>CM061920.1:385058375-385514396 GCA_031002005.1 Vandiemenella viatica | reverse complement strand
CAGATGGATCTTGGGAAGGTCTAAGAAGTTGAACAGGCTATCAACACAGCTATGCAGCCAGAGAACTACGAAGTGATGTAGTGAGGTGACTTCACTTTACAGTAAAACAGGTGGGAGCTAGCCAGTGATTCATAAATAATGTAGAAGACAATGATTAAAGTAACATGCTGGGAGTGATAGTCCATGGGGTATTAGGAGAGGCCTTATTGTACAGAACTGATGTAATAAAGTGTATATATTTGTACAGATCATTATTGAGAGTTTTATTTATAAGTACTACTGCTCACATGACTAGAGGCTACCCACAGTTTACATGTTCTTCTCGGGAGTGGCAAGGCGGACAAGATAAAAAAAGTTCGCTCGTTCACCACAACGTGATACAACTGAAAATTTACGATTCGGGCACGGCACAGGAATAATAGTACCTAACAACAACCATATCCAGTGACATTATTCACGCCAAAGATAGTGAAGAACGAAATATCTTTTGTTATTTCGCTTATCTTCTTAGCATGATTAATCATTAAATACTGCTATGCGTCCAATTTATTCTTAATGGACACAAGCCTATTACCTCCAGAAATATTTATTTTATTTTTACTTTCTTTCGGGATTTACCGCTCGTCCACATCAGGGTTATTAGAGACGGGAGAAGATGGTGGACAAGCACCGGGAAGGAATTCGGTCATGGCCTTTTTGAAAACACCATTCCGGCATTCCGCCTGTAGTAATTACGGGAAACCATGGAAAACAGAAATTCGGATGATCGAACGGGGATTTCAACCCGCGTCCTCCAAATGAAAGGCCTATCGTTAATGCTCAGCCACCACGCTTGGCTTATTTTCTTTTAATTCTCACGTTGTGAAGTCCGCTGTTAGTTCAAATGTTCTTCCCACACTAGAAAGTTGAAATTTTACAGTACATGTTTTCGCTTCACTATTGTAATATTTTTGGTGGACATATATTATTTTTTCCGATGTATTCGTAACTTTTCAATATTATTTCGATTAAACTTTGTTGCAATAATTTCTGTAATTTTAGGACCATACGCCTACAGCCGTTATTGCACATTCCTCATTCTTGCATGTGAAACGTTCCACAGATCGTATAATTCAGTTCTTCAAATGTAAGAATTACGCTCAAAATCATATCAAAAGAGTATCTGCGCACTAGAAGACCAATCACGTGTTATTAATTGGATGTTGGGGCTAAATGGTTTTAGACTTTCACTTAGTTACATGTCTTGGAACTTTGGAGCATTTTTTTTTTTTTTTTTTTTTAAAGCTTCCAGTCTGCGCAACAGGCTATTATTTTCATCACAATCAACCAGGGTTTTTATTTAGAGATAAATAGCAGTGTTATAGTCTCATGTTCCCCTCCATTACGTCGCGCAAATCACTGATGAGAACGAGGAACAACAGGGGTGCTATGTCACTTCCCCGGGGGACACCAGACCTCACTTATGTCGGTTATGAACATTCATCATCGAGAACTACACAGTTTGTTATACCCGTCAGGAAGCAGGCAATTCAGTTGCCTACTTGTATCGATATTCAATAGTTATGAAGTTTCGTAATTCGTAGTATATTCTACAATGTCAAAAGCTCCTTTAAAAACTGGTAAAACCTGAAATCCCCCATCAAGCAAACTGCAAAAGTGCAAATTGTGTCTTTAAAAAATTTAATTTAATTGCGATGGAGCGCACGCTCCGGTGGCAATTTCCCTACAAACCCATTTTCCCTTCATTCCTGAACCCACCTACTTATGCCCACTACAAATTTCAGTTTTAAATTGTTTCAACGTTTCTGGTAAATTATTCATCAATTCTATTGGTAACTTGTTGCAATCTCTGACCCCCTTACCTACGAAAGAAAATCTTCCAACATCCTTGTGATCATGGTAATCTCTCCCATTTCATACTTTACTTTTAATTCTTACACCAATATCTTTCCACGCCTTTTCACCAATATACTCCTATGACTCTCTTCACTCTCCTCCAGTCTTTCAATGAATCCAGTTCTAACACTATTATCATATCGGTTACTGATTTTGTTCTGAGCTAATTTCCAGTGACAAATCTAGCAGCCATTCTTTGCATCCCCTCCAATTCCTGTATTTGATACCCGAAATGTGGGTCCCTTACTACACCATTTTCAAGCAATGGTATGACCAAAATTTATGAATCCACACTGATTTGAGTTTAAAATAACCCATTCATCCAAATAATACGTTACATTTCATTGATGAAAATCGTTAAAATTCCACGTATTATTGAGGATTTGTGTATGGACATCTTCCTATTAAGTTCTCTAAAGGATTAATAGGCTGCGGCATACGAAAGTACATGGCGAGGTTTTTCTTTCTGCTATTTTGTTTACAGAACCATAAATACAGTCAATGGTGAAGTCAATTTCATTCAACTTGCACTCAGAATTATATCTGAGATATTGCATTGTAATGCTGAGATCTGTAGTGGCTAGATTGCATTTGTGGGCGGGTAATCCGCCTTAGAGTCTGAGCATAGCAAGGTTGGCCACTCGACTCGAGAGACCTGTTACAAGAGGCTGCCCTCAACAGACCCCGGGGACAGCTAATTGTCTCCGAGACAATGGCCGGTCTCCGAGAGGCCTTAAGGAGAACCGGACCTGTTACGAGAAGAGAGCAGAACGAGCTCCTGGCTGGGTGATAAGTTCCTCCAACAACGAGAAAACTCGAGGATGAACGCTTCTCCTTGAGACGCTCCAGCTGGTTCAATCGCTCATCACCCGACTTCCAGAGTCTAGTGATGACCTGATACATCCTCTTCCTTTCTGGCGTGATAAAATGTTAATAATAATTCCATGAGTGAGTTTTAAAATTGACCCAAATTATTTTCCTACCGTTGCTTGACGTAAATCTACAATCTTACAGAGTATTATTAATTATTCATTAATTCCTTTTAGTCTATGTCTCATTAACTATTTTCATTGATATCTTATATTACATTACACTACTTTTTGCTTTAAATTCTTTCAGCGTTCGACATGTGCTGCTTATTAACCCTGTCTTATCACCGACTTATGTCGCCTAATTGCCAACAGTCTTCCCATTTCGCAGTGACTTCCAGGACGGCTTCTTCATCATGTCAGTCAGTGATTGTGTTTTATATACAAATTTAGCCTTGCTTCGTTTTACTCCTCCATCACAATAAAGTTAGTCCCATACTATTCTCCATCATTCGCAAGCAATCGTCCGATGCAGATTTTGCAAACCAATTCCCTCCCTTCCCTGATACTTCTCCTTATCACGGTCTTTACCAGACATAGGACTTTCAACCACCTACTGAATGTGTCATGCTGAATTGCTTTGTTATAGTCTAACAACTAGACGTTTGCAGTTTGCATCTCAACAACGAACTCCGCATCTCTATCGAAATCAAGAAAATTCTTTATTTTTGTATATATGTACTTAACAAGCCGAATCGTTAAATACCTAGGGGTAACAATTAGTAATAATTTGTCGTGGAATGAGCATATCGAGAATGTAATTGGGAAAGCAAATCGTATGCTCCGATTTCTAGGTCTAATTTAAAACAGTGCACTCTGGAAGTTAAATCGATTGCATATAAGTCACTACTGCATTTATTTATTTATTTATTTATTTCCATTTACATTTGACCCAGCATCTAGAGGCTAAACTGGGCCGCTAAACTTCCCTTAAGACACTACTGCATCCTCACTTAGAATATTATTGTTCTGTATGGGGACCCCATCAAAAGGGGTTAAGGGAGGCATCAGAGAAGGTCCAAAGAAGAGCCGGCCGATTCGAGACAGGTATATATAAGAGATGTTCCGACTAGTCGGTAAAGCCGACTATCCCTGCACTTTCATAGTCGGCGACTATTCGGCAAAGAGCGCCGACTATCCGGCTTCTTAGTACGTATAAAATGTATATAGGAGGCGTTACATAAAATAAAAACCTTGATTGTTATTTAATATTTTTATTTTAGAATCAGTCTTACACATTTTGAAATGTAAAGCAATCTTTCCTTTGGTAATCACTCGCTAAAATTACTTACTTGTAAAAAAAAAAAAAAAAAAAAAAAAATACTATTACATTTATCAAAAAAATTAGTATCTTAATTAACAAACAAAACAACATAATATCTTCTTATCTTCAATAAATATTCGTAAATATTTCTTCTTATTGAAACGAAAGAGCAGGATTTCTTTTATTAACAGACTAGTAATATTGATACAAGATTGACTAAAAAAATAATTAACTGCATCATAAAACAAAAACAATCAGTCTAACGTACTTATATGATTTATAACCGTACATAATCTAATATAATCAAATCAAATTTGTGACAAACAAAAATGTCTTCTCCTTATATTTTTTTATTACTTACTTATATTTTTTAATTAAAGGTAAATTATGATGTAAAAAGAATAAAGCTTCTGCCTTATAAGACAGCAATTGATTTCTTTTTTTTTTTTTTTTTGTATAAGTTTCGGGCCTCAGAGAACAATCGCTCACTGTAAACGGAACTTGCGGGACAACTAAAGTACACTTTAGCGATGCGCGACATTTCAGGATACCTAGAACTGTTACGACTCCACCACTGAAATGGGTCTTCAATACGCTTTATCACCGGTAACGCACAGTAGGACTGCAGTTCGTGAGCTGCCCTTGACCTGTCATCTTGAATATCTCTTTTTTTTTTATATACAAATTTTTGGTAGCAATTGCAAAAATTCCGCCTTATTGCTGTTTCTATATTGTCTTCATCGATGGAAGTGCTGTGTAGATCATCTTTGCCATTGTCGCTCTCGCCATCACTCATGCTATTTTTCAGAGATTCTTGTAAAAATTGAGACCCAATGGTGATGAGGTCCTTTGTCTCGAAAATCTGTTGCTTATATCTTGGATCCAACAATGTAGCCAGGGTGAAGACATTAAGTCGAACCTACTCTTCAAATCATTTTCAAGCAGGACTTTTATATCCATGATTTCTTTGTTTTCATCATTGTAAATTTCTATATATTTCTGTAAGGTTTTCAGATGAGGTATTACTTCAGACACCGAAGAGCAACTTGAACTTATAATCTTAGTAATATCTTCGAATGGCTTCAGCAATTCAATGCTTTTTCCGAGTATTTTCCACTCTTCAGTAGACAAATTTTCGAAATTCACCGATGTTTCAGCCACGTATAAGGAAACAGTCCGTTTTTGTTTTATAAGGCGAGATATCATATAGTACGTGGAATTCCATATGGTACATACCTCTTGGACAAACTGGTGGTCTGGTAAATTTAGTCCTTGCTGCAGATCACGAAGTTTTGACTTAGCTGAATAGAGTGGTTAAAGTGTGTGACAATTCGTCTTTATTTTACAAGTATTTGTGTCATGGTATCATGGTTCGAAGCAGTATTGATTGCTAGTTGTAGAGTATGTATGAAACAAGGTACCCCTCTTAAAAAATGAATCGTCGATTCCTTTCGTCACATTTCTGCCGTTGTCTCGCACAACGGCGTGAATTTTGGTTCTATCTATATTCCACAAAGTTGGAATTTCTTCTAAACAATTTTTTATTTATTATTGGCAGTATGTGTTTCGAGGAAATGTTTCATTTGCAATACTGCGTGATGATATTTGAAACTATCGTCAAGCCAGTGAGCTGTAAAACTCAAAAAAACTTTCCTTGTTATTTGTGTTTGTCCACATGTCGGTAGTGACTGAAATTGCAGCTGCACTCAGCACTCCTCTTCGAATTTCAGATTTAGTATCTTCGTAAAGATGAGGAATGATGTTTTCTGTGAAATACTTTCTGCCCGGTATGCAATATTATGTGTTTAACTTTTCTCATCATGTTTCTAAAGCCAGTATTTTCAACAATTGACAACGGCTGGTTGTCAAATGCAATCATCTCACCAATCGCAATATTGATGTCTCTCGATCTTGAGTCTTCGCGTGACCATTGTACAGCAAAACTATCTTCAATATTTTGCTGACTTTTCTGACAAAACTGACCTCTGACGACACTGAAGTTGACGGAGTAGGCACTGTTGTAGGTAGTTCATCTACTCGGATTTGCGACTGGGATGAATCGTCTGTGGTGGAACATTTGATCACAGAACCTAACTGAGGTATCAGGGTTGGATGTCGGTATTTGATATGGTTGTTCATACTCGTAGTATTTGCTGTTTTTCCCTGCCCACCACGGGAAATTATCATTTGGCACTGATTACACTTCACTTTACGCGAATCATTGTCCAATTGATCAAAAAAAAAATCCATACACGAGACTTTATTTTTGGCATGATTAAATTAATTTTAATTCTCTTTCACTTTAATGAACAAAAATAACACTGTTTTTATTTTTTACACAAAAACACCGCTCTGACTCGTGCACAAGCAAAAATCAAGAAACAATGCGAACTAAACAACACATGTCCGACACGCTCGTAGGCTGCGGTTGCGACTTGCGCGCGAATCAGCTGTAAACGAAGCGTCTCGGAAATTGCTGAATACCCCTGAAACCATGATCGGCTTGGCCGACTAGTCGACCTCTTTACAACCGACTAATCGGCTAGTCGGTCAAAAGTCATAGTCCGAACATCTCTAGTATATATAGTTGGAGGGAAAGCGTAAGTGCGATGTTGAAGGAGTTAGGTTGGGAAGACCTGGAACACCGAAGGCGTTGCTCTCGACAGAAGCTAACTGAAAAATTCACGACTGACATATTTCGGAATGACAGCAAAGAAATATTGCTACCAGTAACATTCATATCTCGGAATGACCGTGAAAATAAGATAAATCAGGGCCAGAACCGATTCTTTTCTGAATTAATTTTTTGATCGAGCGATTAGGGAATGGAATAGAAAGTATTTACCGGGCGAGTAAACTTAAAATCCGACAGGAGTAGCTCTCAATAAAGCTCTCCGGCCATCCTGATCTGGGTTTTCCATGGTTTTCCCTGATCACTCCAGGCAAATGCTGGGATGGTTCCTCACAATAGCCCATGGGAATCTCCTGCCATATCCCGTATATCCCTTCCAAACTATTACCCTTTCGGCTACGTGCAATGCACCCTCCGCCACACACTTTTGGTGAATCGCGGAGTAATAATAATAATAATCCGTTTAGCATTTATATTCATTCTGTGTTGATCTACTCAGCTTGATGTCAAGCTAGATTATCCTGTAATAGTTCATGATCCTTTTTCGTTTATCTCATCTGAAAACAATTTCTTACTGTAAATAATCGATAGGTTCATTCATTAGAATAATGAGCAGCAATGTTCCAAAACCAGTCCTGTTGAGGACGTATTTTCACTCCCCCCTCTTCTCATACTACATTTAATCCAGTTTTTCTTGCTTTCCTAGTCCTTAAAAATTCCTCAACTCGGAAAGTTACTATTTGGTTGAAGTAAAGGGAACCTTCAGCTTATAGTGGAATGAGGAGAGCAGAGCGTTCGTGACTAATTTCACACACATAAATAAAGATTTTTTCCTTTCGTCTCAGGATATTCTGTAAACATTGTCTACTATTCGTGAGATCATTCTCAGCCCGCAAAACCGTGCACCATCAGTCAAGTCTGAGACCACGGATCAAAACATAACAGAATGTTACTGTATTTCTACCACTCAGCCATACCACATATACTGATAGCAATCTGTAAATCGTTAATTGCTGTCTTAGTTTCTGGTTGGCTTATATTGCATCGGTTGCTGTGTGGTATCTAGTGATTTTGAAAAACACCTTTCAATCAACCCACGACAAAACCACGAGGATTACACTATGCAACAGTGAAAAAACTGTTTTCGCAAAAGTAGATGTTCTGTATGAATTTCTGCGTCCTGAATCGAAAATGATACTCTGAACATTATATCACCAACAGTTTTGGCACAAATCGTATACTTTTCCAATATTGATATCGCATATTGAAGTACAGTAAAAGTCCGGTTATCCGAGTTCCGATTATTCGAGCCGCTGGGCTAACCGAGGGCAAATTTTTTGAAGAAGATAAAAATGAAACTATTCCAAAAATTTCTCATGCTGGAGGTTCAAAAAGAATAGAAGCAGCACTTGAGTATATTGACCAACAGGAAGAAAGCACAGCAGCCGACATAATGATGCTACAGCGTTGGCGCTGTACTTCCGCTAAGAAGAGAAACAAAATTATGACACAGAAGACAATTAAAGAATTTTTTGGCAATTGATCGTAATTAATGTACAAAAACAACTTTATTGCTTCAAAAATTAGTTTTACACTATAAATAAATTGTATTATTTCAGTTTCAATACGTTTTTTGATTCGTTGTAACCTCTTTCCTTGACCTCCGGTTATCCGAGTTTTTCGTTATCCGAGGTGGTCCCGGTCCCGTTTACCTCGGATAATCGGACTTCTACTGTAGTACATATATATGGCACACGAATCATGCTGTGAGCGGTTAACGCTCTGGCTTCGCATTCGGGAGGATGCCGGCTCGAATCCCCGTCCGGGAATTCAGATTTGGGTTTCCCATGGTTTCCCCAAATCACTCCAGGTGAATTCTCCATGCTTCCTTCAAAAGGTCATGGCCGAATTCCCTCCCGTCCCTTGTCCCCAGTCCCATCCCGCCTCTAATGACCTCGACGTCGATGAGTCGTAACGCCATAAATAAATTAAAAAAAGAATCACGCTGAAGTAAAATACAAGTTTAGAACAACAACATATTGCAATATGCATACGGTGAACAGATGCATACAGAGAATGTCATAAAAAACATGCATTAATCTCATTCATTCCGTGCTTTCTTAGCTGTCATGGCGTGGTCCTTGTTTTTCGTCTAGTGGGTCATATCGATGTGCTCACGGTGAAGCATCCAGCACTAGTCGCCCATCATCCAAACATCCCAAGTTCCCTAGTATAGTCGTTCCGTGTCCTTGTTATCCTGATGGAATCTTTCACCCTGTTCCTCACTTTCAGCGTCCAGGTTTGTTGGAAAAAAGTGCAAACGTAAAAAATTTAGCTTCAAACTCATTGAGCATATTTTCAATTTTGTCAGCACATTCTCAACTACTTCGATATACTCTTGGCTATGATTGTTTCCCAGGAAGTTTTGAACCATTTACTTACAGGAAATTCACACTTCTCGCTCTACGGCATTCATTAAACGAAGGAAATCTTCATCAAGCATTAGTTTCCAAATATCGGGACCAGTGAAGACGCCCTCTTTTTTTTCTTATGGCTTTACGCCTCGTCAACGTCGAGGTCAGTAGAAGAGGGAAAGGACTGAGGGCGAGGAATGGGAAGGAATTCGGACATATCCTTCTGAAGGAAGCATCCCGGCATTCGCCTGGAGTGATTTTGGGAAGCTATGGAAAACCTAAATTTGGATTCCCGGACGGGAATTCGAACCCGCTTCCTCCCGAATGCGAGGCCAGAACGTTAACCGCTCAACCGCCACAATCGGTGATCTCTTTCAACTTAGCATCTGACAAGTGGGGAACTTGCTACATAGATGCCACACATAGATAATGCCTTGACAAACTGCTTCATTACGCGCAGTTTAATGTGCAGAGGTGGCAAGAGTATTCTGTCTCTTTCCACTAGTAGGTCACAGTTGATATTTTTGTCCTTCGGAATCATTTCCAGCCTTTGGGGCCAATGTTTGTCACGATCCCGACTGTTCCATTCAACAAATGGAACAGGGGACCCTAGGAGCTCTTCCTCATCCTTTGTCAGTTTCAGATCACGGACTAAATCATTTAGATCTGGCTAAATGAACAGAAGAAGGCCCTCAGTTGTGCCTACTTCAAACTCAGTACATCCGTCTCCTGCATGGTATCTGTGTCGTCACCATCGTCCGTACCTAATGTGTGCGGAGGCTGTGGTGTAGGTATTCCGGGTCATGTGGAACAGGATGAATCGCTGAGCGAATGTTGTTGGGTACTCTATAGTGTTCTTGTTTTTCTTGTTGAAATCAATTACCTTACAAGTGCAGTAGTAGAAATCGCCGGTATGATTCCGTTGCTCCTATAGGGATACCAAATCGTCATGATTTCTTCTTATTGCCACCCACCGTCGTAAAGCTTCTTCACACACAAAACACACGGCCCGTGGTTCCCATGGTTTCTTGATGTCACCTAGTTTCGAGCTGAAATAGTCATGGTAGACGTTTTTCACGAAAGCAGGAATGTTTTCTCGGTCTTTTTCCACCTCTAGTTCACCACAAATATAATAGAAACTGTTAGGGAAGTTTGCACAGTATTGTACGTTAATACTAACACGTAATTGCAACCGAGCGTGGTGGGTGAACGGTTAACGTTATGGCCTCCCATTCGGGAGGACGCGGGTTCGAATCCCCGTACGGGCATCCAGATTTAGGTTTTCCTTGGTTTCCCCAGTTCACTCCAGGCGAATGCCTGGATGCTTCCTTAAAAAATACCATGACCTAATTGATTCCCGTTGCTTGTCCTCATTCCCATCCCGCCTCTAATGACCTTAACCGTCGACGAGGCGTAAAGCAATAAGTAAAAAAAAAAAAAAAAAAAAAAACCCGTAATTGCTTCCACAAACACAACAAAGTGACGGTTTTTGGATTATCATTCATTGCAAACGCATGCTATTTGTGCCCAAAATGATGTCGGCGATACAATGTTTTGAATATAATTTTCGAATTCAGGAGATCGAAATGCACAAAGAACGCTTGCATTTTTGAAAAAAGTTTTTGTGATCATGCAATTTGTTGCACAGTGTTATTGAAGTATGAACAGATCACGACAGCCCATATCAAGAATTTGGAGTAACCAATTATAAAAATACTGAGGACTTACAATAATTTTTCGTTTTTAAGTTTCACAGTTCGTTGACATCGAAGTCTTTAGGATCGGGAGAGGATTGGAAGCGAGTAACTGGACGAATGTGTCCCTCTTCTCCTTGAAGGAACTGTACCGGTATTCTCAGGAAGTGATTTCGAGAAATCTGAATGTCCAGACCGGGGAGTGATCCCACGTCCTCCCGAATGACAGACCCACTCATAATCACGTTCGGATTCATCATTTCTTGATTCTTCCTTTTTCTTGAATAACTCGTGGTAAAGATTACCACTCAGCATGAGCGACCCAATGATTGCTGGCAACGGTTCGTAACATGTTTTCATCACGTCTAAACCCACAGTCGAATCAAGGGATTTTGTAGCTCATATTGCGCAAGGCAATGAAATATTATTTCAATTCCACCAGATATGTAGGATTTCTAGTTTCCTGTTGCTATTTATTTATTTTCCCATATACAACATAGCCCAGTATCTAATCTGGGCCCTTATTTCCATTCTTTTACATTTACATATATTTGCATCTTATATATATATATATATATATATATATATATATATATATATATAACGAATTATAAACAATGAATGCAAGAAAATTTTGATTCAATTTCCAATATCTATTACGTCTACTGTTATTGAACAGAATGGGTACCACACCACTACTACATCTACTACTACTGCTATTGTCCCTAATATTACTAATAACATTACTACTACTACTACTACTATTATCACCACCAGTTGTCACAGCCGCACTTCGGTCCACTAATGTTCAGTTTTCTTGGTGATGAGTGCGCTCCAAAGGTAGAGTCCCCTGGAACCGGCAGCAAAGTTAGCCGCCCAGGCCATCAAGAGTTGACCTCCTGGAATACCAAGACGGCCCCAGCTGTCGCTCAGAAGACGGCCTCTCTGGGGCACACTGAAGTTCCTCCGACGATTGATGTTGCTCATTGTCGTAGGATATCTTCCGTCAATCCGGTGTTGTTAAAGCCAGACTTCCAGCATCATTGTTCCCTCTGCAGTTGTTTCTGGAATTAGCTTCCTCTACTCCACGATTTGTAATTGTGTTCTCCTCTTCTGCTATCTGTGGCCTTTGATTTCGCTCAGCATTTTTCCTTTTTATAAATTTATCCTTCCAAATTTTTGAGGCTAGATCAGCTGCCTCGTCCAGCAAATGCCACAAACTTTCGTCGCGCAGGATGTCAAATATTCTCCTACCTTGCAGTCGAGCTTGTTGGTGCTGTCTCAAACTGGCTGTTATTTCACATTCCCATACCACGTGGTCCGGCGTACTCTCTTCACCACATTCGCACCTGTCTGAGTCCACAATATTTCGACTTCGGAGCCAGCTATTGTATGGCCCGTGACCTGTAATTTAGTGTACCAATCCGGGAGAGGGTTGAAGGTACTTCAACTTTAACCTCTCCTCTACGGATGGGAACATATCATATGCTCTTCGACCTGTTTCACTGTTGTTCCATTCTTGTTGCCATTCCGCCAATAGAAGCTTCCGAATGTGCATCTCCGATGTTGCTTCGCTGCCTACAATTTCTGCTACCTTATCTTGTTTCCCTTTTCTGAGCCAGTATATGGCACCCCGTATCCTTACTTCAAGGTCCAGTGGCCATACACCAATGGCAATGGTTAATGAATTTGTTGCCACGGTTCTGTATGCTCCTGTCAATCTTAAAAGTATTCCTCGTTGGACACGTCTGATTCGTTGTTTTAGTTTTATTTTTCTTAGATGCTTTGCCCACACACTTGCTGAGTAGCCCACTAAAGAGGATAAAGTTGCGTCATGGTATTGTCTTATTGTTTGGACTGGAACAGTGAATTTTCGTTGGACAATATTAATGATTTTATTCATGACCGCCACTGCTCTTGCTATTGTCTTCTCTAAGTGGGCTTCGAAGTTTAAACGTTCATCCAATTGAATGCCTAAGTACCTGCACACTGGGTTTCTACGAATTGAATTACCGTGGATTCTTATAGTTGGTTTTCGAGTCAGCTTGCCCTTGAGCAATATAAATGTTGTTTTATGTGGTGCTAAACTCAGCTTGACTTTACTGCACCATTGGCTAAGACAGTTAAGTACTAGATTACTGTTGTACTCAATTTCTGCTCTTGTTGCTCCTTCCACGAGTAGGTCATCAGCAAAAGCTATTAGACCTAGAAGTTCAAGTATTCTTTGTAATAGTTCGATCACTGGTTCCATCCCTATATCCCAGAATATGGGACCGCAAAATGAACCTTGCAGGCATCCTTTGGTAAGGGTCTTCGTGATGAACGAGTTCTGGCATCTCAAGGAAGCAGTTCTAAATCTGCAATAGTCCCTGAAGGTGTAGAATAATCTTCTTGCACAACTAATCTCCCTCAGCCGTTCAAACAGGGCGGGCTACCATAAATTGTCGAAAGCTCCTGAAATATCAATAAATATGGCTACTACGTAGTTTTTTGTACTGCTACAAATTATTTCCATCGACCGATTTATCGCATCCTCTGTCGACTTCCCGGTTCTAAATCCATATTGACTAGGATTCATTCCCTGAACCTCCCGGTGGTTTTGTAATTTTTTGCATAGAATCTTCTCTTGAACTTTGCCAAGCACATTCAACAAACAAATCGGCCGGTAAGATTTCGGTTGAAGAGGATCCTTGTCGTCTCCTTTCTTTAGAATTACCACCTTGCTTTTCTTCCATATTCCCGGAACTCTACCCTGATATAGGCATTCATTCAGGAGCCTGCACAGGACAGGGGTTAATTTTATGATTAGCTCCTGCAGGACCTCGGCTTGAATTCCATCCGGGCCGGGAGCCTTTCCTTTTTTCATTTTGTTTATCGCGGTTATTACTTCTTCAGGTGTAATATTACTTCCTTCCTCTTGACTCCAGCAGGGCTGCCACATGTTCTTTCGTAGTGTATCTTGTTCTACTGTTTCTTCTTCCGGGTTGTCATCAGGAAGCAAAACTTAATTAACTCCTCCGCTGAGTCTCTCCAATTTGTGATTAATCCTCCATCTGTTCTTTTTACTGTGGATAGTGTTGTGGGAGGCCTGATTTTACCTGCAGCTATTTTGTAAGGAATACCCCATGGATTGTTCATGAGGTTTTCCCTCACGAAGACTTCCCAGCATTTTTGTTTTGTCTCTCTCATGGCGTCTTTGAAAATCTGCCTCTTCTGCCTGTATTGTTCAAGGAGGAAACTTCTATCTGCTGCCACCATGCTACGTTGATACGTTCTCCTCGCTCTTCTCATGTTTTGTCGTAGTTTCTGAAGTTTTTCTGTCCATATTTTGTCAGTGGGAACTACTATCTTTTTTAGTGGTTTCGCCCGTTTCATGGCACTTTGTATTGCAGTTGTCAGCTCTCTTGCGGCTTTGTCTATATCGAAGTGGTTTTCTGGCAAATCCGGTGGAGTGAACACATTCCTTAATATTTCCCATGCAGCTTTCTTCATGTTATATGCTGTTTCAATGTTTCCGTTGCCACTGCTTTCTTCTGTCTGCGTTCTGCCCAGTTCATAGAAAATCAAATTGTGATCACTTGTTGTCATATTGTCAAGCACTCTGCAACCCCAAAGCAAATTTCCCGCATGAATGTTTGTAATTGTTACGTCAATATTTGTTCTCGCACAAACATTGTTGCAGAAAGTAGGAGGATAATGTGCTTGGTTTCTAACCTCTAGACCAGTGTTTCCCAACGTGGGGCCCACGCCCCACAGCGGGGCAATTTGGTTTTTTTAGAGGGGTAATTTAGAAATTGACTTGATACGGCTTTACCACTTTCTCTTCGGGTTATTTAAATGCAATGCTAGATATAGGTACAAAATATAGCAAAAAAGAAAACTCTTAAAAGGGTCACACTAAATTGCCATAATAAATCTTTATTAAAAATGTTTTGAATTTGAATTTTAGTATTTCATTATATGTTTTTTAAATTTTACTTACTGTATTTTATGACAATATTCAAGCGTTATGAGTTTCTTTAATAAAAAATAATTTTTTATTAAAAATCATGTATGGGGGGCAAAAAAATGTTAAAAGTGGGACATGACCCAAAAAAGGTTGGGAAACACTGCTCTAGACCCAATTCGCTTAACAGTTCTTCTAGAAGTTGCCCTCTCCTGTCAGTCTTCTTGCTGTGCCAAAGAGCAGACTTTGCATTGACGTCCGCTGCAATAACTGATGGATAATTTACCAGAGCTGCATCTATCTGCCGTATTCTATATAGGTATGGGAAGATCTCGTCACTGTACTGGAAATACATGCTTACCATTATGAAAGTTCCCCATGCTGCTCCTATCTCAGCACATACTGTGTGTTCATCACATAACTGCGTAATTTTTGTAACTGTTATCTGTTTATTTAAAACGATTGTTGCTGCCATTGGGTTATTGCCCTCTGTGATTATTCGTGATGTTACGGGAATGTGCGTGATTTTGCCTTGCCATGAGTACGGTTCTTGTAGACAAATAATATCTGATCTCAATTCCTCAGCCACCTTTCTGATTTCATGTAGAACCATGGCGTTTCCTTTAGAATTCAACTGAGTAACTTTTAACATAGAATTTACGGGTGTCTTGTGTGCACATTGCACTGGGGCCAAGGTAGTCTTGTATCTAACAGAATGCGTCCATGGGTCATGACAAACTGCTTGTATGTTTCCTCAGGATCAAATATTTCTCCTCTTCTCTCGAAAATCTTGTGAACTAGTGTCTGGAGCTGAGATGGATCTGTTGGAAGATTTAGTGATCTCAGTTGTATTCTGTCAATGCCGAAGGTTGTGGGAATGTTATGTTCTTACCGCCAGGATGGAGGACTCTTGTCAAATGTCGGAGGGCAAATGTATCGGCGTACAATACCGCTGGATCTGTAGTAATGGGATTCGGTTTGCTTATCACAAAGTTCGGGTGTTTTATTTGGATGGTACGCATACTTGGTTTGCGAAGATGATATTCGTTTTCTTTGGAATATCCGAGCCCACCGTCTCTAACAAAACGCCGGCAATAATACGAGTCAGAGGTGGAGGAAATTTCGTCTAATTGGTCGTCTATTAACAGCTGCCGATCTGTTTGCACGCTGGCGCTTACCATCATTTTCTGCATTTCCATCGCCTTCTTCTTCCTAAATGTTTCGGCTCTTGCAGCATTTCTTCGTCTACGAGATGGGGGGTTGCCTCTCTTCTTTTGATTTTTCATTCCCACTTTTCCAACTGCTATTTCAACTGCTCTGTATATCAGGTCTGCTATATTCTCCATCATTTCTTGATCTATCCTGCAACTGGATTGTAGACTAGCCATAATCTATTCTGTTAACTAGGCGTTGCAGTAGCAGTTGATACGTGGGACAATCCTTTCCTTTGTTTTTGCATGACTTACCTCTTTTCTGGCATGGGATGCACGTTTGAGGCATCGACTTCTTATCACACTGATCACGCTTGTGATTGTTCTGACCACAATGACTACAAGTGTCTGTGTCCATTTGGCAGTGTTTAGTCACATGTCCGAGGTCTCTGCACTTGACTCAAGTTGGTACCACGGTGTAATCTTTGCAGTTTATTGCACTGAATTCCACGTATATTTTATGTTGCTCTAGTAATAATTTGCGCATAGGTGGGCTTACTTCTATAACGTGATGAACGGTTGGCTTTTCACGTGGTCCTGTTTTAAATTTAGGGCAGAAACCGCTTGCGAACTCCTCCTTTGACAATTTAACTTCAAAATTTTGCTCATATACTTTGTCCACTAGATCCTTTATTTCCAGAATTTTTGGTACGTCATATAAGATTACCAATGGTCTCCTCTTTCTTGGAAGCTCGCATTTTAGCGTCTCATTTAGTTCTTTGTGTTCCATCAATTTTTTGACATCCTCTTTAGTTTCTGCATTTATAATTACTGTGTTATTGGTACTGCTTATTTTATAAATTTTTATTTTGTCTTTTGATGGTTTGATTATTTTGGTAATCTGTTCTACAATTACTTTTGGGTTTTCGCCACATCTTGAACTCACGAAAAGAGAACTTGATTTTGCGGGTGTGATTCTATTTTTTGTTAAGCTCGTTGTCTTACTGGCCGCTGCAGCATAACTTGGCCGAGAAGTTGTGTTTACAATTGACTTCAGTTCCTCAATTGTTTTATTTAGCCTCTCTTCTTCTTTGTTTAATTCTGAGTTTTTTCCTTCTGCGAAAGAAACAGCAACCGCCCAACTGGCAAGCTTGTCTTTAATTTCACGGAGTAGCGTATCATTCAATTTTTTGCCCAAGTTTTCGTTTAAATAGCCGACCAGATTTTCATATTTTTCAGCTAGCATTGGGGTTTCATTGGTTTTATTTGCACTTGAGGAAGCCGCTGCCATTGTTTTGCGAGCGCCTTTTACTTACGTTGCAGCTGCTGGACACCGCTGAGCTGTCAACATGCTGACGTTGCGTGGCGTTGATCTGTGCTGCGAAGCCGGTGACTGCCGTAACCAATCGCAAACCAAATAATTGTTCACAGTGCCAATGTTAGTTTAGCTATTATTGATCCACTTTCACACATACTCACTAAAACACTAACTTTCCACCATCGCGACTTTTGAAAGTTCTGCGTTTCGTTTTTCCCGATCAAAATGAACTAAACTTCGAGAGCGAAGCGCGACGCGGCTGCTTGTGTGGCACTCCCACTCTTATCCACTCTCTTCCTGCTGCTATACTCACCAATGATGTCTATGGTAGCACTAACAGTAACTACTTTCTCGAGGCGATGTTACCTGCAAATAGTGCTTTTGGCTATAGTGCCGGGTGTTTTAGGCTTGGAGGTGATGGAGAATATTGAAGATAGCGTCGTCAGGGCAGTTAAAGATTGCAGTGATTGGGAAGTTAACACTGTTAACAACAGTTGTGTAAGGGGAAAGCAATAGGGTCATCTACGTGTAGTAACATTCAAGATGTTTCTGTGCTATACATCAACCTTGAATTCCCCACGCAACACCAGCGGAATAGCTCTGATACGAGTGCGCCAGAAGCGACGAACGGTAAAAAAAGCATCAGGATCGTCGACGGTTTGATCCGCGATTGCAGCAAATACTTCATGCGTAGAACATTTTTTGGTTAATCTACTATAGAGAAGTGTGGCCTCCGATTTTTCAGTGGCCGTTAGACTTTGGCATGAATGGTTTTGACAGACTACTGATTTCTGTTTCCAAGAGCATGAAAAACAAAGGGAAATCAAAACCCAGCTGAAGCACAATAATAAAAATTACTATACTTCCGAATGCTCCACTCCTTTCACAAAGTGGGAGAGAAAAAGGTCACTTACACCATGAATGTAGGGAAATCAGGTGGTTTCAACGAAACCTTTACCGAATTCCTCATTTTCTGCGAAACAGCCAAGTTTAAGTGGCTTATAAGCTTCTTTTCAAACACGAATTGGAAGCTCATAACCACCACTCAACATAACAAAAATATTAACTATTCTCAAAACGAATAATGATAACTCGAAAGTGGGGAGTGACTATTCCATAGAATCAGAAACTTCTCGAACGGTTACACACCATAAGATCAACACTCACATTCATATTAAAAATCCGGTTTACACGCTGGCTGAAGTAGTTATGACCAAGTTCTTGGACTCATAACTGATTCTGAAAGCGGCTGTAACCACGGTAGTTTTAATGAACCTGCCAGCTCGCTACGATACTTTATGGGGAGAAGGGATCCTCTTAAAATTTATCACCGTCATAACTTTCAGCAAACTCACAAAATTATTTAGCAACATGCTGTGTAACAAGTTCTCTTACAACAACTCTGACAGTATTAGAAGCAGAACTACACACTGAACAATGACCTACCGCAAGGATCAGTTTTGGCTCTTCTCCATTTCAACCTATGCACATATGACGCGCCGGATATACTCTCAACAAAATTTATTTATGCTGATGATACCTGTTAGATAATCTAGAATGTAAATTTTACACAAGCTGAGACCATACTTAATTTGGAAATGCTATCCGCATACTTTAAATAAATATCTGGGCAAGTGTGATTTGAGCCTCCCGCAATTAAGATTCTATAATCTAAATTAGTTTAATAGATATCTTATATTTGGCATGTAAGAAGGTAGCAGCTTGATAGAAAGTAAATTCTTGACATGTTTTAATATTAGAGAGTTGACTGAACGCTCCGCCAAACCACACCGCACTTTTTCTTTGCTGTTGTTTGTTCTGAACGTATCTATGTTTCGCATAGTATCGTTTGGTGACGACATTAAACATACATATGTCACTCGACTGAGGGAAGTATGACAATTGGGACACGGTAAATATTATATGTCTATTGGCGCAGTCTACTGTTCACTAATTCGTGTACACATCAAAGGAACATGGAACATACTGACCCCACGAAGCAAACTACATATTAAATATCACAATAATTTAAAGTATCGATGTTTCAAATAGAGTTTGCGTTGGCTGAAATCAGTTGAATTGTTTTCAGTCTAATTAATGCGAGTATTAGCAAAGATTTTCTGTTTACCTGATGTTTACTACTTCCGTTCTAAACTTCTGTCGCATATAAAACTGTTACCAAGGACCGATACTTCCCCATCATCGGTTCTTTTTCATCTTAATTAATTTATATTACACATAAACGCAAATAACATATACTTGAAGCACGGTGATAGATTACAGTATAATTGTCCACAAGTAAGTTTTATATTAGCAATGTCCTAGAAGATAATTTATTGAAATTTCGTGTTTTCAATCTTAAGTTCAAAACTTTAATTAAAAAAAATAATTTTTAGTGTATTGATAGTCCCGCTTTACAACTGCGGGAGTCATTAGTTTTTACTAATTGTTGTGGTCACTAAGCCAAATTTTCATATTCAAATTTGGGAGTTTTAAAATTGTAAAATTCACAACAGTGAGAAATTTTGAAGGTGTTACTTCTTCAGCAAAGGCCTGCAGGGAATCCAGGTGTTGTACTGTTTGCAGATGATTATTTAGTATTCTGTGGTAGAAGTATTGAAACATAAAACTATTCGCTAGGATTGTTTGATCATGTTTTCTAGGAGTGATCTATTGCCATATACCAGCATTAATTTAAATTATAGATTTGTTTCGAATTTTGCTTTAAGCCATTTAAGAAGGAAACGAGATATTCAGCATAGATCGAAAATAGCAAGGCCACAGTGTTAGCCCATACGCTTCTGGGGCCAACAATGGAGGCCTGTGGGAGTTCCTCCATGGATTGGCTACTATGAACGTGAAAGAAAACTACAGTCGTTCCTACATATCGACACATTCTCGCCCACGCCTGCAAGTGTTCAGCAAGTTTCCGGACGAAGTACAATCGATCGTCCCGATGGAGATCGAAGGCGAAGCTAGGTCGAGGTGACCCGGATGCAGGCAGAGCTTTCTGCGGAGTGCGGTCGATAGTCGAACGACCCCTGACCTTTGAAGGGTGCACAGGACTCTGACCCTGTCCATGTGGCTGACAGACTGACCCATATACACTCAGCTTTCACCGGGGGTACCCGAGTCTTACGGGTACCCACGTGACTCCAAGAAGCTAGATCTCCAGGAGTATAACTCGGACAAGGCACTGTCTTCTACTTAGCGTTTTGAATCGCTAACGAGTGGAAATAACAAACGAAATCACTGAAGTAAGGGAGATCATCAATTTAGTACGAAAACAGAAGATAGACGACAATTCCATGCATACTATTGATTTTTTGATATTAAGGAATTGAACTGAATTCTTTGCGAGATAGAAATAATGTATTAATGTAATAATGATTGGTGCAAAAATCATCGTGTAATCAAACACTAAAGTAACTATTAGCCATCTTCCAGCTTAAAAATACACCCGTGTTTTTCATACAATCTGAAAGGAATATTCTATATCAACAATCTTAATAACCATTTTGACAGCATAAATGGGTAACGGAACCATAACACAGTTAACTCAAGTGCATCTCCAATCAATGACAGCCATCCTCTGAATTCCAGCTCAGGGTCAGAGCGTCCTGGCATCTAACAAGAAGAAGAAACTAACTTATATTCCACTCAGACATCTTCGGCACTGGCCCCTTCTCTCGTGTGCTAGAAAAGATCTCGTCTTAGGTACAGTTATGACTTCGCTGCTGAATCTTTTTACACTTACGTATTCTATTCAGAAAAATATTGTAGCAAGTTTTGATGTAATTTCTATTTTAGGTGCAGCAATCTTCTACAAATATTAATAAACCTTGAGGTGTCACCAGCGATTTCACCACATCCATTACGATTTGGAGTTCTCACGTGTAGGAATAAGGCTTCAGTGCTTGGCATTTGCGGCGTGACATTTTAGCCTTGGCAGATATTATCTGGAAACTTACGTGTTTTGTAAGATTGCTTGAATAAATATGCCATTTTTAACCGACCATTGAGTCGGATTTTGGAACATAGAGATCAAATTGAACGACAGTATAGTGAAAGTGCAGTAATTACGAAATACCTACAGGAATAATTTGTGGGTATGCTTATAGAGAAAAGTTGTTTGAGTATTCAATAATTTCTGACAGTTGACTATGGAAAAGGAATCCTCGGAACATTCAGGTGGTGAAGCGATCCGAATTTGCAGTTTGAATCCAAGGTCAATAATAACTTTCGGGATACTTTCCGGCAGCCAAGTCCTAAATTGGAAGAGCAGTGACTTCAACTTTCTGTATTCCGAGAATGTTGTCTTCGGACATGTGTTGTTAGGAAGTGTATCAAGATATTGAGCAAAACTGGGCAAGAGTGCACAGACAGTGACATTTTCCGCTCGAGGTAAGAGACTTGTTCCTTTTCTGTTCCATTCGATCAATAAAAAAGGAAGATATAGCCGCAAAACTACATAATTTGTTGACTTCCACCAAAAGGCAAGGCAAACGCAAGCAGTTCTTGGAATACGACATAGTGGTTGCCTCCTTCTCTCTCCTGCAGCACCGACAGTAATCAGCTGAGAGGTGTCACAGGTGAGCCATTTAGTGTTCTGTTCAGTGACAACGAGAAGATACCACTGTCACCGCTAGAGTCGCCTACCTGTCTCCATGCTGCCCTTCTTCGCCAGCCAGTTGAACTACTGACATCAACGCTCTCCAGTGACGAGGTTAAATCCATCAGTTCAACAGACCTACATAGATTCTTATGCTCTGGAATATCAATGATTGCGGGCTGTTAAGCTTATATGGACTTTCAAATGAATAAATTATTTGCTTTCGATGTTTGAAAAAGTAAATTCCTTGAGAAATGTTAATTAATTTATTCATTGCACGTTTTTTTAAAGTAGATCTGAAATGTCGAAGAACGAACCCATTATCATTAATATCAACTATGAATAATGTAATATGCAAATTACGAAAGCCCATAACCTTATATTGTCATATTTCAACATAGAAATACCTTTTCGCCAGCTTTCACTGTACTATCGTTCCCTAAAAAAAATTCCGGCACTAGTTTGTCTTAACTTAGACTTTCAGTAAAACTGTCTGACAGGTGATGTTGTTGAGACGAAACCACGCTACAGGCCACATGTTAGAGGTATATGCTAAGCTCCATGAAAAGAATGTGCTTGGTCCAAACGTATTAATGTGTTTGGATAGAGAGAGTACATCATGATTCATAACTTAAAGGAAGGATGACGACACTGCTTAGCTTTACGATTCGTGGGAAGGAAACCTTTCAAGAAAATTAGAACTGCGAGTGGGACAGATTATCAAAAAGGCACGTGGGGAGAGCAAATGTTGTTGTTGACTTAATTTAGATTTCAGAGGGAGTAGCCGGAAGCAGAGAGATTATACTTGCAGTAGAAAGATCTCATGTCTTGGTGGGTGATGCAGCTTTACTATACCTGTAGTGAAACTCAACTTTATTCAACATTAAGTAATTGAATTTGTACCAGTTGCGGGACCCAGGTATTGAGTTCAGCTGCAGCTACCAGTCATGCTAATACTTTTAATCGTTATATAAGGCACAAGAGATCCTTGTATCATTAAATTAATGCAATATTTCTCCGATTGTTTTTGCACCAAGTTTATGAAAAATAATCTTATGACCTGCTCTGCTGTTTGACGGAATTTCCCGAGATATTCCTGACTATTACTTATACCTGTGCTATAATCGTTGATTAATTAGCACTCCATGTCATTCAGAGTACATCTCTTCAGCTATTCAGTATCCGCAGATCTGTCACTGTTGCCAGATACAACGTTAGTTTATAGCACTCATAATACCCGCCAAACACTAGCGGACCTGTATTTATGGGAATGATCGAACCACGTGTGTGACATATGACCAATCGGTTCATCATGTTGACATCAACCTTATATGCAGAATCCATGAAGAGACATGTCCTCTTTCCGCTGAAGTACTGGTACGCTGCAGAGCTGCTGGATTAAATAGTTGGAACGTTACTGTTGCGTTGATCAGATAAGTTGGGACCATAATATTCTTCGAAACTACAGGAAGAGTATTTTTACACGCTTTATATTAGCTTGACTTGTATGTATGTATGTATGTATGTATCTATGTATGTATGTATGTATGAATGTAACGGAATTTTACAACTCAATTTTGACCCACTTCCCGATGTCCGAGCTGTTTGAAATTTGGCACACATATTAAGAACCGGTGAAAATACAATAAGTTCATAGCTATATCCTGCTATGCTCATTACTTTGACAGTAACAACAGAAAAATGGTTGAATGTCGTGGAATTTTGCAATATAATTTTAACCCAATTCCAGATGTCCGAGTTGTTTGAAATTTTGCTCATGTATTGATAACTGATAACAATACAATAATTTCATAGCTATGTCTTGATATTCTGATTACGTTGACAGTAAAAACATAAAAACTTTGCACACGTTTTAAGAACCGTTGACAATACAGTAGTCTCTTAGCAACGTCCTGCTATTCTCGTTACTCTGACGGTAACAATAGAAAAATGGTTGCCATGTAATGGAATCTTTCATTCCAGTGTTTACCCGCTTCCTGACGTCCGAATCGTTTTAAATTTTGCACACTTATTAAGAACCGATAAAAATTCATAATTTCACTCTCACCACGTTTTCAGTGTATCCTATATTTGATAGGATTACTGAGTTAGGCAAATGCAGCCGCGACATTAGTGCACAGGTGCGATTCGAGAAAACTTCGTCCTTTGGCGGCCACACCCTACGGAGATTTCCCACCCAATATAGCCATCATCATCATCATCGTTCTCCAGTTTACCGGGTGTGATTTACGAGCCTTGGTTGCTGTAGACGATCGTCTTCTGCTGTCTCATATCCAGAAAGGTTTCTCTGTCTGAAGTCGCTTAACGTGATGTTGAATAGTAAGTATTCGAAATATTACTTCGTACTATTATAGAAAAGTAGCCTACCTCGTTTACCGTGCCATTGGATCTCCTGTTGAGTTGACCATTTAATTGTATTTTACTCGTGGGAATAATAATTAATAATGAAACTACAACTCAAAGAAAAAGAGAGATTGGCGAAGAAAAGCCAACAGTAAGAAACATACTTTTTAACTATCTGAACTAAAAAGTTAAAAATAAAATTGTAGTTTAAAAAACTAAAATCACGCTTTCGTAGTAATGTGAACTAAAAGGTTAAAAATAATATTTAAATATAAACATTTTGTTTAACAGTGATAGGACGTCCCACAATTCATGATAAATTAATTTTTTTGAATAAGCTTAAAGTATAAAGTCACTGATTACAAAATTAACTTTAATGTTAAAAAAGCGTGGGGTGCGCTCTACATAACTTTTGACAATGACTCTGTCTTTACAAACAGCCAACGACAAAAAATATAAGACAACTGAAATAGCACCCCATCCTTTTTTACATTAAAGTTAATTTTGTAATCAGTGACTTTATACTTTAAGCTTATTCAAAAAAATTAATTTATCCTGAATTTTGGGACGTCCTATCACTGTTAAACAAAATGTTTATATTTAAATATTATTTTTAACCTTTTAGTTCACATTACTACGAAAGCGTGATTTTAGTTTTTTAAACTACAATTTTATTTATGATACACGAACGTAGACTGGTACATTCATTTAACCTTTATAAAAGTTATGGTTACGTTATGCTTGTACAGATGTGAATAAGCTGTCACACGAACATCATTCTCGAAATGACACCTCCCTCTCTTGAAGTATCTACATCTACATCCATACTCTGCAATTCACAAACCTTGTGGGTGGCAGAGGGTGCTAAGCACCAATCTTAATTCTGCTCATTCCAATCCCGAATAGCACTAGGAAAGAAAGAATAAATAAAAGCATCAGTGCGGCATCTTATTTCTCGAATCTTATCCCTCCGGTCATTTCGATCCAAATAGGTTGGTGGAAGAAGTATCTTACTGCACTCGTAGGTCATAGAATTTCGCATATTCTCCAATAAATTTAAACGTAAATGACGTCGTCTGTCTTCCAAACTATCCCAGCCCAATCTATGTATCAATTCTGTGACGCTTTTATAAGGGCTGTAACAACCAGTCACGAATCGAGCGGCTCTCTTCTGTACCCTCTGCACTGAGTCAATCAGGCCCTTGCAATACGGATCCCAAACTCCACAACAGTAATCCAGACGCGGACGCACTAGTGTTTTATACGCTATTTCCTTATTATGAGTATTACAATATTGAATAGTAATTTAGAATTAGCTTTGCCTACGGCGGAAGTTATGTGGAAGTCCCATTTCATGTTGCTTTGTACTATTACCCACAGATACTTCAGGGAATCAACCGTGTCAACAAATGAATTGTTTACTTTGAAGTCGTATGAAGTATATTTGGGATCTAAAGTCTAATTTTTTCCGGAACAACTACTTACATCGCTAAGTTGAATCTTACGTGTCAGAATGATACTTCAGCAGACAAACTGTACACTTTTTCACAATGTTGACCACACGATTCTAAGAGGAGTTACCCCCAAAAAAATTACTTTCTTACCAATTGTTTATTATTTTTTTAAAATTTATTTAATTACCTTCAAAGTACTTTCTATTTGAGCTAATACGATCCTACAGTCTTTTCTTCCGTTGTTCAAAATATCTTTTAAATTCGTGTATTGTTTTCTCCTCATCCATGGTGGCAAAAAGCTTTCCATTCAGACAGAGCGCGCGTGGTGTGTGAGCCTTCACGCTTAGACATTGACACTGGGGAGACACGGATTGAAATCCACGTCCGACTATCCAGATTTTGGTTTTAATGATTTCCGGAAATCATTCCAGGCGAAGACCGGAATGGTTGCTTCGAAAAGACGACAGCCAAATTCGTTCCTTTTCAAACCTCTTCCATCTCTAATGATGTCGATGTCAGCGAAGTACAAAACCCTTTCAGATACCCTTTAAGACTCCACTACATCCGTGTGAATACTAACAGTCACATGGAAGAGGTGAATAGGTTGATAAAAATTGGCGCCCTGTGTGACAATCCTGGTTATTTTTGAGTATATCCTCGTGTTATTTCTGGGAAGCATTTTTATGAGTCTTTTCTGTCAACTGCGAAATAGGTGATGTAAGATTGGCGCAACAGGCGTTTGGACGACCATAAAGACCGTCATACCTCATAGTTGGAAAGAAACACAACAACCGATGGTCAGTGAATTTGCTGTCGTACCTTTAGTGCATATTTGAAACTTTTTTCATCCTTTTATCGCGTAACGTCTCCTTCAGTTATAGAAGTCACTTGATCATCCTTCATAGTCACTTCCTCCATTCCGACAATCTTCTTATTGGACGGGATAAAGCGTGACAGAAGTTCTTTAAGACACGATTGTAGACCTACCTTTTCCACGTCAGTGTCATTTTCACTGCATCCTTTATTCAAATTACGATGCCATGTGAACCTTGGGCATTGGAACATGTTATCGTGAGGCAAACTCATACTCAAAGAATGTTCTCTTTTTTTTTTTTTTAAACCTAAGCTTAAGTTTGAACCCATTCAAGAGAGAAAAAATGGATACCTATTAAACAAATTGGCTTGATAAAAACAGAAGAAAATGCAATACTCGTTCAATTCCACCCGAGCTTAAGGACTACTTGAAAAGGGCAACTACACCCTACGCGATTGTGGGCAACTGGTATCTGTCTGCTGACGAATTAGGCTCTTGGACTGGATGTGTCGGCACTAGACTTAGCGAGTGCCTCCATAGATGAAATCAAGGAACGGAAAGGAATTCGGCCGTGGCCATTCGAACGAACTATCCTGCATGCGAGTTGCGTGATTTCGCTAAATCATGGGAAAACCCAAATCTTTGCGTCCTTCAGAATACGAGGTCAGAGCTCACCCACCACGCTCGGTAGAGCACTAGGAGCTTTAAGTTTACCGACGTTTAACTGAGTTATGACATGATATGTGGACCAACAGTATTTCGCGAATAAATAAAAGGGACGTGACACATGAAAATATGGCTTCATCTAGAATTCTACGCAAAATTGTTTCTTATATCTCAGTCGACAGAAATAGCCCCTAAGAATACAAAACTATACGATTATCAAAATCCGCATCGAGTTTATGTCTGTTTGTTGCAGCATCATGAAAAAAGTATTGAAGATTCTGATAAGGATTTCATTATTTGAAAGCTTTAGTCCGGCTTGATGGAGCAGGAAACTAAAATATGTTCTCAACACCATATTTTCTTATCTATAATCTGGCAAAACTTGGAAATTACTGAACATATTTTAGAGGGATTTTCATTTTGAGATTGTATCACATGTTATCTTAGGCAGGAAATTAATATATGATCAAAACAGTATCAAAGAAATATGACACTATCCTAATGGAATCTATAAATTCATTGCAAATATGTCGTTTATCAAGTCTTTACACCCGATAAATGATCGCCGAGTTAGACAACGATTATATTGATCCTGAGAGAATATTTGTCAGATACTAATTTGTGATTGGACATAGCGTTTTTGTGAGGACAGTGGAGTTTATGTAAAGGTGCAGATATGTGCAAAAAATCCAAACACTATTGATTCGTAAGAAAGTTAATGTATTAATGATAGTAAATTAAGTCGACGAAAAAACGATAAATAAACCTATAAGCGAAATGACAGCCGTGTGGGTGAATAATAATATTCAGCCCAGGCATCGAGTACGATCCGAGTTTGATTCCCGGTGTAGTCTTCAAAATTTCATTTTTCATGACATCCCGAAATCATTATAAGCGAATGCCGGGATAGTAATAATAATAATAATAATTCCGTGTAGTCGTGATCACCTGGTGACAGGGTTTTTATTGCCTGCGCATTCCCACCTTGTCGTAGCCGCCTCGACCTAGACCGGTAGCTCTACCACATACAGGAGACCTACAGTTGAACGTGGAATACGAACTACGGAAGCGTTCTGGCGTACTTCAAATATCACAGCAATCAGTGCCAGAGGTGAAGGTCGGGTTAAAGGCCTATGAAAATCCCCACCGGGACAGGGGTTCGAATTGGAGACCTTTTGATCCCCAGTCAGACACCTTAAGGTAGCCACACACGTGGAGGCCGGGCCGCAGGGAAACAGTCCGCGGGCCGGACCGCAGGGATTTAATCGAAGTGGCGCTGCACACACACGGGGGGTTAAAATCCTCAAGGGTTTCTCAGTCTCAGAGCTGGCTTCACGATGGCAGCATCCGATGATGTGCACGCGTTGGCTGCTGTTACTATTTTCTTTATTGAATCTGTTACAGTGCTACCTCTCTCTAAGTTGCCTAGTAAAACTTGAATCAGCCTTTTTCTGTAGTTCCATATCTTCATAAAAGCTCCCTATTATATTTCAAAAATTTGCCTCGGTTAACCAGGCGGCTCGGATAATCGGAACTCGGATAACCGAACTTTTACTGTAATTGATTTATTCCCATTCGTAAATACATCAACAACATAAAATTAAGCTTAAATGATATAAAAACTAAATTAAAATAATATTAGTTTAAAATCATGTCGTAATTAATATAGTTGATCATGTGATGTAAACTAAAATTCAAATCACATAACATCATTTGCATTATAATTTGATAGAACAATTGCTGCTGTGTCGTTGTTTTGAAGTAATTTATCAAAATCTGCTGGTGGTTTATAATGATCCTGCGGGTGTTACTTGAAAAGGTTGTGGGCTGAGACTATTCGATGAGGTTCATGGATAAAAAAAAAAAAAAATCCAGAACTGCTGCCTGCAGAATAGTACAGGCCAGAAGTAGGTAACCGTTACTCACTGTTCCTAAACAGCCCATTTCGACTTGAAACAGGGTGTCATTAATTATTTTTTCTGCTATTAGCATTTGATTGGTCGGAAGGCCAAGTAATTTTATGGCAACGGTTTTGCTAACAATGTCAAAGTGATCTTCTTGCAGCCAGTTTTTTTTAATGTTCTTCAGCACATCACTTCGCAAAGATTCATTTCCTGATGGTTTAATGTTGCTGATTTTTTAAGTATTGATTCTTTTTATTTTTTATTTTTTTGCATTTGGTTCATTCTCTTTCAAAATTTATGCCAGCTTGGCGTAGGTAGCTTCTCGTTTGTTTGTGTCGTTGTGTTCCTGGTACTTCAATTCCTATAGACAGGGCTCACGATCATACATATTTATAAACACGGAACATCACGAAACGGAACATTAGAAACAAAACAGAGAAACAAAATCGCAACACAAGCAGGCACTCACAAGAAATCCCGGAAGGCCGACTGACCGCAGGACACACGCTGAGATTCTCACCCTCCCTCCCGGCCTTCCAGGAAATAAGAATTGTTTTTCGGTGAGGCCGTGGCACCAAGGAAGTGCCCACACACGTGACGGGATCCCGCAAGGCCGTGACCATTGCGTCCAAATTCCGTCGGTTTCCCGCACGTGTGCCATCAGACCGCTGTGAGGTAAACTGTCTCTCTGCCGCCCCTGGACCCACTTACAACTCTGCAAAACATCCTGTCCAGTGACACCTACTTCGTCGCTGATTATGAAAAAGGATTGTTGACAACATAAGTAATATATAGGAAAAAAATAAAATAAACGTTCATACTCAATTTAGAATGCAGCTTATGTTATATTACACTAGAGTTTATCCAATTACACACGCAGCGTTCGTGGCTAGTTACAACTTTTTAAAGTGCACACCAATAACCACATCATTAGTTGTGGTAAAAATGTAAATATACCCCTCTCTTTTTCGCTGCTCCTTCAGGCAATGGCAGGTAAACAAAGTATATATTGACTCAGACTCGCAGCAAGAAAATGAACCAACTCATCTCCTTCTCATGTCACTATGTTTTTTTTATCTCTGCGGTCAGTTTGAATTAGTTGCAATTACAGCCACAAAGTACGCCAAACATGATGGAAATTTTTATCGGTATGGAAAACTTCGTATGGAAGCTATAATTTTAAAACCAAAATAATAATGACATTTCATTGTTATATTTAGCGATGTTTCCTGTAAACTTTCTTTGACTTTTTAATAAAGTCCCTTCTTTCTTACCTACTATCATAGAATTATTAGGTTATGTAGCAGCTGGTTCTTTGCTACAAAGAATAGATCATTACGTAATTTTATCGATTTAATTGTTGTAAATAAACAAGCAGAAACATGCACCAGTAGATTTATACGAACGTCGCATTATATTTTTTTGACACATCGAACAATGCCCTTTTAGCTTGTATTGCTCTTATTTTTGACATTATAATTTCAAATGAAATAAAATCCAATTAATTACTTTCATGTAAACTTTCTCTGAATTTTAATACATTACCATTTTCGTTTTCTTCTGTCAAAAAATTCTTAGGTTATATTGTCACTTGGTTCCTGTAACTGCTAACTAAAGTGTCATAACCCTATTCCTGAAGCCCTATTGCATTTGTAATTTCAGTGACGACTATTGTAAGATAGGCATCTGACAACAATTTAGTGAGATATAGGGTTGTGGATGGTTATCCCACAAAACTTTCACGTCCGAAGTGCGTGTTTCGTGTGATAACAAACTATTACTTTTTTAAATAAAATATTCTCTGGAAACTAATAAAACACAATGGTGACAGAAAGTTTGATCGCCGAAAACGTCATGTTTTATCAATAGTCTCATTCGGCTAGATCCCCGAGAAAGTTTATTCAAATACAGCTCCGAGAAAGACTGCGTTCATAAACTGTTCTTTACATTTTCCCCTTCTCCGTATTCCTGAAGTATTGCATATATCCCGAGTCCCTAAGTCCGTGTCAGACCACGTCGAGAGGCTCTCAACGATACTCATTCCAGGGCGCCTCTTTCAGAACTTCTGTGATTTCATTTAAAGAGCACCGCTGCAGTGGCAGATGACTTTGTCTGTGTGTCTGGTGGAGGGGAGTGATAGTTCTACACGGCGACCCGCGCCGGGGAATGCGCCAGCGATATTAAACGGAGCAGCGGCGCAGATATTGCATTCCGCCAACTGGTTAGAGGAATGTGCTGGCCAAATGGAGAAAAAAACGGTCAATATACTTGGCTGGACTCCGCTGGACAGTTCAGCTCAATTCGGCACTTTATGTGTAGTCAGCAGTCACTCACTTGCGAACATTATCAACGAATATAAGAATAGCAGTAACATCTTTGGTTCAGTTAGCATTGGCACACTTAGGGACAAAGATAAAACAGCAAAATTATAAATGTTCTTATAATGAAAGAGAAAGATGGATTGTTTCCACCTAAGGTCTCTAACAGGGCATTTTTGAACTCGTCATTATGAGATTTTTGTTCTACCTCAAGAATCTAGAAAATGAACATTTTCTTGGTATTGGAAAACTGTAAACGATAAAACTTTAACAATCTTTTTTATGAAATCGAGGAAAATCAGCATTTTAATTTTAAATTGCCAACGTCCAGAGTTTTTGCAGTTATTATCGATGTATGATGATCACTAACAGATAGTAGAATATATCATCCATTGCAATTATAATCAAGCTATTAATCGTCGCCGCAATCAGAATTAATGTTTGCGGCAATCACATTCGGACAGGACATTGTCCTTGAACGAGGTTATAGATGTTTAATTTGATAAATCTTTCCGCAAACAGGTAATATAAGAAGGTATAACATTTTTGAGACCATACCATATAGTTGTGCTAACTTATGATCCCGAATGTTCTCTGCAAGAATGTTCTAAAATAGAGTTACTAAATTATTGTTGATGTACATTACGTATATATATCTTGATCTATTCTTCATCATGGTATTTCTCCATATTTCTTCATCTTCAAATTCGTAGTATCTGTTTCTGTGAGAATTAATGTCTTTGCTATTGGTAGAAATGTCTTCCAGAAATATCAGATAAAATTATGATTACACTGGATTTAAGTTACACTTGCAGCTAATTTTTGGTTTGTTGTGATAGGTTGGACACTGTTTTCTCATTATTTATGTATGGAATTGTACATTTGCTCCTAATACGATAATAATAATATTAATAAACAATTCTAAACATTATAAGATTAATGACATAATTGTACCTTTGAATATATATAAGGTCTACTGGTATTCCCATCACTGGTAATTCGTCGCCCAGAGTTTACTTTAAGTTTACTTTAAGTTTACTCTTAAAGGTAGATTTAAAGAAAATATAAAGATGAATGAAAAATTAATGTATGTTTGGCTTTTATTTTTTTTAAGGAGATCCATAATTCATAGTAAGATGATATCAATGAGCCAAAAACTTGTCAGATTACCCATATACCGAAATAAAATTTAGATAATAAATTGAAATTACATTAGCTCCATGTACTGTTCTCCGTTCTCGACCCTTCTGTTAGATCATTCAGTACTGTGACGGTAACAGTCACCATGTTATCTAGGCCGTATCTTATGCTACAGGGCTTTCATCAAGATAATTACATTTCTCAGCAATATCGCCTCAAAACGTTAATCAATGTGGAAAAATTTAAAGGGGCGTGACGCTCTCCAGTATTCCTCGTGCCCTTTGTTAAGTATACATTTAATTTCGTTTCCACTCTGTCGAGTTGTGTCATGTTCGTGGCTATGAAATTTAAACTGCAAGCCAGAATTTTCCCGTTCGTGAAGTGGCTCACTGGGTGACCTTAAAGAAAGCTTTTAGCCAGATGTAAAAGGACGTGGGGCGGCATAATTCAGTGCCCCGTAATGGGGTGCCCCGCTCGTAACACTTTTTGTGATCTCTTCACAATATTCGTAACCCGGAATCAAGAGTCACGCCAGTACGCTAATCACATGCTTCAACATGAAAATACGCTGTGTAATTAACAGAAAAATAATAAATAAACATAATTAACTTGATGAGAAATCATCACAGAAAAAGTATACACTAAGTGTTGAAATTACGGCTCAGGATTACCAAAAATGTTAATAAAATTATATATTGTATTTACAACTAAACACGAAAACTTGACTGGCCTTTCAGCTACGACTGCCTCAGGTTCTTCTGTTTTCTTCACCTTCTAGTTAAACAATAGGTCAGACACATCTAATCAACTCCTATCTCATCTAATACAAAGTCAATCATCTTAAGTAATCTCCACTACTCCCTGTGTGTGTAAATCATCTAATGATGAATATCGAAAAATTAGTTCTGCCATCTTATATCTTATATTTGTAAGGTTCTTCCATAATTAACCATCTTTCCCAACATTTGAAGAAACTATATTGATTCAGTTCTTAATCAGGCAGTAAAACTGTTTATATGCAGCTGGGTCGCCTTGTTTAGAATCGATTTCCTAGTTCCGGGATTTTCACACCATCATTTCAATTAATTTACATATTTGAGGTTACCAAAGGGGGTTTGTGGCAGAACAAATGAATTTAACAAAATCAGGAAAATTTCTATTGAATCAACAATGGGATCCCTAGTTTTTTAAAAAATATCAACATCATACCTTCCACAGATAATGTTTTTACCGGGGTGAACAGTTAGAGATAATTTGCCGTATTATTTATTAAAATTAGGGAAACACTTTCAACAAAAGTCTAGTGGATCAGTGGTTAAGGAGTCTGACTGGAGATCGAATGGTCGCCGGTACGAAACCCTGTCTCGGCGGGGAGTTTCAAAAGCCCTTGAACCGAGCGTGGTGGTGTAACGGTTAGCGTTCTGGCCTCGCATTCGGGAGGACGGCGGTTCGAATCCCCGTACGGGTATCCAGATTTGGGTTTTCCATGGTTTCACAAATCACTCCAGGCAAATGCCGGGATGTTTCCTTCAAAAGGCCATGGCCGAATTTCTTCCCATTCCTTGCCCCCCATCCTTTCCCGTCTCTAAAGACCTCGCTGTTAAGAGACGTTAAGCAGTTAAAACAAAAAAAAAAAGCCCTTAACCCGACTTCACCTGTGGCACAGCTTGCTGTGTAATGTGAAGTACGTCAGAACGCTTCCGTGGTTCGGATTCCTCTTTAAACTGTAGGTCTCCTGTATCAGGTAGGATTGCCGGGTTAGGATAAGATGGCTACGACAGGGGCGGAATGCGTTGCCAATAGAAACCCTGTTACAAGGTCATTACGTGCACACGGAATTATTATTATACATATAAGAGAATTTGAAGAATGTAGGCTAAGCCCTTACATTTGCTAGTTTGATATTCCGTCCGACAATCTGAAGTCACCCGACCCGAATGCCAGCAAGGTTCTCTAAAATACGATGGGCGAATGCCTTCCCGCTCCCTGTCACAAATACTCTCACAGGTGTAATGTCCTCGACATCGAGCATGTGTAAGGACTAGTTAAAAATAATAATAATTAGACGAATAACCCAGATCCTAATACAGGCCGAAAAAATTTCTCTATTTTCATTTTTTATTCTTTATTTATGATGATTAATATTTCTGCAGGTATATTATGAAGTGATTTATTGGTAAGCTGCTCTAATTTTCCGGTTTCTATTCGATATAGCAGTTCACATTAAACAAAATTAAAAAAAGGGGTACAGATTTAGACCTACGTTGTTTAGTAAACTGAAATAGAGTAACAATGATAACTGAATAGCAAAGTGGCAGCGCAAAGAGTAAAAGAAAATGAAGGGAATATAGACATATTACACCTAGAAAGGGGCCATCCACAAATTACGTCACACGAATTTCACGATTTTTGGACCCCTCCCTCCCCCCACGTCACAGGTTCTCACATTTGTGGGATCCCCCGTCCCCTGGTTTGACGTCACATATTTTGCAATTTTAAATTTATAAATTAAAACAGCATCGTTTCTTAGCATAAATGATTCCTAAATAATCATAAATAGCGCCTTGAATTATCAGTTTCATAACAATGCGAAGGAAGTATGTTATCCGTCTGGTTATGGAATAGCAGCTTCCAATGTTAGGTATAATTAAATTAACACTTAGCAACTGTTGCCTTGATTGGGTAATGAGGTTATGCTAATAGAGTGCTATAAAACCTTCCAACCCTAGCAACAGTAGTGGTTGATAGCGGTTGCTACCGGCCGCCACAGAACATCGAAGCTGTTAAATGGAGTTCCAGTATATACACATTTTCGGCAGAAATAACATGGGTGCCATACCCGTGGCACGACATATGTACAGTTCTGCCCGGAAAAGGCCTGATTGTATCTGCGCCGCGGGTGTGGTAGCCCTGGCCAGCGCGGCGCCGTGTTGTTGTTGTGGGTAGCGGCGCGGCTCGCCACGGACGCTCCCACTTGCGGCGCCGGGGTATTGATCAGAACCGAATTTGTCAGCGGCCTTCCTCCGTCACATAGGAGCGAACAGGTGGCTACCTGCGACAGCACCCTGCTCTACCCTGCCTCAGCGAGTAACTACACCTCGAGTTAACCCATACGGTATCTACTTACTGTAAAAGAAGACATCGACGTAGCCTGAAACAATGTACACGTTCAACAAGACTCATTTCATTGTTACTGTTATTGATTATGTGGCTATAGTAACGTCCAAATCTGGATCCAGGGCCGCATTTAGGCATAGGCTACCTAGGCTGTAGCCCGCACCACATGCATTAATAAAAATAAAAATATATATTAGTCGCTGTCATCCTGTTGACATTCGTTGTAAATAATCAATATTAAGTTCTTAATCTTTCTGTATTGCGTGATTCGGTGATGTTAATAATCTTTTATCGTTAGTTTTATCTTAACATGTAGGCCTACTGTTACATATTGTTACTAAAAGTTTTCAGTTTGTAATTTTGGAGGCTTTTGCTGAGGTGTTTGGTTGCAACAACAGTACGCAAATGGGCAGCACCTTATCTATCGATCATCAGCCAACAAATTGAACGTGCGGGCATCACTTGCTAACATCGTTCACTTCAGTATCAGAAACGTTGCAGAAAGCATATTACGAAATTTCGATTCTTCTGGAAGTTATCCTGGTATATTTTTAATATCAACACATTATTATATATTTTGCATTAAAAGGTTTATTAATTTAAATATAGGTAATCAATATTGCTTTATATATACAAAGTACCCACACCACAGTTATAGCCTAGGGGCATACAGATCTTAAAGGGCCCGCACCAAAGATATAGCCTAGGGGCTTACATACCCTAAATACGGCCCTGCCTGGATCATTATCGCCTTATCTATATATAGAAAGATGAATGTATGTATGTTTGTTTGTTCTACATACAAATCCACAGTTTTCATCCGATTTCGATGAAAGTTTTCACACTTATCCTTTGAAACAAGGAGAAAAATACTGTCTACATTTGGTTGGAAAATTTTCTGTATAAATAATACATTTCTTATAATTTAGAAAAATTACTGATGGCGATAAACAGACGTGTAGGATGTATAGGTCTCTGAACTGCCTTTCCATATAGCGGTCTGGTAGCTCAGTGGTTAAAACGCTTGGTTAGTGCTGTTTGGATCGGGGTGTCCAGTTCAAATCTCCGTGGAAGTAAAGATTTTTAAAAATTGTTTTTGATCGTAAGAGTTATTCGGAATGAATGTTAAATTGTAGATATCACAAATTTAGGGGTTCAATGAGAGGCAAATCGTAGGTAGTCTTGCAATGCTGTAGGTGTATATTTTTTTTATAATCATCCCTCAGGGGTTCTTCGCAGCCAGTGTGTGTGTGTGTGTGTGTGTGTGTGTGTGTGTGTGTGTGTGTGTGTGTGATCTGCAGTAATAATACGATAAATGCAGAAGTACGTTTCTGTCTTTTTGTTGCGTGTTGACCACTAAATGGCTATACCGATATAGATGGAATTTGACAAGAAAATCTGTAGGAAAGGCCAGGACATTTTTTCCGGTATGATTAACAGTTGTAGTTACGAAAGTTTGAGAACTTATCGAATGGTGACAGAAATATGTTGGAAACTGATTCTCTTCAAGAGACAGGTTTGACGGTAGAATGATATAGTGATAGCTTTCCTGTCATATTATACCAACTCAGTGATGTTTGGGACCAATCCTTCGTTACCAACGACTTTCTATATTCAATTCTGGGAAAGAAATGCTTAATCCACGCGTACGAAGTCGCTGGTATCAGCTAGAGAAAAAACAAATATAAAACTGTATCAGCAGTTGTTGAGTAATGTGTGCACTTAGTTGTAGATGAAAGACTGAGAAGAGCGCAGTTTCTTGGCTGATTCATATTGCAGATGAAGCTAAAAGAAGAGAACATCTGTAAACTGGTATTTACACTTCTGGTCTTCTCCTTCGGAAAGTATACATGAGAGCCTCTGGGATAACTATTGACGTCTGATAAGTTAGTCACCTGACTAGGAAACCCAAACTCTTTGAAAAATGCATTTAATTCCTTGTTCCTTAGCAGATTTTTGTTCACAATTGTGTTTTGGTGCTAGACTATAGTGTGTTACTGGTGATGAATTCACACGAGTTATACGTTGCAGATAATAGTAAATAATGTAAAAGATACGCTGATTAAATATTTGCGTAAGAAACCAATGTTGCTACAGGACGTTCATTACAATTTGGAGGTTATATTAGGGGAGAAGAAACATTACACCTGATTCCCTGTTCAGTGGAGACTCACACAAAAAAAAAAAAAAAAAAAAAAAAAAAAAAAAAAAAAAAAAAAAAAATTTGGATACAGGGTATATGAGTTTGTGATAAAACAGGATTCGGAAAGCTGAGGAGATATCAGGCATACTAATTCCTAACGGAAATAGTGACAGTCAAGGGAAAAGTCAAGACATCCTAAAGCTAGTACCGTTCTGCGTTCCAAAGTATGATTGGCCAGCGTACTCAGGAATATTTGGCAGAATAATATTTTCTTCTGAGGTCTCGACTGCAACAAATGGCTCTTAATCTCGAGATGAGTTTCTGGGACAGTCGAGACTGATGCTAGTGTGAAGCTTGTTGACGGTGGCCTCATTCTCTCCAGTCCTCTCCAGCATGGAGTAAGCGCAATCTGACAGTCAACAGTCCAAACGGACGCTGTTGGTAGTCAGCTGCAGATGTAGTTTATCTCCGAATCGACTTCGCAGTGAGGCGACGCCAGTTTCAACGTGACACCCGGTCTACGAGATCTATTTACATAGTCCAGGAGACACGAGACAAGAAGATTACTCGCAGAAAAGCATGATGCAACTGCCAGCTGGAGTTCTATGGAAGAAACACAGTACGGTATACTGCCGTAATAAGTGTGCGAACAAGTCCAAACCAGTAACTCCCTGCGATTATGGGATCAATTACAGAGCTAGCCATCAATTAAGTACATAATTTTCAGACACACTTTACATCATAATGTAAATGCTTCTATGTGAAATATTATCATCTCATAATAATCTACAATAAATCCAGCCACTCTCTTCACTAAAGTAATTAATAAATATAATTGCCACCGATCTTCATGCTTTTGATATATATATATGCACGTATATGCATTCCAGGAAACATGCAACCTTCGCCACCCCTACTAAAAAATAAAAAAGATTCAGTCATTTGATCAGTTGATCAAATTAAATACTCAGCGACATATATCACACTGCTGTATACACTTCTTACAATAAACATACCGTTTACTGCATTCCTCTATCGATCTTTGTTTTCGAGATATTTAATTTTGAAATCAGGGAGTCCTTTTCTGGACACCCTGTATATACGAAGTAGCAAAGAAAGTTTATTAATGCACAACACGTCTTTGTTTACAGTCAGTTAGTATGCAATCATCTCAATCATTTTCAATTCTTTCCGTGTCATTTTCGGTAACAGATATAAAAAAATATTGTTTATAAAAGAATTAATTATCTTGGCTTCTACTAGCATCCTGCAGCTGTCGCTACCACAACGACTGCTGTGCGTAGAGTGTTGCATCTCACCCAGGCAGGCACTGTGACGGAGTGATAAAGTGTGTCCCGTCTCCCGTGGATACACTTTTAAGTTAAATTTGAAAAAAAAAATCTATTGTAATTTAAACTGAGTGTGGTATATGAAACGTTGGCTAAAAACTCATTTAAGTGATACCTTATTCATTTGTGTACGTTTTTTAATTAATTGACAAAATGAATGTTCATAATTATCTAATGACACGGTCTACTAGTAAAACTCTGTGAGGTAAATTGAGAACTCTCTATCTAACCTGTGATATCAGTACCCGCTGCTGGATATACCCACTTGAATAATTTTCATATTAAAAGGTCCTTATAACATACTCAACCAACGCTTCATAGCGTAGTTTCCTTACTGATCTAAGAATTTTGCACATTAACACCCCTAAATACATCCAAACATTGCCTCGCCGATGTTCCTTGCGAAATTCAGCATATTAACAACTTTACTCGTATAAGAATATCGTTTAGATTTTATACTTTCGATACCAATTTCCCTTCCCACCTTATTATTAAACAAAAACTATTTTTTTATGTGTCTAATAAGCGAATGTATTTAGGTACTTGCCTTTATTCCATGGTTTAAAACCGTCTGTTTGTAAACTAAATATTTTGTAAATTGTACTAGATACTTTGAAATGTAACGATACAAGTGCTCATCGCGTGTGGAAGTAATAATGTTGATGTTTGGTGCACGCCAAATAGTAGCACTTATGAGCCATTGAAGTATAAAGAGGCAGGTAGGTAAAGCGTTCTTGAGTTCTCGAAAAGATTCGGGCCCGCAGACCGAAAAGTTCTTTGATCCTTCGTGCTGCGCGAGGAATTAGCTACAGCACTCTTTCCTCCAGAAGCTGAAAGAAACTTGTTGCTTTAAACGTTACGTTAATCGTACGTTACGCTGTCAATGCAGTGATCCTAGTAAAAGCACGCAAGAATATGAAAAAGAAACAATTTAGAACGAGAAATGCATTGAGAATGGGTGCGCTTGCACCCCCGTGTCAGGAGATGAAATTCATCTAGATAGCTGTGATCAGCGCCGCTTAAAATCAATGAAGGTATAAAAAAATGACCCACCAACGCATTTCTATTTGCCCGCTAACAGCAGCTATCTAGAATATATTAGCTCAAAAACCTCTACAAAGGTCTCATTGGTTTTTGTTTTCTTTTTTTTAGATTATAGAAAACCTGTATTATTTAAATACCTATTTGTAACTATAAGCATGTATGTGGCCCACAGGCTAGTGTAGAATCGAAATTGCGGACCATCTCCTAAATTGGACGGGTATTCTTGGTATATAAGTTGTGGTTATTGGATCATCCGACACGATGTATCATGAAGTATGTAATAGTATGCTAATATTCGCAACAAAATGCAAGCTGATCGATATTAATATGCTATCTGTATTCGCGTACAAATGCCATAAAAATGAAATGTTATAGAACTACTGTTTTTAAGAGCTATGAGGGTGGAGACGAATGTCGGCTCTCACATTAAGGATCTTATATATTACTTTTATTATGAATGTATAACCGAAAACGATGCAGAGTGCCTAGCATCGGAGTTTGTAGCTCAATGGAAAGTCTGTGGCGCTAGTGTGAGCTTTGTAATGGTTACATATGGGTGACTGAGTTACTTCTCGAAATTAGGTGTGGACCATAGTATGCATGAACCTATACCAATGGCCAAAGGTATCCCCCTACTACGTGTTAACTTTTATAGGTATATGATCAAAGGATTAGCTGTTGGATATAGAGCTATACGGTCCATTGTTCGAGCAAACTTTGGGTGTGCTTTCCCCGTGTTTCAGGTATTTTTTTTTTGCTTGGGCTTTACGCATCGTCGACAGCGAAGGTCATTAGAGGAGGGGTGGGATTGGGACAAGGAACGGGAAGGAATTCGGCCATGGTCTTTTTGAAGGAAGCATCCCGGCATTCGCCTGGAGTGATTTGGGGAAACCATGGAAAACCCAAATCTGGATGCCCGTACGGGGATTCGAACCCGCGACCTCCCGAATGCGAGGCCAGAACGTTAACAGTTCACTCACCACGCTCGGTCTAGGTATATTAATAGTTTGCGTGGTGTCTTTGGTTTTGCCTAGACGCTCTTATCATATGCTTTGGGTGTTTGGGATTTGCATTAAACTTAAACAATTTTACACATCTGGAGAGTTGTGACTGTACTAGATGCTTACGCAGAATCTTGTCACTGCATAAAAGTTCCGTAACTGACCTCTGCTTTTACCTAAATTTTGGCCAGTATAACTTAGTGTCGTTTATGTTCCTAGCATTTCACTTATATCTGGAATGCAGTTGCTGGCGAGCTTTCTTCCCTGTCTTTTCGAGCAAGAGCCCAAACTGGTCAGGACCACAACGTATTGCAACCACGAATGTCACCTTCAACAACACTGATGACATGAACTTTCAGTTTAGCTACGGAAGACAATCACGAGTGGAGATGACGTTAGTAAAGATGACTCTGGCTTCGAGCTCTAAAAAGGAAACGACCTTGGCATTCAGCAGTTGGAAGAAAAGTACAGCAGTGAAATATCAATAGAAATGTCGAGCATAGGAGGCAACGGAATGGATGACACTACTCCATAGGAATCCGCGCATCATTGCATTAAGTAACGTTTTTCCACCATCCAATGTTTTAATTCAGTTCTGTCCAGTAAAAAATTATTAGAACATTCTGTTAAACTGTTATTAGAACTGCAATTCAACCACAAAATTTAATTTACGTTTTGTCGACATTAATTGTAACAGATAGTGACGTAAATGAGAAATTAATTTTAAAATAATATTTGTATATATGTAAAATATTTAGTATTTTATAAATTATTAATGGTACTTAAGTTTAAATGGGCCAAGGGAAAAGGAGACTCTTTGGTTTGCTTTTAGGGAAAGAGAAATGAAGAAGTTCGAATGTTGGAAGAAGGACTGATTGTTGATGTTGGTGAGCTGGAGTAGCCTGTTGTTGTATTTGATAAGTATACGTCTGAGGACATCAAGAAGTACGATGGTATTAATAAATCGTCATTAATCTTTTAACGAAGACATATGTGTTGAGATCAAACAAAATATAAGTGACCGATAATTGCTGTCGAATTCTAAAATTTGAATCAACTATTTAGTTTATAAAAGCACTTCGGCTTAATGATGAGAAAACAGAGAAGTGTAGAATATGTGATTGTTTCATTAATGATAAACTAATATACTAAGTTTACTATTTTCAGGTAATTTACAGTGTTGGTGGTAAACGGAACTGGTGGTACCCTTACAAGCTACAGACTTATTCATAGTCGCAGCCACTACAGTGGTATGAATGTCGAACCAAGTTAAAAAAACCGAACGTTTCTACATGGAATATTTATTCCTCACGAATTTATAGAAACTGTTAACATTCAACTAAAACCTGTGAGCGGAATTTAATAAGAGGTAATAAAGAAACAGAAAAAAGGTCGCTAGAAAAAACCAATGAATCAATAGCGAAAATAATTCGAATTAGCTGACAGTTTCCAGCTGAACTGGTAGAAGGAGACCGTTCAACATATACGTCCTACACTCTGAGCGCCAGCCATGATTATTTCAAATTCTCTGGAATTTTTGGCGAGTGTTTTATGTCATCTTTGTTTCGGCATTAAAGCTACACGTTACATTTACGTAATAAGGTAAAAAAATATTACTTACGCGGTACCCGATGCTAACCTGTGTAGTGTATGTTACGAGTCAATTAATTTAGGACAAAATGTTTGACACGTGTACGAGGGCTGCCTGGAAAATAATACCAGTTTGCACCGGGTAAAACAGCCTTTCAAGGTCAACTAATTTCTACCTACTGTTTACTTATGATGTGTGAAGTTATGTTCCGTTATTAATGTTTTTTTTTTTTTTTTTTTTTTTTTTTTTGCTTTTTGTTTCTGTGATTGCTTAAATCGTTAAAAAAATGAGAATGCCCCCAGTTGTGAACTGAGATCTCTTATTCGATTATTTAACGCAAGAAATGTGTGACTATTTGAAATTCAGCGTCGAATCAAAGATATTTACGAAGAAAAATGGAATGGATAAATTATCTGTTCTGCGATGATATCGAAATTTTAACTCGGGGAGAGAGAAAGTTCATAATGGTGATGGTCGCCCGTTGGTCATTATGGGCGATTGACTGAATTATGAAAGACCGATTAGCGATCACACTGGATGAATTCAGTAAGTATTTTTTCATATGTTTCATCATTTGAAGCACAGAAAGATTTGTGCAAGATAGGTGTCCCGCAACCGGCCTAAGCACAACTGTTGCTTTTGTAGTGGCAGCTCAAGGGGTTTCTTGGATGACTGAGGGCCGAGGAATATGAGACAACGATACAAAAATTTATTACACTCAGCGACAAATGTTTGACTATGTAGTAAAGCACTGTAAGTTATGTTTATTACAATGAAATGTTTCAATTAAAAATTTTACTTCTTGAAAAAATTATTAACCACGTTCTAATTTTCAGACGACCCTAGTAGATTTTGAAACGAAAATTTGGCACCATTACAGCATACGCCTATACTATTTTGGAAAAACAACTAATAATTGTGATCTGGTGACCGATACGCTACATCCGAGGTTTGAAACTAGACTCTTTTGACAATTTCAGAGTCAGAACTGCGGTGCTTTCATCGTTGTTCATTGATATAATTTATTTGCTTTTAAAAAAAAATAATAAAAGATAGTAATTATTGGAAATATATTTGTTCGTTCATACGCATATTTTTACAAAATTTTCTGAATTTAATTTCTTAATTAAAACAATTTGACAAGCGGGTGAGAGCTTGAAATAGTGGAACATTTGAGGCAATTAAAGGGCTTCCTTAATTCACTGGAGAGGCAAATTCACCACCAATATGACGTATACGCCCTAAGAATCCGAGTCATACGGTGTCTCACAAACCAACTAGTCAGATAATCAACAGAAATAACTTTGGCTAGCCCTCACGCCAAGATAAACCTGGCATACTTGATGAGTGCTGTAATAGGCCGTCAAACTGGAATTTGAGGGATACAACAGTAACTGGTTCAAATCCACCCACACGTTATGAGCTTTCTGTCCGTGTTATTTACACCATTTTCCTTAAACGTAAAAGGTCATTTCGGGGGCAGTTCCTAGTTATCATCTCAATGTGCTGGATATAAAATATAAAGCGCTGTATTTGCCAAGTTTACACCTTAAGTACTCAGAGGCATTCTGATTGGTTAATGCATATCCTATTTTTTTTATAATGGACACGGGAGGCATAAAAGACCACAGCTTAACTCTCAACATTAGAAATCTTCTTTACGGTTTTTTGGTGGTTTTCCGTGGTCATTTAAGGTAAGGACTTTCATCTTCATAACCTTTCCCCAACATTTTGGGGTCGGCTGCTTTCTATTGGTATTACTCATAGTTGGCATGGTCAAATTTGGCCACATGCCATTGCTGGCGCTAAGCATTTTATACCTACTGCCATATTAATAAGGGGGAAGTGAAGTGTTACCAACTGTCGTGAAATATCTAAAACTATGTTTGGCGTGTGATAAGTGTATGCTTTGTTTGTGAAATGTGTGGTTTATGAAAAGCCGCCTAAAAACCGCAGTCAGTGCGGCCGGTCCGCGGGGGACTGATGTCGTGCCCGATCCGGCATCCATACGTACAAATTACTTGTTAGATACATGGAGGGAAGAAACTGCTGTCTTCCTTTGCATCCATCACCTAAGTTAATACTATCACGATTGCCACATCGGGCTATCGACCACATTCGGTTTATTCCTTAATCTCTTTATGTTCGTCTTACGCATCCACATCCTTGGTATTATATTGTAAAGGTTCCGTTTTGGTAGTTCTGCCGATTAAGACTTGGCTCGTAAATAAAATACTTTTTTCTACAATTCGTGTTAAAGGGATGAAGCATTCTATGTATCTAGTTCCATATCACTGGTAAAGCTAAATAACAGGAGGCAGGTATTAAACAGGAATAATTGATTAGGTAACGTCAATGAACCACGTAGCTCTATTTTGGCCTCCTGTGAACCCCCCTTCCCCCTTCCCCCCCCCCCACATAGCGTGACGTGGCTTTTGCCTGTGTAAACCCCCTCCCCTCACATGGCACGTATCTTTCTCTCTATTTATTTCAAAAGACATTTTGTACTTTTTTCTCTTGTCAGTCTATCTTAAATTACGTACGGAGGTAATTAAATCACAGAAATTAATATTCACATGCTGTTATGTCTACTGTATCTTATTTTAACTGTGTCAAATAACATTAAAGAAAAGCTACGTGGCTTTGCTCGGAAGCCCCCGCTCCCCACGTAGCCCACCGTAGCTTTCTACCCCCCCCCCCTTTTTCCTAGATCATGCAACGTGGCTTATGGACGATCCTTTAGGGGTTGCTTTTAGGAGTAATATTTTTTGTACGTATACATCACACAAGTCTCCAAAGAAATATATAAGTGTAATATGAACATTTAGTTGCTATAGGACATAATTTTCTGAATAATTTATCATTATATAAAATACAGTGAAGTCATGCGCTAGTGAAATGGTGCAATGCAACTCTCTTTATGGGTGCGTATCGGCTAATTAACATTACTTCTCTGTGTAGATCAACGCCTAGAGTAACACTAGGCTGTCCAAGATGAAGAAATCGCACCGAGATAGAAAGCGAGGAATCTTGGAAATGCGATTTTGAATAAACCCCGCCAGAGAGACTCCGCGGCCGCGAGGGGCCTATGGCGGTGAAATATGAGTCGATAGCATATCGAGTGACGGCCCTATCGATTTCACCCACTCGCTGAAATAACAAACGACCACTCGACTGCGACTGGTTTTGCTGGCTTCGAGGGAAAATAACTTAATTCCAGTCACCGAGTGCTGTGAAAAATCGGAGAAATACTGTATTTCGTCTATTAAACTTCTTATTAGTCGTAAGAATAAAAAACATTTGATACAGAATTGCGCTATGACATAATTTTGATAACGTTTTGTTATACCGTATATATACGCTAGAATTTTTCGCATGCTTCGTACGCGTGATCTCTCATTTCGCAGAAAAACAAATTTCCGTGAAATGGTTCCCACTTCGGACGCTATGAATTTAGCTGTCAATAATTCAAATTGTTTTAACACGTGCTATGTTACTAAAATAACCGAATCTACATAGTCAACAACAATATTAACAATTTCTAGGAGTGCTATGTTTATCTTCGACGTATTGTGAACTTTGATGCCTATATTTTCAGGTTACGAAAGGAGAGTTCATCTTTAATGCAGTGTTATCTTTGACGCCAATATTTTCCGGAAGTGAAAGGTTTGTTGATCTTTGATGTAGTGTTACCTTTGTCGCCTATATTTTCAGATTATGAAAGGATGGTTGATCTTTAATGTAGTGTGATCTATAGCATCATTTGTTCAGTTTGCGAACAGATTATCATTTATTCTCCCTACCACCGTTGACGTAAAGAAAGATCAGTTTGTTAAGTCAGATGCTCTGTGAAAACTCCATACAAGTCGGTACTGTAGTTTTTGCGTGATATGCGGGCAAAGAAAATCAACAGAAACGCCTACTCGCCGATTTATATATGTGATACAAAAAGATTTAATCTATCGAAACCAAAGCAGCTCTATTTGTTGAGGAAGGTATATTTCAGCATCTATTAGAGAACGTAATCATATTTACTAGGATAAAATTTTGATAAGGACAAAACCTAGGGTACCCAAGAATTCTCCAATACTTATCTTCACGTTTTCTCCAAGAACACTGATTATAATTCCCTCTGTGATATGATTATACAATTTCACAACTAGCATGTAGGAATAGATACACATTTTTAGGGTATTTAAACTGTGCATTCAAGTAAGACATGTTTTACTAAAAATAATAGTTGTTGATTAAAATCTGTTTGTTATCGGAAACTACGTAGCATTGGAGTGAAAGTGAGGTGTAGGGAGGTGACTGCTAGACTCTCACAAAGATCACCGTAACTCAAGAACCTTGACAAGCTGATTAATATTAAACGTACCAAACCTTCCTCTATAAATAACCTAACTACAGTGAAAGATTCGTTAAAATTCGTCACTATATGAGACGTCTTCTATAATTCCTTCATTGCTATGGCATTGTATCTTGTTTCAACATGGGGTTTAACGCTTAACAATCGTTGACCCAACTCATAACTTATTCTCTCGAACATCAATACTGCACCTTTAGTCGTCGAAGAGACATTGGGAATCGAGAGGAGGTCTTACGCCTCCTGTCAATTACGAATTACTGCCGGCTGCTAATCAGATGTTTGCTTATATCTGAAACAGTTCCGATGACGCTGCTGAATCCAGACAAATCAAATCACTTTGCAGTAAAAACTATTTTCATACCATTCACTGTTTTAGGAGGGGTACTAAAAAACCGGAATCATATTTTAGAAGCTATATATTTTCAAATTTTTTACAAAACAACCTTATACCTTTCAAAATACTCTCCATTACAACTAATACATTTGTCCCACCGGTGCTTCCACTGTTCGAAACATTTTCTGTAGTCATCTTTAGAAATGGCTGACAGCTCCTCCCTCGTTTTTATCTTGACATCTTCAGTGTTGTCAAATCGAAGTCCTTTCATGCCCCTTTTCATGTGTGGAAATAAGAAATAGTCGCACGGAGCCAGGTCAGGCGAGTAAGGTGCGTGGGGCAGCGGAACCATGCCATTTTTAGAAAAAACTGCCGAACACAGACAGCTGTGTGTACAGATGCATTGTCGTGATGGAATAACCAGTCTCCTGTCTGCCACAAATCGTTTTTTTTTAAGAAATCTTCAAAAAAAAGTTTGATTGACGATCTGATATGGGGGAACAAACTCTGAATGAACTACGCCCTTGGATTAAAAATAAAATAAAAAATAAAATAAAAATTTTGATGTTTGATTTGACTTGACGACATTTTTTTGGACGGGGTGACAATGATGTCTTCTATTGGCTTGACTGTTTCTTTGTTTCCGGGTGGTAACCATAGCACCATGACACTTCACCAGAAAATCTGGATCAATTTCAAGCTGTTGTTTCAAAGCACGACTTGTTTCAACTCGACGTTCTTTTTGATTGTCAGTCAGAGCCCGAGGAACAAACTTGGCAGCAACCCTTTTCATTCTCAATTCTTCGGTTAAAATTCGCTGAACCGAGCTCCAAGATAACCCACTAATCTCTGACAGTTGATCAATTGTCTGTCGTCTGTCTGAGAGCATAAACTCTGGAATTTTTTCAACATTTTCTTCGATTAGGGCAGTTGATGGACATCCAGCAAGAGGTTTGTCATAAATCGGCATGTCACAATTTTTAAACCGAGCGAATAACTCGTTCACTTGAATTTTTCCCATAGCGTCATCTTTGTAAGCTGTTTTCAACATCAAAACAGTTTCAGCAGCATTTTTACAGAGTAAAAAACAAAATTTCACAGCTGCACGTTGTTCACTTAAACTTGCCACCATAAAACACGAAACAATAACAAAACATCGCTAGCAAATACAATCACTGCAGATTAACAGAACAAGCCAGGTCGACAACAGAGGAGGCACTGAACTGACAATGAGTTGCTCGATAAACGCATAACAGCAGAAACGCGTACTACACAGGCTCTGCCCACGGCAATGCTATTCCGTTTTTTTTTTGGTACCCCGTCGTACATATATTACTAAACTATTTAAAGGTGTTATATACTTGTCGAAGCACTGGGGTATTTAATATAAACCAAAACATGGAAAGTTTGTAACGTACACAAATTTCGCTCATATTTATAACAATTAGTTCATGTAAGATGAATCTTTGCTCAAAGTTTTGTGACTGATTCAAATTGCGGCCAATCACTGTGGTGTAATGTAAAAGACAGTCGGTCACTTTGTCGGCACAGATGCTGACGACAGAATAGATTACCGGTGTTCGATAAACGATGAAACCTATCAGTTCGGCTCCGCAGGGCCGGGGTAGCTACTGCACAAGAGTGATGTGGAGAAAACTGCTTTCTTGTAAGAAACCAGTGGCCGACACTGACTATAACAACACCACATTTAGGACTGAAACTGTGAAGAGAATACAAATCTCTTCGTTTGCTAATAGCACTGTAAAGGTTAACACTGTATATCATTTTTTACCTGAAGTAAAACGTCCAACAATGTAACTATCAAGCATTCTCAAGCATTTTCACTTTGCTATAGAGCAGACAGAGTACCGCGGTCATGGTCTTTCACTATTAAAACCAATTTTTGTTACTTTTAGAATCGTTGAAATGCATTTTTGGTTTAAATTTTCCTTACGAGTTGTGTCTTTTTTATTACTACTCGGTATGATACTAACTTCAAAGCATGGGAGCTATTCTAGATCTGTATATATACCGAAAACACGGTTAGTATCCTCCACCTGTAGGTAACAAAAGATCAATCAACGTAAACAAACTCCGCCCGTAGTGGGAGAGCAGTAGCGCTCAGGCCTCGCATTCAGGAGAACGCAGGTTCGAATAACATCCAGCCATCCAAATTTCGGTTTTCTTTAATTTCCCGAAAGCACTCTGGACGAATGCCAGGATGATTTCTTAAAAAGGCCATGGCCGAATTCCTACTTGCTCTTTATCCCAGTCCTTTCCCGCCTCTAATTACCTCGATATCGACAAAAACAAAACATAAACAAAAAATAAACATAAACACCCTTCTGTATTCTAAGAATCAATTTCTGTGTAAATTAACTGGATAAGATCGGAAGCGGTGTATTCTGAGACCGACAACTAACTGGCAGATTGTGTTTACCTACATTTATGGCTGTATCTAAACCACTGTTATTACATAACAGGATTGGAAACAAAAATCAGCACTTTACAGATCTGAGCGACATTTTATTTCACACTACTATTGTGATATAGAACTAAGGACTCTCACTGCAGTAGCTCCCACAGTCGGTCTTATAAATAATAGGTCCCTTGTTTCAATTAATTATTATATCTGCTTTGAGATCTTTCTATCGAGTGTAGTGGGTGAGCGGAAAACGCATCGTCCACGCATCCGGGATGACGCAGAATCAAATTCCCGTCCGCCCATCCATACTTCAGTTTACCATGGTTTCTCGAAATCATTCAAGGCAAATGTTGGGATGGCTCCTTCATAAGCCCATGACCAAATTCCTCGCCGTTCCTTGCCTTCAGACCTCTCCCGCCTCTAATGACCTCGACGTCAACAAAACGTAAGGTCTGAAAAAAAAAAAAAAAATCGTTCGGCCGCTATCCATCGCAGTGGGTTCTACAAAATCACAATCTTCTTCATTAAACAGCCTGCCTCACAGCCGTGATAGTTAAACCAATGTTACTGCACTTGTAAACTGTCACCATCTGCTAGTTGGCTAGCAACTAAAAACTCCTAATTTATAAAAAGAAATTGGTTAGGGAACCTCTGTGCAGTGAACTACAAACATGCCGAGTATCTTTCTATAATACTCGTTTGTTTGCTAATTACGTTCTGAGCAGTGACCTAGGACGCGGCAACTTGTGTATCGAATATTTCGAATTGTCGCGCCATCTGAGCCAACGATCGAAATCTCTCGTGGATTATTGACAACCGATGTTTATAGAAGCGAGGAGTTGTAGGGAGAGACAGCTTGCTTGCAGACAGATAGAGAGGGTGAACGGTCAATTGTCTGTGAGACATGTTACAGCCTGGTTGAGAAAGTTGGCTATTGGGTGGAGAAAACTGTATTCTTCACAGTTATTGAAGACATGTAAAGTTTATTGTGTTCAGTACAGAATAAAGAAACTCAGCAGAGTCATATATTCCTCAATTAAAAGTAAACGAATAAAATTGCTGTTTACACACAATATTTCGGCGACTGTATTCTCGGTCATCATCTTGAGAGAAGAAGTGAGCAAGCCGGAAGATCTAAACTTTAAAGCTCGCCACGAGAGCGTTGTTGATAGACAGAAATGGTGACGGCAGCCGTTTTTAAGTTACCTAGCAGTAATCTCAGATGTCATTAGCACCCAGTGGCGTACAAAACACGGAACGTTGACGGCGAGCAGACTCTGTAACCGGTATCCAAGCGTCACTTACGAGATCCGGCCGCTTCGGCAAGAACGCTGTCATATAAGACTCTGCTACGAGCCAGCACCGTGGTCGATTCGAAGTCGAAGTCATGTCTTGTTTCAGACTATGTTCCACCACTGCGGATTTGTCCTTTTTTCCCACGGATGATTGCGTACTTCTATAAGTACTGAATGCTGAAATAGATACTGTGGTCTTATTTAGAAAATCACGTGGATAGTGACGGCTCATAGTTGGGTTGCTGGTATTTTGGCATAGCAGTTGAAGCAGGGATTACCCCAGGACAATTGCAATTGTTCATACTTTACTAGTATTCTCTTATCAGCATGAAAATTTAATTGCTTCGGAAGATATTCATTTATTTTTTAGTATAGTATATTTCATATTACACAGGAGAACTTAGAAAGAGAATTAATGTTCTACAAACTTTAACAGGATAATTCCGCATGATTTCAAGTTTTAAGGTTCCATTTGTTAGTGTATTAATTTTTACTCATGCGAAAGCTTTGTGGGAGATTAACGGCACGTAAAATTTCTGAATGCGTCGAGACTAGAATTAAAACACATTTATTTACGAATTTGAGCAAGAATTTTTACGTTTGTTGAACTTATAACTTTTGAGTTTTAATTTGTTTAAATTAATTTGCTTGTCGGTTTTAGTTTCCTTACTAAATGAATATCTTGTTAACCATAAGAATCTGAATTTTTTAGAAGTGTTTTTCTCCTTGTTTGTGATAAGGTAATACTAAGGTTTTAACGAAAACTTATCAGACTTCTGAATTTTTAAATAATTGTTTTCTCTTGTTTATTTAGTAGAGCTCACGGCTAGAAACGTCTGATGCGAAGAAGATTTTATACAAAATGTGTAGTATAAATGTATTTTTTCTAGTTAGATGAGAAATCGCACCTCATGATCAAATTGAACCAGTTGTGGAATGAGAAACAGCACTTTAGCTACCTTTCTTTACCAAGCAAAGCATCGCTTTCTGCAAGTTTAGCATTAAAATGTTTTGCTGGTTTTTTTATGTTTTTGTCCGCTTCATCTTTGTGTCTTGAATGAGAAAACATAATCATAATCATTGGGTAAATAAGTAAAGACTTTGGTGTATGACTGATTGTTGACACTCAGGATATCATGTAAACAAAAATATATTACAAACAAACACAATGACAAGATATCTTCTCGGGTATTCTGCCGGATAATTTCTTCTGTCCACAACGTTTCGGCAGCAACCTCCATAGCCTTCATCAGGTGAGATGTCATATCTAAGCTGCCACTGCGACGACATAGCACCGACCGTGAATGCCTCAAAATCCTGGTTCGAAATCCTCACAAACACAATGATATCGCGGCAAAAATTCTTTGCTAATTACAGGTTAGTCCGAAGCACGAGCAGGAGTAATATAACCATAACAGATAACACATCACCGTTTTTTCTGTATAAGTAAAGTACTCTCATATTCCTACTGAAAAAAGGGGAAGATCTAAAATAAATCTTTTGTAACAGAAAGGTGAGAAGTGTTTTGATAAGTAAATAAATAATAGATGTAAATTTCTTGAAATTTTCAAATACACAAAAACACACATATCACGCATGAATTCCATGATTGGTTGCCTCCGCTGTGGTTTTACTAGGATTGTAGACATTACGGTAAACAATAAAGGTATTGGAGTTTTTTTTTTTTTTTTTTTTTTTTTTTTTTTTTTTTTAGATATTTGGCAGGACGAGGCCAAAGAACCTAAAGTATTTCTTTCAAAAGACAGCTTCGAGAATCGTTATAATTTTCAACAACTGCTCTTCGCTCATCCCAATTTTGCGCAGTTGAAAATGTGGTAACTGCTTGGCCGGCCGTTGATAAACATTCAGCGTTATAAATTTTTATTAGATAACGTTAATGTATAAGATTTTGTACATCTGTTGGGCACTAGGGAGACTATAACAAATAACGTTGCAGAATATATGGTCCGTAATACAATTTTTTTTTTTTTAAGACATTGATCAGCCGACATGCTATCAAATCTAGAAGTGAATAGTTTCGTAATGTCTCGAATTAGAGTGTTTTTTAAAAGTGTGATAAACAGATTGAGAACCATAATATAGTAAATAGCAACAATTACTTTACAGATACTAGACGCTGGAAGGCAGACCAAAATATGGGAATTTATGTTTTTAGTGAAATTTTATATTGCTACTGTATACGGACAGTGTGAAATTTTGGTCAGTAAAATTTTTTTATTTAGAACTGATCAGTTTAGATATACAACTCTATTTTGTCAATTGCATTCCTTGCTTGAATATTCAACGATATTCCACTATGGATGAACATGTGCATGTATAGGTAAATACGAAACGTCAATGGTGTAATATCTTCAGGGAGTGAATTGGCGGTCCTGTTTCTCACCTTGGTGCGCTCCTTGGCTAGCCTGGCCCAGGTCTCGAGTCCCTTGTGGGTGATCCAGCAGCCCGCCGGGCCTAACCCGCTCATATCCTGACGACGCCCACCGCCACACTGCTCAACAGGTAGAGGAGGCGAGGCCCGGGCGAGTCCACACTGGGCGCCGCGGCGCCGACGCCGACCCACCGACGCTTATCGAACCGGCGTCGCCGATACGTTGCGCGCTCCTCCACCAGCTGCTCATAATTACTGGCCCCAGCATAGCGCCCTGGGGTACCCGCCAACGTATTTCCCGCCGCATTGGCTTTCTGTTGATAACGCAATTGTGGCTAGTCGCTCGGCCGATCCAACAGTTGTGACAACCACGATATTTCCTCTGCACTTGTGGCAACAGTGGAATGCAGTGCATGCCTTTGAAAGCCTGTGTGTAATACCACTGACAAATGACGCGAGTGGTTAGCAGAGACCCACACTGCAACACTTATTAGGCATTTTTTTTTTTTTGTCACTTAGCGTTTGAAGTCTTGAAACATTGTCCTTACTTGATCACAAATTAATCCATCCAGAAACTGAAGTAACCGTTTTGTGGAAAGAGCATTGTGAAATAAAAGAAGATATACCAAAGACGTTTCTGTGACAGATGGTTCACACTACTGACAGTATTCAACGCCTTCCCATTTTTTGATAAAGAGCTGTGAGTAATCTGGGAGACTGCTTTGAACGTTACCCTTTAATAAAACAATGATCCATATGTATGAAATTTTTTAGTTTATCCCTGTCGGTAACTGTTGTATAGTCACTCCATCTGGTTCATTTGTCGAGATTTTTCATACTAGTGTATGTTATCTGCAGCGCGACCATATCTCTGGCAGTTGTAGCATAGTTCCCATGATTTTTATGCAACAAACAAGTTAACTTGGATTTGTTATTAAAAGGACACGAGACATATGGTTGTGAGTGAAAAGGAGTGGAGAGGAACACAATGGAAGATGACAGTTAATGGATTGATAAGAAAATATGTGGAGACCCAAGAAGACCTCAATTACGGGTTGATGGTTTCCAGTTTGTATAAGTTGAAGTAACGGCATGCGTACTACCAGCCCACACATCAGCAGAGGCCGTCGAACCGCCGAGCAGACATGTCCACACGCTTACCGGTGCTCCAACATCGAGCCAACACTGTGGACGAAGCTGTTCTGTCGGTTACGGTTATGCGCTGTGGTTACATTGTGTGGTCGAGGACCCACTTGTCGCTGTGAGCGTCCCTCTTCTAAATACTGGTTGTACATCCGCATCACTGTCGTAGCAGCTTGCTCTGTATTAGTCGTAATTTCACTGTACGACAAACCCGCTTACCGGAGACCAATCGTTCTGTCACGTTCAAACTTACATATCGATATTCCACCCTTTATTTGCAAGTTTGACGACTGTGCGTAGCGTAACAATTACTTGTCTGGTCACACAAAAGAGGGCGCTGCTGGGCCTGCATGCACGCCATCTGCCTGCGATATTAATAATTTATTATGCTTCCATTGCTCTACACATCCTCCGAATATGGAGTGATTAAGACGATTCTTTCTGAGTGCTGCAATTTTCACGAAGAGTAGCCTATATACTTTAGATTTTAAATGATACTGTAAGCCTTAAAGCGGCGAAAACCGCATAAAAGTGGGGTTAGTAATTTTTAAATGAAGCCACAATTTAGTCGAAAAAGTAATTTCCTGCCGCATCGCCAGGTACGTAGCGAGGTGATAGATACCTCAGAAGAGACCTTAAGCTTCCAAACCGTGAATTCTGTTAAGTAGTTATTGCGTGACGCCAGAACAAATGAACAAACACAACCTACAAATAGTCTATCCCAAACACATTATATATATATATATATATACTTGTACTCATTTCGCTTCACGCCAATTTGTAATCAGGGTCAAATATACGCTGACATTTTTTTTGAGATACCCTATTTTTTTTTGTAATAAATAATTAATGTATTGTATATGATGACTAATCATCTACTAAAAAATGTACCAAAGTAAAAAGTCAGTTTAAAAAACTAAAGGTGCATACTAGTGCCGTACTACAAAAGTAAAAAATTATAAAGTTATAAAATACATAAATTAAAAATCTAACAGTTCCTTTACTGCTCTAAAATTTAATAATAATATATAACAATAAGCGGCCTCGCAGCTCAGTGGCTAAGGCATCTGACTGGAACTCAAAAGCTCTCCGATTCGAATCCCGGCGGAGATTTTCATAGACCCTTAACCCGACCTGGTACAGTTTTTATGTACAATGCAATGTACACCATAACGCATCCGTGGTTCGGATTGTACCCTTTACCTGGCACATGCGCCGCAAATTGAAACTCAATCGGAAGCCGGACACTTCGGGGTTATCCCGGCCAACAATGCCATCCGCATTATTATTACAATGAAAAAAAGTTTTTTGAGTGTATAAAATACAACGCACATTTTGAAGTTTGGCATCATAGCGTGGGATTTGTTGTATAATTTCTCTATTTGATCGGTTAGGTTGTCACATGCGTCGCCAATTTACATGGCATTTCTTCTGGTCACCAGTTCGCAAGAGTAAGTCACAGTATAATAATGGCACAGTGAAAGAAAAACACAAAGCAAATGTATAATTTCTCATGTATACGATTTGTCGTTCATTGTCGAAAGGCGTAAGATATTAAACTAAACAAAACCAATCATATTTAGGTTCCTTGTTGTTTGCAGTGTTACCATGATCTTTAGTAGCGGGTTTTACTTTCGGTTTCCTTTATAGTTTATCACAATTATCTGTCCGCCGAGAATAATGTTGAGTTGCCGAAAGGGGGAGAAATCGCTTAGGACGGTAACTCAGATTAAATTTGTCATCCGAACTTGGCGAGAAAGTCTCGGATCCTTACAGACGAGTTGTCACAAAGTAGCAAAAGTTTCCAAATTATCGGACTATTTCAGCGTCTAGAGGTTGATTAGCGATTCAATCAACGGCAACGCGGCCAACTTTCCCAACAAGTGCCAACTGTAACCAAGAAGAAAATGACCTCCAGTCATTAGGCAACGTTTTTCCATGGAACTTCTTATCGACACCGAATGGTTATTGCTGAATAACCGGTCTGGTGACACGGCAGTTCAAACACCTTACATCGGACCGTTGAACTGACCTTCACTTCTAGCATCGGTCTGCATTGTTTATATTCTACATCTACATCTACATCCATACCCTGCAATTCACAAATATTGTGGGTGGCATAGGGTGCTAGTGACCAATCTCAACTCTGCGAATTCCAATCCTGAATAGCACGAGGAAAGAAACAATACATGAAAACATCAGTATGGCATCTTATTTCTCGAATCTTATCTCTCCAGTCATTGCGACATAAAAAGGTAGACAGAAGCATTTCATTGCACTCGTAAGTCATAGAATTTCGCATATTCTCCAATAAATTCAAACGCAAACGACGTCGTCTGTTTTCCAAACAGTATCAGTCCAATCTATGTATCAATTCTGTGACGCTTTCATAAGGGCTGTAGCAACCAGTCACGAATCGAGCGGCTTTCCTCTGTACCCTCTCCACTGAGTCAATCAAGCCCTTGCGATACAGATTCCAAACTCCACAACAGTAATCCAGATACCGACGCACTAGTGTTTTATGCGCCATTTGTGTGAGCATAACAATTCCTCAGAATACGACCTATGAATCGTAATTTAGAATTAGCTCTGCCTACGACGGAAGTTATATGCAAGTCCCATTTCATGTTGCTCTGCACTATCACCCCCAGATACTTCAGGGAATCCACCGTGTCAACAACTGAATTGTTTTCTTTGTTCTCGTGAGCAAACTGATTGTTTCTGTTACTTATCCGCATTGCCTTGCACTTTTGCAATTAAGTGTAAGCTGCCTTTTACGGCAACATTCGTAAATAGCATCCAAATCGCGATGAATTTCTAAGCAATCGTCAGAGCACCTTATTTCCTTAATAGATAATTGCATCGTCGGCAAACAGTGCAACCAGCATTTAACGTTGTCACCTAGATTAAGAAAAGAAGTGGTCCTATTACACTTCCTTGAGGAACGCCAGAAGTAACGTCTAGCTTAGACGAGGCTTCCCCATCAACAACGAAGTACTGTGATCGACGAGTTAGAAAATTACGTTTCCATTCGCAAATCTGATCCGATATACCGTATGCTCGAATCTTCGCTAAAAGACGGTTGTGTGGTACAGAATTAAAAGTTTCTGAAAATCCAAGGATATTGCATAAACTTGTGAACCTGCATCGATAATTTTCATTACGTTATGGGAAAACAGGCCCAATAGAGTTTCTTCCGAAATCCGTGTTGACACGGTGTAACTCGTTCTCATCTGGAAACTTCATAATTGTAAAGCATATGACATGCTCCAGAATTCTACTGCGGTCAGATGTTAGAGATATGGGTCAATAAATCCTAGGATCACTCCGATCTCCTTTCTTGATATATATTAGGTTGATCCATGTTTCGGATTCCGTAATAAGTTGTAGGCATCGTTTAGTACAGTTTTCTATTTAGGTTTGTTGGCAATGAAAGGCGCACATTACATGCCGACGTGGGATATTTAAATTCTGTCATCTAAGTAGCCGAACAGAATCTCCCGGAGAATAGTGCCTTAAACATTTATTTCTACATTTAATACTATCTATTATTTCTAGAAGGTAATTTTTGGTGACAAACCCTTTTTCTTCCTTCATAAGTAATCAAACTCTATAAATGAGGTACCATTTAAAGCAGGGGTGGGCAACCCAAATAATCTTGCGGGCCACTTTGGAAATACGTCATAACTCCGCGGGCCACATATAAAATTATATGTTGTATATTATATTAGATGTTCCGAGATGCGCGCGCATTATGAGTTCGCAGAATATAACATAATTATTCCGCGAACTGATAACTGTAAACTCATAAATAAAACAGGCAATATCTGTCATATATTCGCAAAAATATTATTTTAAAATCAAAATAATTTTTTTGTCATAATTTCGACAGTTAATTTTGAAATATATGGATGCACAAATAATGTATTTTTTAAATACATTGGTTTTCACTACATTTGCAATTATAAACTAAATATAATTTGAAAAAGTGTGATGAATCACGCCGGGCGGAAAAATCTTCAAGGCGGCCGCGGGTTGGCCAACCATGCTCTAAACCGAGTCCTATGCTTATTTTTATTAATTTTCATGATTGAAAAAAGCTGATCACATTTATACGTGCTTCCGAATGTGCAAATTATTTTTCTCAGCTGTGAATATTTTTCTTCAGAAAGGTATGTTCTGTATCTGAAATCTCTGAACCTCTCGCGGGCCGGATTGAAGCTGGTGGAGGGCCGGATTCGGCCCGGGGGCCGGGGGTTGCCCATGTATGATTTAAAGAGTAAGTTTTCAGTTTATGATGAATTGTTAATTTGGAATTGCTTGTTTCTAATTTGAAGGTTTTGTCCATTGAGTACGTCACGTACGGCTACTTGATTCGATATTTCATCTAGCGTGGTGGGTGAGAGGAAACGCTGTGCCCTGACATTCGGGTGGATTATGGGTTAGAATTCCCATCAGGCCATCCACATTTCGGTTTTCCGATACCACTCCTGGTGAATGCCGGGATTGTTCCTTCAAAAGGCCTCGGCAAAATTCCATCCCGTTGTTTGTCCCACATTCTATACCGTCTCTAATGACCTAGATATCGACAAGGTGTAGAACCCAAAACAAAAAAAGAAGATTCAATGTTTCAATTAATAACGTACAGATTTAAATTACATCTGTAAACACGTACAAAAAATTAGAAATATACAATATTTTCAGCAACATCATAGTTTTGCAAACAGATGAGTCTCATGGTACAGCTTACATTGATTAATATTCACCGCTAAATTTTAACGCTTCATCTTATTTCAACAGCAAGAATAATACAGAATCAAAAATCGTTTCATACACTTTACATTTCTCTGAACTGCGAGCTCTCTGTACGGTCTCACTATTATGAATATACAGCTCATGCAAAGTGGTCACAGTAGACTGTCTACCACGTCACCTCGTAATATCATTTATTTGCATCCATACAGCGAGCTGTGTGATTCGAATTCTCATATCACATCCCTTTTTTTCCAGTCTTACACCGTTGACAAAAAAACGTCTGTAAAATCGTTTCTCGGTGTGGGTATGCAATAGAGTTTTAATGAATGACAGTTTATGTCGAATAATTGCAAGCTTCAATAACATGGATAAAAGTAATTCATAGTGTCACTATTTTACTCTCGATTTAAAGAAAAAAAAATTAGAAGTTTGTACAGAACCACAGAACCACTCCAACATTCGTGACAGCCACTCTTTACGAAGTGCACCCACGATTTTCAACTTTGTGGAGCGTCATAAGTGTTTGTTGTAATATAAAGATTTGACACATTTGTCGTAAAACCGAAACGCCTAGCATATTGCTGTCACATTAAAACGCGATGTGTCTAAGTGTTTTTATGTAAAGGCTTTCATACTCTCAAGCACACGGCTGTGTCGCGATATTGGACCCCCGTATAGGGTTTCTCGGTCGTAATGCACTACAAGTGGCAGAAAGCGGGATAGGCTACCCCGCAACTTCACGCGTCGAAAACAGGAACCGAAAATCACCTGACACCATGCGACGAATTGTTTCGCAATAACGAAAATTTTTACGAATACGGTGGAAGAAACAGTGTTCCCGTAGACGTGTAGGTTATATTTTACATGAAGAATAGTACATGAAAAGCAGGAGAGTACCATACCTTCTGAAAGCAGATAAAAACGCATTTATTAAAAATCTCAGGATAGTTTTGTAGGTTATTCCAGGAATAATATAATTTCATTGAATTGTTTATTACTTTTGATGGTACTCTTATAATCATTACCAATTCGATTTGGAACAATAAACTATTTAATATTTTATCCATGATGGATCAGTGGAACTCCGTGACTGTTATATCAAATTTGATGATAAAGAAAATAGCAACCAGTCACAATTGTAAATATGATATGTTTATTACATCATTACCGGTTTCGGGCAAACTTGCCCATCATCAGATGGTTTGCATATACTTCACATCTGCAGATACAAATTACAGCGCATTTGTACATCCTATAATGTTGAAAATTATTTACGATTTCTTATTCTATTAAATGTCATTATATATCTAGAAACCATTAGTCGTTTTCATTTAAAGTATAAGTTTATCTCATTGTAATTTTTCATAGAAAATAACATTCAACCTAATTTCATCTTTGATGTTATGCAAAATCTTTGTATATGATCATCTTTGCTTATGTTTACCTGTAAATGTAAAGGCAAAATTACAGCGTGCTCGTGTTTAGTATCAATAGTGGTAATAAAATGTTATTTCTGAAACTGTGCCTCACCACCGATATGAGCATTCTTCCTGCAGCATTGAAAGTAAGTAAAATATTTGAGATTAACTTCATTACAAAATAATTAAATTTCTCTTATTCATCGTAAATAATTTTCAACGTTATAGCATGCACAAATGCGCTGTAATTTTCATCTGCAGATGTGAAGTAAAGGCAAACCATCTGATGATGGGCAACTTTGCCCGAAACCGGTAATGGTGTAATAAACATATTTACAATTGTGACTGGTTGCTGTTTTCTTTATCATCAAATAAACTATTTTCGTTAGCGGGGGCGAAGAGGATAATAGAGTCAGTGTTTATTTGTTATAAAGAACTCTCTAGTGGCTCAGTGGTTACGGCGTCTGAATGGAGATCGAAAGGTCCCGATTTGAATCCCAGTCTCGGCGTGGGTTTTGATAGGCCCTTAACCCAACCTTCACCTCTGGCACAGCTTGCTGTGTAATGTGATGTAAACCAGAACAATTCCGTGGTTTGGATTCCACATTAAACTGTAGGTCCCCTGTACCCGGTAGGATAGCCGGGTTAGGTTTAGGCGGTTATGACAAGGGCGGACCGCGTCGCTAACAGAAACCTTGTCCCTAGGTCATTACGACCACAAGTAATTATTATTATATTTGTTAAAACAATTTAATTTACTTATTTTCTTCAAAAGGGTTAAAAAATAAGAAAATATAATTATTTTAGTTTTCTAAAATAACCACGTAGTATGTCTGTGAATAGAAGCGGTCTAGTGGCTCAGTGGTTAAGACTGGAGCTCGAAAAGTCACCGGTTCTAATCCCTGTCACGGCGGGGCCTTTCACAAGCCCTTACTTAACCCGACCTTCACCGCTGGCACATCTTACTGTGTAATGTGAAGTACGCCAGAACGCTTCCGTGGTTCGGATTGAACGTTAAGCTGTAGGTCCCCTGTAGGACTAACAACGCTAGTTGTTGTAACACTGATGTGTACTCATCCACAGGAAATTCAAACCAAACAATGGCTTAAAATGGTGCTAGTTCGCCCAAACAATCATGTATGTATATACACAAAGTAATGACTAAATATTTGATCCACAGATCAAAAATAAAATTAGTTTTTCGTTTTTACTAGATTACTGCTCACTAAAATATTTTGACGATTTAATTTGAACTTTTTACCAATCAAACTATTTTTTTTCTTCTTTTTTTTCAATTTTGACCCCTACGAGTTTCAAATCTTCGATAATTCAAACTGTTGCTTACTAGTCAGGGGGATATGTTGTGTACTAATGACGAACCACTACGAAACTGCTCACTCACTAGGTCCGATCGTTTATTGCTAACAGATACCGAAATCAACGACGAAGTTGGGTTATGACCAATATATTTCACCTTTTCACATTACAGTTTTTCCGATAGCTTTTATTGTACTCACATTTACGTTTTCATAGTAGAACACAAAGCATAATCAATTTTTCCTGGCAACAGACCATCAGTTTAGTTCCTTTGTAGCTTCAATAGCTAGGTTACATTATCACAGTATTACCAATTTTCGTTACGATTTTTAAGTATTTTAAATTATTTACTTTGTTATTGACTAATAAATTATATACTTTCCATTAATAAACTGCCTAGCAGGGAAGACGTATTGTGCGTGTCTGTGAGCCGAGGTACCCCGAGTATACTGGTCGCCTGTTGTTTGTTGTGGCAGTGTCCGGCGTAGGCCCAGCCGCGGGCGGTCGATGAAGCTGGATGGCTCCACAGGTAGCAGGAGCAACGCCCCCAACACCACCCACACCAACGACCAACAACATGTGACGCAAAACACCATGTTGTCATGCGAATTTTCAGCTCACTCTACTAATATTCATTGTGCCTGAAAAAAAATAAAGGAGCATCGACTGGCCTTAAAGCAAACGTGTTAGTTTCTGGAGGTTGTGAAACCTGGAACTCAACTAAAGTCGCAATTATTTTGGCTACACAGGACTAAAGCAAATAGTAGATATCACATTGGTTACACCTAAAATCAAAAAAACAAAAGAATCAAAAAAAATCTCTAAAGTCGTCACCTAAAGGAAATTTTTGTGTTCTATTCATTTATTAAAATTATTTTTAAATGAATAGAACATAAAAATGATGGGATGCAAAGTAGACAAGTCTCCTCGTGGTGCACCCTGGGCAACGTGGCAAAGCCGCGGCTGAATAGTTTACATCGCAATAGGCTGCTGGGTCTAGAGCCCAGCAACTACTATCGCAACGAAAGAATTTCGACACGCACTCCAAATTTAAATATTGAAGGAATAAGCAGATCGAAAAGCGACTATTTATTAAAGTTAATTGAAAACAAGATAGACGTTCTTCTCCTTCAACAAATCCACTGTGAAGACCAACACATTTATCAGTGTATACTATCCTGTCAGCAACATATCATAAAAACTATGGGACTGTGACATTTGTCGGGAATAACATTCAGCTGGTTAAAATAATTGGCACGAACACGGACGGTAATATATACATCACTAAAGATAACATCTCAAACACTGAAATTCTCAACATCTATAAACCGCCTATCAAACTTAAGACTACAAATCCATGAATTCAGCACCTGCAAAATCCAACAATTATTCTAGCTGATTTGAAAAGCCAACATACTACCTGGGGTTACAGAAATGTTAACACTGATGGCCAGCTTCTGACAGACTGGGCCGATGCTGAAAACCTGTTTTTTAGTATATGATGCTAAAGGAAAAGGAACTTTCCATTCTGCTAGATGGAATCAGTACTATAACATTGACCTCTGTTTTGTTACTAAAGACCTATCTGAAAGACCACTGCAGTGTACAAGAAAAGTCTTAAATAAGGCAGCATAGAACTGTAGTTGTGAAAGTTGGTCTTGAGAATCCGCTGATAAGATTTAACCCAGTTCCACGATGGAACTTAACAAGAGCTAACTGGAGCGAATTCACCAGAGAAATACAATTAGTACATAACATACAATGGATTCCACCAAATACGAAAAACTACTAGCGTTTCTCAAGACTGATTTGTGCTATATCTAAAAAGCACATCCCTAGAGGATATAGAAGGGAATACGTCCCCAACTGGAGCCTGAAATGTGACGAGCTGTATAGGAAACACGAACTCAGTAATGACCCGGAGATTGCAGACGAACTCCTACGCCCTTTATACTCAGCGAGGAAAGAGAGATGGGCAGAATATAGATACCACTAGCAAGAGCTAAAAGATAAAAGAGGAGCAAGTAGCACAGAGAATTGTTAACTTAACTATAAAATCAACCAATACTTTAAGCAACAAGTGTAAGGAAATCCGAAACGAACTGAAGCTCCGATTATTTCAAGCTGACAGGGACCCTCCATTTGCAGCAGATTTCACAGTCTCAGAGATTTCGATGGCACTGAATGAAACAATATCTGCTTAGGCTGCAGGTATGGATAGAATACACTCAGAATTTTTAAAACATCGTGATCCATGAACATTAGATTGGATCACCAAATTTTTCAACAGTATCCTACAACCCTCCCTAAAAGAACCAAAGTAATAGCTATATTAAAACTAGGCAAAATTGGCTGTAGCCCAGAAGATTATAAGCCAATAGCCCTCCTGGGTTCAAGCTACAGGCTAACTCGAAAGAGCCATCTCTAACGGGATCTCAGAATAAATCTTGACAACTTACCAATAGAGCAGGCAGAATTTTAACCAACCGGAGTTACTGCTACCAGGTAATGGCGCTGACCAACCACATCGAAAAGGGATTCCAAGATCGGAAAAAAACCTTAGCAGTGTTTGTAGATTTGACTGCAGCATATGTCACAGTTGATTACGATTATAAGGTGGGGGAATGAATTGCTTGTTGAAGAGTTGAAATGTAAATATCTTGGCATTACATTTGATAACAAGCTTAACCGGGTGGAACACACTGGACAGAGAGTAGGAAAAGGTTTAAAAATTCTGCACTTGTTGGAGAGAGTGATGAGGGGATCTACGAGAGAAGTAAAGGAATTGTGTTAGACCATTGCTAGAATATGGTAGTGTAGTATGGAACGCACCTTTTGCGTATCAAATACAGGAGTTGGAGGGGGTGCAAAAAAGGGCTGATAGATTTGTTTCGAGAAATTACCGCAGAACGCAGTAACAGATATGATAAAAGAGTTGGAATGGGATCCATTGGAAGACAGGAGGAGGGTGAAGAGGGTCATGGAAGTGTACAAGTCGTATATCGGTGATGAGGCATGGAAAGACATTGGCGTAAGAATTAAAAGTAATGCATGGAAGGGAAAAGATGACCATGACCACAACTGGCACTCGATTTCAGGCACAAAAGTGTAGGAAGATTCTCTTTTTTGGGTAAGGTTCTCGGGAATTGGAATAAGTTACCTAGAGAAATGATGAATAAGTTACCAAAAACATTGAAATAATTTTAAGCTAAAATTTGCAGAGGGCAAATGTAGGTGGGTGCAGGAAAGGGGGAAGATAGGTGGTAGGGAAATAGTCCCCGCAGTGTGCGCTCCATCGCAATTTAATTTAATTAATTAAATGTAATTAATTAATATCAGCCCTTGCCTGAGTATACTCAACTGCTGAATACTGTAGTGCAATATGACTAAATAGCAGCCACACTAAAAAGATCGACATTAAGCTAAACTACACAATGAGGACAATATCTGGATCTGTAAAATCTACACCTACAGAATGGCTGCCTGTACTTTCTAACATCCCCCCCCCCCCCAAGTCTCCGAAGAAAAGCGCCTTTAAAAAAAGGAATTTCAGAAATGTTTAAGATATTAACACCATTCACTTCATCAGTACTGGACACATAAAACTTCAAATAGATTAAAATCTAGATATTTAATGTGGAAGTTTGGTAAAATGCTGGTCCAAAGTCAGTTCAACATGAATGTAGCTTGCTGCGATGAGCGGAACAGTCCCAATCCTGATCACAGGCGCTAATCCAAGATCCTACAAGACAACTTACTGGATTCAACCTACCCAGGAAAACCTGGACGACACTGAACCGAGTGAGAACACGTCACCGTAGATCCAACTACTGGACGTAAAAGTGGGGAATGATAGAAAATTCTTCTTATGACTGCGGTAATCATCAGTAAACCATTCACCACATCGCCATGGAATGCCCTCTTAGTGGATTCAGTGATACAATGCATCATATTCACGTAGCAACCACAGAAGTAATCGAATGGCTGCAATCGTTGGACATAAGGCTGTAGTAACACCCGTGTTTGGTTCTATGTATTGTGATTCAATGAAGTTACTGTCTTTGTATCCTTGTGCTACACGAAACAAATAAAATAAATAAATAAAATTATAAGGAAGTCGTGGCTGTATTTGAAACACAAAGTAGCATGTACACCACTGATGACAGAAATACCAAAACGGTAGATTTTTCAATATTTGTTGGTCTCTATACCTGTTTGTCAATGAACGCATGACGAAAAACTAATTAACATATTTCAACGAAAGTTTAGCATAGGCCTAGTCATATCTTACGTCATCGGTTAAGACACTGAGGTGCCAAGCGTCATGTAGTAGGAAGATGCTAACATCCATGTAGCTGTAGCACAGCGAAAGGAACGTATGGTTGTGCAGTGCACTGTCGTGGATTTCATTAGTACTCTCGTGACTCGCGTGAAAGATCTTCTAACGTTATGTGGCCACACGACAGAAATTAACAGACTTTAAAAGTGGAATGGTAGTTGGGCAAGAAGCATGGCGCATTCCATTTCGGCATTTCGGAAGCTGTTCGTGAATTCAACATTCCTCGATCCTCACTGTCAAGCGTGTGCTGTGAATATGTAATTTGCAGAACCGGAACGCAGCGGCCGACCACGTTTACTTAATGACCGCGACCAGCGACGTCTTCGTCGAAGTGTCAGGTTTGACAGGTAAGCAACACGGTGTCAAAGAAAAAGAAACAATCAACGTGCACCTGCGGCAGGCCTGGCCTCTCGGACAGTGTAGCGAAATTTGGCGTTGATGGGATATGGAAGCAGAGATCTATGCAAGTGTCTCCGCTCACAAAGCGGACATCGGTTTACAGCGCTTCTCCTGGGTTCACGAACATATCAGTTGGACCCTTGATGACAGGAAACGGATGGGTGGTCAGCTGAATCACGATTCATGTTGGCAAGAACTGATGGTAGGATGGTGCAGACCTCGTGAAGCCATGGACTTAGGATGTCAGGAAGGCACTGTGCAAGATGGTGGTAGCTCCAGCCTGGTATCCCATTCACTGGGACTTCTGGCTTAAAGCGAACCAACGATTGACTAGAAATGATTATGTTCAGCTATTGGAGACCATTAGCCTTCATTTTGTTAAATAACATTAACTTTCCCAGGATGGCATTGCGTGATGTCACCGTGCCAAAACCATTCACTATTGGTTTAAGGAATATTCCGGATAGTCCCAGCGAATAATTTAGGCTCCTAGATTACCAGACATGAATTCATTTGAACATATCTCTGATATGATCGAAAGGTCAGTCCATGCACAACGTTCTGCAGCAGCAACACATTCTAAATAATGGACAGTTGTAGAGGAAGCATGAACATTTCTTCAGGGGATTTCTAACAACTTATAAAGTCAATTTCACGTTCTTTATTTTGCACATCAGAGAGGCAAAAGAGAGTCTTACACGATTTTAGGAGGTATCCTATGACTTATGGCATTACGTTGCATATAAGATACTTTTTATCAAATTAAGTTACATAGTTCTTGAATAAAATGTAAAAATGTCTTCGTATCTTAAGACACCTTGTAGTATTAATGAAACTTAGTACAATAGCAGTTAATGTATGTTTTGATCAGTTCCTACAGGGATGACCATGATATGGATGCAAGAAAAAAAGTTATTTGTATAAGAACGAAAGTATACATAGTCTCAAATAAGGAAACAGTTAGCTTACTTGCCATCAGACAGCAACATTAGCATTAATTATACAAATACACGGTGTTCAGATGGACTGAGTTTATTGCACAGTTCAGAAAAACTTAGTCGCTTTTTATCTTTGTATAAGTATGTATTGTAGTATTACTCACATATAACACATACATATTCTTTGGAAGTTTAATTCCAAATAATGTTTAATACGAAGCGTTGTGAACAATAAACTAGAATGAACATTAGAGTTGTGATCAACTGCAGTTTGAAACGCTTGTGCAAAAATATGCAAAAAATATTCAACACAACATGAACTTGACAATAAAATAGGGAACCAAGAGAAAAACGGCAGTTACACTGCTTTTTTTCTGTCAACTAGCTGTACCGGTGACTTGTTTCACACGAAATTTATATATTTGTAACATTAAGTCATTGATAAACTAACAAACAAAAAATACTGACTGCTTAGGACAAAGCAGAATAGCAGCCCTGATTTTTCCTCTACTTCGGATGTCTTCGTTCCCTGTTTGATTTATGTTGTTTCTGCAAATTATTTGTTTCCTGAGTATGCTGCTTGTGGCTTTACCTCTCGTTGACATCGAGGTCTTCAGAAGGAGGGAAAGGACTGGAGGCAATGAACGGGGAGGAATTCGACCATGGCCCTTTGAAAGAAAACATCCCAGCAGTTCACTGTGGAAAACACAAATCTGGATGGCCGGATGTGGATTCGAATCCACGTCCTCCCGAGGGAGGCCGGAACGTTACCCACTCACCTTTGAACCTGGGTCGTCATTTATTTCTACTACTCTTACCACACCTTGAAACTACTTCGGAAGATTTTATGGTGTGGATTACTGAGAGGCACAACTCTGTATTGTTTACGAGCAATATTTGAAGTCGTTAGGTCTGGCGGATACACATACACGAACAGACTGTTTTTCATGTATGTGCATAAACTGCAATATAAAATTCCTAATTAAATCAATGTTACGGTCTGCACGATTTAAACACACAATTAACACGTGCAAAAAAAAAAGTTTGTGTAAGTAGCTAAAATAATTTTGCATTTGTGCCAGAAAGTAAATGGTCTGGAAGCGAAGTGGACTGTTCTGGGCTAATAACAGTGCGGTCGTTGGTTCGATACTATAGAGTGAAGGAGCGAAAGAAATACGAGAACGGACTAAAGAAAAATAGTAATAATAAATAGAAAAGCAAAAAAAAAAAAAAAAAAAAAAAAACCAGATCAAAGCCGAAGAATTAATAGGCAACAAAGGAAAGCATCTCCCGACACAAATTATAATGCCACAATGTTGCTATTAGGACATTCGCAAACAAGAGCAAAACAAAACTAGAATACTGGTTTTACTTAATAGAAGAACATAACAAAATCACACTAGCAGAAAAGAAAAGCTCCTTTGCAATTTTTTTACTTTTATAAACAAATAAAGTAAGGAACCATCAAGTAGGAAACAAAAGCCAGAGAAGCCAAAAACAGTGGAAAAGGAGCTTGCGTTCAATACTTTGTTGCTCCGGTTCTGGGTCCAAATCTCGTTTGGTGCAAGAATTTTTGATAGTTGTATTTGACAATATAAGCTACGCTAGGACGTTCCGTGGTTCGGATTCCACGTTAAACTGCAGGTCCGAGAGTAGAGAAAAGGAACTAGCTGTCTGATACAGTGGCATAGTATGCCTCCTTCGGGAGCATCCAGTCAACCTTCAGGTTGTGGACCAAGTTAGTTTTTGTGAGAAAATATGCATATATATACAAGGGGAAAACAAACAATAAGTTTTTCTTTGCTGCTTAGATCTTATTACGATGACTATAAGAACTTATTGTAATGTACTGTACATAAACTCTCAATGTGTTACAACTCATTAAAAACACGTACGTGGAATTTATAACGATCCTTAGACAGCTATGTATCTTGTGAGCGTAAAAAGTATCCATTACATAAGCTTTGTGTAGTTGCGTTGAAATCCGTTCTTCAGTTTTTGCTTGATCTGTGTATAAACAGGCGAAATTCTATAATGTTTGTATATGTATCATCAGGAATTACGGTTCTAATCGTGATAGACAAAAATATCCCTTATACAATGGATGCCATAAGCTATCCCTGTGTGCAGTTTCGCTGAAACCTGTCAATTAGTTTTTGCATGACGAACTGATGTACAGACAGACAGACAAACAGACAAAAATTCAAAATTTTACTGTTTTCTCATCTTTATAATTAGTAGTTTATATTGAAATGTTTATTTTTGGGCTTCATTTCAAGTACAGACACAAATTTTATATAATTTTATTGTATAACAAGTGATAAAACTCACTGTAACTTCTTCGTTCAATAATAAATACTATCTAAATAAAATATTATCTATCAAAAAAATGTAGCAGATTTATGCCCAACACCGAAAGAATTTTTTCTGTGGAACCTATTTTGCTCTCTGGAAATTTTGTTCTTGAAATTTGTTAACTAAAGATTACTGAGGAAATGTTATCTGTTTTTGCTGGTGGTAAAGATATTCACAATCATTGGTGTAATGTATGGTTTTCTTTAAAACTATTTATAAACGTATATTGCAAGTAACATGTCTATCACGTTATCATAGGAGGAAACCATTAAAACGTAATCCTTTAAAAACTGATGTGCGTGCATTTCACCTATAAAACAGGACAGCTCAACTTAAGTTGAAAGCAATGTGCTTAGATATCGAACTGTAGATGTGTACTGCGTAGCACCCTACAAGGTTTGGGACTGACGTTCAACAGAACACTCAAAATAATATAAGAAAGACTGCAAAATGAATGTCTCCGCACGTAAGAACTTGATGCGTATACTGGTTTATCGCGGTGGGGCTATTAGTACATCAGTAACCGTCCTTTCTTTTCTCTGTTGCGTGCTCAGTATGGTACTCGTCATATCATCCCATGGTGCTCTCAATAACACCTGTAGGCTGATGACTGATTCCTACGGCGGCCAGTTTGATGGTGTATGAAGTAAATTGATGGACGGATACATCCGGTCACGAAATATCTAGATATTTTTGAATAAAGATCGCGATCCGCTGATCGGGATCAAGATTGAACGTGTAGTCGACGGATCGCGACATTCTACGTTGTGCCCTCCTTGAAGATGGACGCCGACGACCCGCTCTCCACCACTATCGCTGTCGAACTGGCGAATTCACCTTCGCTTCCTCAATTAGAACAACATCTCATCATTGTTTTAGAAAATTTACGTGGACTGTGGAATGCCCAGCATAAACATTACGCAAACAAATACAAGCGGCAAGCTGGATGCGAGAGGTTGCTAGAGATTTACAAGAAAATCGAGTATGCCTTGCAATAAATTATCAGTGAGCATTCTGTTCCTACAGCCTCGACCTGGATTGTGAAGTTATACACAGCTATCACTGCACAATATTCTTTCCCAAAAAGGATTTGCATCAAAAATAGTAATAATACCAAAACCAATGATAGAACAGTGTCGAATTCTTGTGAAAAGCGTCCAGTATTAGTATTTACATAATCCATTCCCATCCCAAACCGATACTGAAGAATACGCTCTAGGCTTATTGTTCGAAAACTTCGATTATAATTGTAATTGAATAGTTGAAGAATAATGACAATATCAAACAGGTTTCCTAATTATAGCACTTATGTGACTAATCCATTTTTTTTAAATATAAATTTGAATTGTAAAGGTGTATTGGATTTGTATGGGTCCAAAATAAACTACATAATATAAAAAAAAGAATCTGATTACTTTTAGTTAGTCCCAGAGCATATACATTAAGAATCCGACATGTAATCTTTATTGCTTCCCTAGTAGCAGTGAGTTTTAAACCTTCAATGTTTCTACCTGTGACAAGATAACGTAATGTTACTGATAATTTTTCTTTACGTGTTTTACTTCTTCTCATACAAATATCTTCTTTGGTTATATATCGAGTTATTATTTGTAGTAACGCATCTAGATATTTTCCCCCCATTCTGAAGTAGTTTTGTAAGTCGTTATCTCCATTAGTCAGTTATATCTCATTGGGTATATTTAAATGAGTGTACAATTCTGTCTTCTGTAATCACTGTTTAACGCAACTCTTTCTCTGAATCGTTTCTTCATAGTTAGACCAAAAACTAAGGAAACAATTGCTTTAACTTCATTCAAATCCATTATAGAGGTGTTAATGCGGCAGTTTAAATTCACGGACTCGTGAAGTCAGGATTGAACGTGTAATATTGTGATGAAATTAAGTGATCCGTGATCGCGAACAGAGGTATACGATCGTAATCGGAGGAATTGACTTGTATGGGTCCCATACAGTCTGCCCCAGTTCACTGGCTTCGTCAGCGTTCAGGGATTCAAGTATTCGAAGACAGGAAAGAAAGGACAAAAGTGTAACGGAACGAGAAAGCTCCCACACACTTCACGGCCTTTTACCTCCAGCTCAGAAACTTAAGTTCAAGGAAAGCTTCTTGTGAACAGGAACTATTTGGATCAGCTGACACGGCAAGAGCACACCTAAGGACCACTGACAGTTGCGGAACGCTTACCACTTGGCTACAGAGAAAACTGGAATGTCAGGAAATCCTTGAACTGGCACAGGAGTAAGCACGTTAAAAGCTACCTAGTGAAATGTAGTTACATTGATTCTAACAATATTAAGTGTGAATGAAGTGAAAATCAAACTATGAAACATATGATCCAGCGCTTAATGTACCCATCTTTTTCAACTAAGATGAACTATTTAAAGCAACGCAGAATCCGCTTATTGTTGCAAAGATCTAGTCAAAATGGATGTAATAAGATTTAAAAGTGTGTCTAATTTTTCTTACACGAGAGTAATAATAACTGTAAAAGGATTATGCCAACTGGATGTCAAAATAGTTACCTGAAATGAATAATTGGTTATGCTGTTGGTTTGTTGAGAATAATGTGTAGGCCACTACAGCTTGACTCCCTAAATCCAGTCAAACACGAGAGCGAAACGAACAATACTGATAGGTATTTTGTTGTACGAAATAATTAGTCCTAAGGATCAATTTCCACTTATGTCTATTTTCCTTTCGCGTGTTCTGCAATAACATTGCACAGCATTGGCATCTACTGGATCAAAGATATTAAATACAAACATGATCAAATGTTCCAGCGATTAAGCTCACATACTTCCCAGAACTGCTGACTGACAACTCTCTCTGTACGTCATCTCTGCGCGCTTAAGTCGACACTTTAAAAACATCCAGATTTGTTAAAAAAAAGTTCCAACCGACATTTCTCGAATTCTAACAATATTTTAACAATTAAATCCATACAAAAATAATCATAATTACTACAAAATCATTCTCAACTATCACGAAACCCAAGCAAATGAAAATGAAAGATATTTACAAGTATTTACACACAGTATTAACTACATAAACAAGTAAAAACCGTCGAAAATGGTTCTCCAAACATCGTAGCTCACACCAATACTTACAATTATAAACGTTTTATAGTTTCCCGGGTGCGGTTTAAGAGCGCGCACCACCTTTGTCTGTCCAAGTATGTTTCCTGTCCTCGAATATATTATATAGCATTTCCATAGTTTCTCTCCATAAAACAATGTTCATTTGCACATTAATTACATGAAAACAATACAAAACCATAATTAATCAACTTCGAGATTGCTATACACAATTCTTAAAATAACATTTCATTAAAGGTCTGGGCAGTTATAATATGTATCAAACCTATTGTAGCTGCAATACGAAAAACTTATACTTGTGTAAAAATAAAAAAATAAAATAAAAAAAATGCGAAAATAAATAATTGAAGTGACAGAAGAAACATAAAAGCACTTAAATTAACATAACTTTCACTTTAACGTGCGTGTGTCAATATTTAGTATAATACTTGAGTTTTTTTTGTTGAAATAAATTAATTAACTCCCGGCTTACTATTCACAATTCTTAAAATAACATTTCATTAGAGGTCTGTGCCATTATAATATGTATCTAACCTATTGTAGCTGCAATACAAAAAACTTATTCTAGTGTAAAAATAAAAAACAATAAAACAAAAAATCAAGAATAAATATTTGAAGTGACAGGAAAAATATAAAAATTATGCTTAAAAGTACTTAAATTAACACAACTTTTATTTTAACATGATTGTGTCGTTAATATTTAGTATTATACGTGAGGGTTTTGTTTTTTTAATCTAAAAACATAATGACATTAGGGAATTTTTTAAATGATAGGACCTGAACATAGAATTTTCAGTAATTACGAGCAATAAAATTATAAATGGTTTGCTAGATCGTAAGCTAACGGCACCAATAAAACGAAATATAATCTAAAATAAGACTTGATACCACCAGTGACCTTACAACTGAACGTCTTATGTTTGATTCCCAATGGCAAGGACCTCAATCTCACATTTATCTTAATCAAGCTGCCTTTGCGTTTATGGAGCGTGCATAAACCACGTAGCTCCATTTTTGCCTCCTGTGAACTCCCCCTCCCCTTCACGTAGCCCTGCGTGGCTTTAAGGGCCCCATACACACAGCAACTTGTTGGCCAACTTGGTTGTGTTGTGGCTGAAGTTGGTGTGTGTACGGGTAGGTTGGCAGACCAAATCACAAGTTGGCCAACCAAGTTGGCGGTTTTTAAACTCTTTTGATATTTGTAGGCGGGGCTTATTGTTGTGCCAACGTGTTGTAGTGTGTATGGGCCAGTTGTCCAACCTGCCTGCCAACATCAGTCCGCTCCGATTTCTCATCGAAGCAGTGCTAGTGATCTATGCTAATAGTGGTATCATGATTACTATTCAGAACAACGATGTATGGAACACCGTCATCGGAAAGTTTCGCAGTCTACCACAGTTTTGGAAAGTCAAATCTGATTTATCTAATATATAAAAACGAATGTTTGTTTGTTCGTTTTCTATGCGTTCCAACACACCGAGCGTGGTGCGTGAACGGTTAGCGTTCTGGCCTCGCATTCGGGAGGACGCGGGTTCGAATCCCCGTCCGGGCATCCTGATTTGGGTTTTCCATGGTTTCCCCAAATCACTCCGGGTGAATGCCGGGATGCTTCCTTAAAAAAGGACATGGCCGAATTCCTTCCCGTTCCTTGCCCCAATCCCATCCCGCCTCTAATGACCTCGCTGTCGACGAGGCGTAAATTCCGAGGAAAAGAAAAATAAAAGTTCCTACAACATTCATCCGATTACAATGAAACTTTGATTAATTATTGTGTGCAGGGCTGTAAAGGTTTCTGGCAAAAAAAAAAAACAAAACCTCAGAACCACCCCCCACCCCCTCTCCTTCTACACAGCCCTCAAATTTTTCAAATATTCTCTGTACAAACGCACAATTTTTGTCAGATTTCGATGGGGGTTTACATATGTATAATTAAAATAAAGAGAAAAATACTGCCTACATATGGTTTAAAAGTAAATCCCTTTTACCCCCCCCCCTTTAATTTTTGCCTATGTTCTTTATACACAAACAGTTTTATTAGATTTTGACGGAACTTTGCATTAGTATACACTAGAACAAATTGAAAAATACTGTTTACTTTTGATTTACAAAACCGAATCTCTTCTCCCTTCCTCCCCTGTCCTTAATTTAATTAACACTGTTGACACAAACCCATAGTTCTTATCCGATTCCTATACTATTCATCCGATTAAGGTGAAACTTTTCTATTCCTCCCTGGTAAGGTTTCTGACCAAAAAATATAAAAAACCACCCCCTCTTCCCCTACACATCCCTAAATTTTTTCAAATGGTATTTGAATAACCCACAGATTTTGTCCGATTTCGATGGAATTTTGCACATGTGTACTTTAAAACAAACGAAAATATACTGTCTATATTTGTTTTGCACAACCCACACCTCTCTACCTTTACCACAATCCCTTTAATTATTGTCAACGTTCTTCATACAAACCCACAATTTTTATCCGGTTTTGATAGTACTTATCACGTGTATACTTCAAAAAAGAAAGAAAGGGGCAATGCAACGCATGTCGGGCAAAGCCAGTATAAAAATAAAGATTCAAGAATGAAGGGCTGGGAAGAATTGCTGATTGATTTCAAAGAAGTGGAAATTTGTATAATCTTCAGGTGCAGTTACTTCGAGCTCCGACAGAAAATTTGTGTGTGAAAATTTGGGGTGTTTTTAGAGCCACTTTTCTTGCTCAAATTTTTCTTTTTCTCTTTTCCCTCTCAATTTCCGCGCTGGCAGCAATGATAATTGTGCATAAAGCTATTTCTTCTAGTTCCAACATTACTGGTATAAATAAACACCTTGTTCTCTGTATGCTGGTTCTCTCTCGACTGATGTCGGCCAACAGTGTTGTCCAACTTGTTTTTGTGTTGGCCAACCAAGTTGGGAGACATGGTTGGACAACAAGTTGCTGTGTGTATGGGGCCCTTTAGCCTCTACCCCCTCCCCCCCCCCCCCCCACACACACACGTAGGACGTAGCTTTTTCCCTTTTGATTCCAGAAGACATTTTGTACTGTTTTCTATTGTCAGACTATTGTAAATTACATACGGAGATAATTAACTGAGAGAAATAAATATTCGCATGCTGTTGTGAGTTCTGTTCCTGATTTTAACTGTGAAAAATGTTATGAAAGGAAAGTTACGTGGCCTAGCTCGGAACCCACCCTCCCCCCACGTAGCCCAGCGTAGCCTTCCAGCCAACCCCCCCCCCCCCCCCCCCCCCCCTGGACCGATCCACGTAGTTTGTCCACGCTCCCTTATGAAGTAGTTTTATAGTTTCCTGTTAAGTAAGATGCAAGTACACATATGTAGGTGTCGACCTGGCTATTTTTGACACATCCATCTGTCCGCGAACCGCGTAATATTTTTGCTGATGCGTATTCTATTGTTCTCTTCCCCATATGTATAATTTGGAGGCAAATAGTTTCGGCTATTACTACCGGACTACCCGCCAATGTGGTTGCGCACTTGGAGACGCCACCGCTCTCGATCGAGGAGGTACAACGGGACCAGTACCGAGTCCTGGACCTCACGTACCCTGATTGCGATTTGCAGGTGGTTATCGGAAATCATGAAGGCGAATGCTGGGACAATCCTTAATCTCCATCTTATAGCCCACACATTTTCAAATTTCATTCTTACCAGCCGAAGGCTGGGAGGTGGGCTGCTGGAGTGTCTAGAGGACCATCTCAAGCCGACTAATCTAAAGCTGCGTTTCCACGATGTCTCTTAACGGAGGCCTCCCGGGATGGGACGGGACGGATACCCAACAACACGCCATGGGAACAGGGCCGCCTCTGCTAGCGGGGACGAGACGCCGCTACCCACCGGTAAACATCACAGGCGTGTGTTGTGGTGCGCTGTTGCCATCGGTTTGCAGCAGCGGTGCGCACCCTTTCTGCTGCTGTAATGTGCTCTGTTCCAAACGACACTAGGCAACGTGGTGGGGAGGTGGCGGCGAGGTAGTGAGGGCTAACCTGCGGCGCGCGTTCATCCCGACACTTCGGCGTGCGGCCTTCGTTACAAGACGTCGTGGGAATGCAGCTTTAATGGGAGGGAAGAGGACGGAAGTTGGCAGTGGTCTTGAAGGGAACCATCCCGGCATTCGCCTTGAGACGGAAGAAAACTACGGAAAACCCCAGTCAGGATGGGCGGACGGGATTTGACCTCCGACCTCCCGAATGTCAGATAGAAGGGCAATTTTGCCCTCCTTATATCTCGGTCTAGCCCACAAATTTCAAAAATAAAAATACACGTAGTTATCCGTTTTGCAGACAGATGGAAACACAATATCTGTAAAATATATGTTGAAAGTAATGCGATTCTATCACATTAATAGTTCCATAGTACTGCCTGGCATAACTCTCAGTGTGAAAGAGAGCATGGAGACCAACGATACAAAAACATGCCTAATAGCAGAACACTAATGATGACAACTGGACTAAGATTTTATGTTTGAAAACGTTTGTTGTTTTGCTGTTCGCTTCTGTCAGAATTTGAATCAACTAATCGGGTACTTTTGTGCGTTATTACAGTGCGAATACATTTAAATCTGTGTGTACAGCATGTTAAGGAAACAGGAGAAATAAATAATCAGAGTTTCGTAAAAGTAAGTGTAAATTAGATAGACCGATGCAAAGAACGAAAAGTTAAAACGGTTAACGTTCTGGCCTCGTATTCGGAAGGACGTGGGACCATCAAAATTTGGTTTTCCATGGTTTCCCCAAATCACTCCAGGCGAATGCCGGGATGGTTCCTTCAAAAGCCCATTGCGGAATTTCTTCCAGTCCTGTCTCACCTCTAATGAACTCGACGTTGACGAGGCGTAAAGCCACAAGCAAAAAAGAAAAGTCAACAACAACATCAATAGAATTCAAAGAGCAAAATCGAAAGTCCATTATCAGGACTTTTAATGCGACGAATTTTGTAAAAATAAATTTTTTAACCTACAATCATCAAATATTAGCAAAAATGTTCCGGGCTGTTATTGAACGGGAATGACGCCTTAAAACGGGATGCTACACAGCTAGCATAATTTAGCTGCTTTTCTGCTGGTTTACTGATAAATTTCTATTTACTATTTTTAAGCTATGATTTCTCCTGAACGAAGACTCATCTGGACGTACACCATTAGCATGAGGTACTAGTGATGTCATACTATTCCCCTGTTCACGTTGTAATCCTCTCCTTGCAAAGGTACAGAAATTAAACGAAGTATGCCCCTAAAAATGTTGTATTGGATACACAAAGTATGCGGAAATTACTATCTTTACTAATATAATAAAATAACTGGGATTTATGTGCGGCCGGGTGGAAAAGTGCGGGGTATGTTTGCGGCCTACAGCGATATTACGAGAATAATTAGAACTACAATACGCAAATGTAGGGATCACGATGTTTATAACCTAACACTCAATTTCTAACGTAAGGGAATCAGAAGTGCATAAGAATGTCAGAGACTAATGTACTACTATGGGAGATTCTGGAGAGTTCACTTTATCAGCGAGAGAATTTAAAAGTAAGAAAACGGGTAATGTAAACGTAGTTGTAAGGAAATTGTCACAATTAATAATTACAATAATAAGTAACTAAAATAACAACTCTTTGCGTAATGGTTATGTCTGATGAATCCAAATTTAAAACGTGAACAAGCAGAGGAGCAATGACAATTCTTCTCGTTAGCGATAAGTATTGGTTTCATAAATTAGGCGAAATAAAGCTGTCCAAATAGTATGCCGTTTCGCTACAAGATTTCAATTCTACACCAGCGCCAGTCCGCTGTAACTACGCATCAGTTCGCTAGTAGATGGCAGCACCATCTGAAGCTACGTGCAGTCTCTGAAAGATGGCAGTAGCGTTCATGGCGGCATTTGCAAACAGTTTCCGCCAAAAACCAAATGGTACAGTTACCCATAAAGGAATTAAAGTTTGAATTTTTGATACATTTTTACTAACCGGTGAATAAATAAAATTGATTATAAGCTGGTAAGAAACAGTGGAAGGAGAATTACAATAATTTGTTATGTATTTGTCATGTGAGAGCATCTGAATGGCAGATGTGCACAATCACCATTTTGGGAATTAGTATATTATATTTTCATATAAAAACATGGATACGATGTTTTGAAACAAGAGCCAAAAATATTTTTTGAATGATCGTCGAAAAAAAAGTTTCATTTATTTTAAAGTATGCTTTTGTTAGTAAAAATATAAATCAATATTTTCTTAAGATTTAAGCTTATTTCCAATCTGAACATTCCGGAGAGATGTTAACATTTGACACAAATAAATTCCCCATTTTCCAACAAACATTTGTTCTAACCTAATATTTAAGTCCTTCAAACATAAATCTGAAGTAAGTTGTCAAATCCTCAAAATCCTTAACAGTTCGTTAAAAAATAATAATAATACATTGGTTCATGAGGCATTTAAACTGTAATTTATATTAAAAATGTAAATAGAAAATCGGTTTCAAAAATGGCAATATGAAATAGGGTTGTAATTTTTTTGAACCACCAATTTAGTGTTCAGGTGTTTGCTCAAATATTCTAACAAAAATTTTGTTCTAGATCAGTGACTTTAAGATGTATTTAGATCTACTTATTTATTTATTATTTCTGACGGAGCACATACCCTGACAGCAATATCGCTACTAAACTATTTCTGGAACTGGACACTTATTAAAACTGACATTAGTTCAATAACATTTCGCTCTCTGTTCGTGTTTCTCACTCTTTTTCAGTCATGCTCTCAGTTAAGCTTCATATTGCACAGGAAGAAATTTTTAGTAAAAGTATGGAAAGAAGAGAAATTTCTCGCACCAGGCGAATCTAATAAAGAACTGCAGGATAGTTTTCTAGAAATATACCTCATTCATATTGATTAACAAATTTCTGATAGGAATTAATTTTGCTGCACGCCGTGTATAAATAACAGGGTGCGTAAAGAAGTGAATTTTTAAGCGACTTTCATATATTTATAGTAATGAACATTACCAAAATGTGTGCTTGTGAAGAAATATTTAAAGAAATAATCCAATACGGACGTACTCGAAATCGGGACCTTCGGACACCCTGACCCGACTCGCTACCACCAAACTATGCATCGCAAGAGGATGGACGTTATTAGAATATAAACCTCGGCCAAAAATTACGTTTTCTGCTATCTATATTTAAAAAAATGTCGTTTATATTATAAAAGTTACATATGTTTTTACTGTCTTTCGATTTCCCCTAGCGTGTAAATGATACGACGACATGACCACGGAGCTCGTTATTTTTCGAAAATTAAGGCGTGTTGACTTCCACTAGCAATTTTCCACTAACGCCTGGTACTTTTCTAAACAAGAAAAAGAGAATTCATAAATGCTTTCCATTCAAAACCGAATACCTATACAGTATTCAGTTTTGGATGGTTCTGATGGATGGTCATGACTTCCTTGTTAGCTATTCCAGTTTGCTGAACCATCGGTCACATGATTAAGGAAAGGGAAAAGATTAATGGTGGCAAGGCCTAGTGTATTTTTTTTTTTTTACTCTTCAAATTCTTATTAGTATACATGTTCAGAATCACTAGTTGCCTAGTTTCTAGCCCATTTTTTTTTTCGTGTTATACCTTAATATGCTGTCTTATATTTCCCACTCCTCAGGTAGGGTTACAGTCTTCGAAGATTAGTATGTTTTTCTTATGTTAACTTACATAATTAGCTGTACAAAATGGCCACATATTTTTCTTCTTCGTTGTCTTCATGGGATGCTGGGAACTACTGTCTATTCGTGATAGTGTGGCTGGGGTAGACACAGCTTCAACACTCTCCAATACATTTCTACCGCCTGATCCTCGTAATAAGTAATACCTTTGCATTTTTCGTGTTAAACGTACTCCACTAGAAACTTCGTTTTTTTTTGTTAATTAGTCTTTAACAGTTACATTACAAATCCTTCGCTTCCTTCGATTTAACGTCAATGACACTAAAAATATCTAAATGCAGTTATCCCCGACCTTCTGTAGCATATCAGTTAATAATATTAGCAAATTAAAAGCTTAAAGGGAAAAGGAAAAAGAATAGCAGGTTGAATAAATATTGTTTGCTCCGATATATTTACAAAAGGTAGTAGGATCTGTGAAAAAAAAAGAAGAAGTTAGTTGTGAGAGAATTGTTGGCAGAAAAGTCCTACGAGCAAGACTAGATTAATTTATCAGCGGACTGAGTTTTAAAATAATAATAATAGTTGCATAATGAGAAGTTTCGAAACATCATATTAGTGGAGAGAAAACTGATTTGGTCTTGAATAGAATCGAACCTGCAAATCTTCGGATCAAACCTAATCCAAAATTATTACAAACGCGGTCAAAGGTTGTTGGTAATGGAGAATTTTAGACAGAACAAACTAAATGAAATAAACTGCAAAAGATTACAATCTTAATTTCTGTCTATAAAAGGCATTCATTTAACATCACAACCGTCATAAATAATGTGACACTTCATATTCTCTAACCTGTCTGCGGAACGTTTCCCTTTATTTTCTTCTTTCTGACAGTTCCTTCGCAATTCTTATTAAGTCACCATTTTACCTCCGGAATATTTTACTATTAAGAAGCCATCTTCAATTAACCTTAGATGACTATATTTGCTCACCGTATCCTTTAGGGTTGCAGTGCATTATATTCGTATTTTGTTCTTCATTCCCATGCCGTTGATCATTCTTTAGAAGTTAGATCCAACAACTAGGGTAAAAGGGTGCCCTCTAACAATAATCACACTGTCGCAATGTTATTGGGAAAGCATTCGTTCAGCAGTCATCAACGAGAGCTGTCTGATAACTTATGTACTCGGCTGATTGCCTTTCAAATTCTCTGTCTCGGTGGGAGGGGGATTTATTGTTGGCCTAGTTCATGTAAGGTATGCCTGGACGTTCCGTTGTTGGCATTCCACGGTGAACTGAAGGTTCAACCACGACAGATGTTGAATCTACGGCAACTTCCAACTATGTAGTAAGGCTAAGCGAATTTACTTTTAATGGACAATGCGTTCATCACCTGAAAAAGACATAGACTACTGATGAGAAAAACATATTCCTGTGTATCCAGTGTTGCCACCTTACGAAAACTAGAGTCACTAGATCAGCACTCAAAACTCCTTAGATTACGGGATATTTGAAACTAAAAGATTCCCTCGAAATCACTAAATAAATTAAAGGAAAATGTTGGGTTAGGTATTATAAAATTTTTCTAATAAGTAGTATTTTAATCAAATTCAACGTAAATCTATATGTTCACTTTGATTCCATCTGAGAACAGTCCCGGGGATGTGGGACAGTACATACTATTATTAACAATCACGATAATATTGCCAGCAACTGATAACCGGTTAGTTATTTAAACTATAATAAATTTCTACTGTAATCTGCAAATACATATTACTCACATTAGTTACTATATATGACTGTAATTTCTACATAATTTAATTGATGATTCTATTAACAGTACCAATACAAAAAAACCATACATCATTTTAACATAGCATTGTATTAAAAATCAACATCGATTACTTCAATCGGTATTTCTTCTTCACCATATTGGTCTATCGTTTCAGTTGCAGAACTTGCAGATGTGGAAGGATGAGATAATCGTGTCCTAGATATAAAAGAGTGATTAGTATTTTTACCAATCGCGGCGATCACATCAGCAAGAAGCTCGGAACTGTGACAGTTTTATTCACAATTTTTAACTGATAGCTAACAAAGCGAATGCTATTAAGAGTATTTACAGTCATCTTATTTCTCAATTTGTTTTCAACAATATTCATTGTACCGAAAATCGTTTTACTGCTTCTTTCGAGTAAGGACATGATAAAGTGAATATGGCTAAACTCCATAAAGGTATTCTTCTATATTCAAACTTCAGCTCAGAATTCAATGACGTCGTTTGCAGCGTTCCATTGAACATAATGTGGAGCGTGGGTTACACAGAGAGGTTGTTAGCTATACGGCCAGGTTTTGGAAGGGACTTCGGCCTGGTTCGTGGAGGACGCTGGCTCCGCTTGCCTCCACGCGTTAGTTAACACAATGTCGCTGCTGTAGCAGTTTGTCAATTTTTTCGTCATCAAACCCAAGTTCTGGGGCAAGATCTACTACTTTGTTGTCTTTGCCCCAGCGAAGAGTTTTTTTTCCACACTCGAAAGTCACATTTTGTCCAAAATACTTTTCTTGGAAGGAAGACTTTGTCAAATCTCTTTCGCTAATTTGATAGTGAAGTCAATTCAAAGTTTCCTGATTGCATTTATGACATCGGTGGGTAATGAGGCACTTGGGATGCATAAAGATACCTTAAATAGGGTACCGGATTCAAGTTGTCATCCATTTTAATGAAAAAATAATATTTGTCAGTTGTTGCAACCGAAGGCATCAGTACCCTATTACAAATAGAGCCACACAACGTCATTAAGGTGTTCAGTAGCCAACCGGATTTGAATCTTCACTTTCAAAGGTCTTCAATCCAAAACCGTCAACAGTTGTTCGCGGAAGAAGCACATCGAAGCAAATGGTTACCTGTTTCTTCGGCATTACCGGTCATATGGCGACAGTGTCGTTGCAGCAACGTAGAACGGTCTACTCTGAATGGTACACGACCATTTGTTTACCAGAAGTCTTTGGAGAAATTCGTAAAAAGTCGAAGAAGAGGCGAATAATTCTTCATCACGACAATGCGAGCTGTCACACATTGGCTCGAACAAAGGAATTTTTGACTAGTCAAAACATCGAATTGTAGTGTCATCCGCCATACAGCCCTGATTTGGCACCCAATGGCTTCTTTTTATTCCCGCACATCAAAAACCAAATTACATGGTCAACGATTTTTGACACCCGAAGAAGCGGTTGATGCATTCAAGACGCATGTTCTGGAGTTACCTGGATCGGAGTGAAAAAGTTTTTCGAAAACTGGTCCAAACGCATGCAAAAGTGTATTGATCTTCACGGAGAATATTTTGAGAAACAATAAAACCAATTTCGATCATAAATATTTGTTTTTTCATTATTATACCAGAAATATATATAGCAAATCTCGTATCACTAAAAACAGAAGAAACATTTTTAGCGATAACATAATCTAACTTCAAAATTCACTAAATGTAACGCAAAAAAAATCGTTAAAGTGCTAACAGTGTTTATCTACTGTAGTGATTAAAACGTATCAGTGAAATGAATTTATTTTTGCAAAATGAGTTCTTGTTATTCCAAATGGATGATCTTTGTGTGTTTCAACTCAATAAAGCACGCCATTCCTTGTTCTGCTGTCAGGGCCGGCGTTAGGGGGAGGTAAGCGGGTCAAATGTAACCGGGCCCGCCGGCTGATGGGGGGGCCCCCAGACCTCGAAGCAAGAATCCGCCAAAAAAAAAAAAAGGTTGCCCATTTTACCGCGGGCCCGAAATTCCTAGCGCCGGCACTGTCTGCTGTAAATATATATAATCAATTTTTTAAACACAAGTATTAATGTGGCTGTATTTAAGAATGTTGAGGTTGCCATGAACAGACCATACCTCAAATACTGAAGTGCTCCGGAAAATGAAAAAGAATATGGAAATACTGTCCATCATAAAAACACGGAAGCCGTTGCACCTTGGCCACATCGTGAGGAACAATAGTCGTTACGAACTCCTGCAGTCTATTCTACAAGGGAAAATACTAGGAAGGAGAATTGCTGGTAGGAAAAGAAGTTCCTGGCTAAAAATCTGAGAACATGGGCTTCCAAGACAACTACGGAGCTAATCTGAGCGTCTATATACCAGGGACAAGACAAGCAAGATGGTTGTCGACATTCGGAACGGATAGGGACCAGAATAAGAAGATTAATGTATATCTATGAAGATGCGTTATATCCAACGAAAAGAGTAACTAAACACGTTAAATTCTGTAATGTTATTGTACGAAGCATAGCATCAGTGCTGCCAACCTCAAATAACGGACCGAGCGTGGCGGTGTAATGGTTAGCGTTCTCGCCTCGGAGGACGGCGGTTCGAATCCTCGTCCGGGCATCCAGGTTTGGGTTTTCCATGGTTTCCCAAATCACTCCAGGCAATTGCCGGGATGCTTCCTTCAAAAGGACATGGCCGAATTCCTTCCCATTCCTTGCACCCATCCTTGCCCCCCATCCTTTCCCGTCTCTAAAGACCTCGCTGTTGAGAGACGTAAAGCAGTTAAAAAAAAATCAAATAACGAAATGTCGCCTTGGGTCTGAGAGAATTCAGCTCTATTCCGCTACGGGCTATCAAAATTTCGCTACGGAATATCAAAATTCTACTACAAATAAATAATAATTGCAAAGAATATCAATAAAACTTACCCGAAATTTCTTCTAAAACGTAGGAAGTGAATTTTGAATAGAGATGTTAAATTATTGCCAGCGTGGTTGTCGAATAGAGGATGACTGAAGATTTACAGTCGTAGTAATAGTAGTAGCAGCACCAGTTGTTATTGTTAACGATGATATTTTTGTCACACCAATTAATATTTCACAAAATAAGATGGAAGAAAGAAAAACAATATTGAAGGTATAAATGATTTTACTTTTTTGACATTATACGTACAGTCGGGGACAGAATTCGAGAGACCCCTCGCCTTTCGATTATGCTTCGTTCTAGACACGAATACCGCATGGGACAGCATAACTGGTAGGTGGTACACTAAATTCATGATAAAATAGACCTCTCATACCCAGCACTTTACCCAAGACTAAAAAAATGAGCCCGCGCAGCAAGAAACTCGCAGACGCTCAGAGGGAAAGTTCGGAGTTCTGCAGTAAAAATAATCACGAATATCACCATTTTAGTCATAATAATTATTTAAATAACCAAATTGATTAATTATAGAGAGATGGTAACACTTTTTTCGTAATTTTGATAACCGTTGCGTATTTTTTTTTTTTCCCTCGAATAAACAGTTAACAATTCGCTAGCAAACGCAATTATATGGCGAATACAGAAAAGAATCGCTAAATTACGCACGGAAAACCAATAAGAGAGTTTGAATGGACTTAGTTACACTTTCTAACGCTGCAGCGTTATAGAACTGTGCGTGTGACAAATACACACAAAGGTTAAGGGTAAGTAGAAAGAGCATTCACGAAAGAACTCTAATGGTAAACTAAGTCACGAAATATAAATAAACTATTCCCAGAAAATTAAATGGTGCGGAATATTAACACCTTAATTTTGTTTTCATCATACCATATTTAGAAGGTAAGCTAAACTTGAACGCAGTAGCAACAGTTTTAGTAGTAATAATAATCATTAAGAACAGTAAATAAATAAAAAAAATCCGTCTGCAATGTGAATTAGCGGTTCCACATTTTAAATCTGGAAGATGGAAGTAGTAAAACTATCATCTCTCTCTTTGTTTCTAACTAACACTGATACTTCTATAAAATTTTCTGTCAAGCTTTATTTCCTGCCGTCCAAGCCCGATGGGTTATAGGTAACACTGTTACCTGGCATTCGGGAGGCCGCGAATTCAAACCCCGTCGGGGATCCAGTTTCAGTATTCCATGATTTTCGTAAATCTCTCCAGCTGAACTCCAGAAAAGTTCCTTCAAAAAGCGGTGGCTGAAATTCTTACCCGATCCTAGTTTCCAATACTATCAGGATTCATATCACATTGCCGCCGAAGATATGACGAAGACAAGACAAAAAAAAAAATAACGTGGTGGGTATGTGGTATCCGGCTTTCGGGAGGTCGTGGGTTCGAATACCCATCTAGTCATCCAGGTAAACGTTTTAGATGGTTTCCCCAAATCACTCCAGGCGAATGCCGGGATTGTTCCTTCAAAAGGCCATGGACGAATTCCTCCCCATTACTTGTCCCCAGTCCTTTCCTGCCTCTAATGACCTCGATTAGATGTAAAGCTAGAAGCAAAACATAATTGCTCAAATAAAAATAATTACATCTCTGTGGTGTGTTTTAGACCTTTTCCTTGTTGGATTTATCTTATTCGACGGCCGAACATGGTAGCGAAGGGACTAGAGTGCTATTTCCACATGTGGAGAGTCTCTAGTTCGGTGTTGTATTAGGGCTGGTCGACGTGGAAATCATTATAGAGAGAAAAGGACTTGGGGCATGTTTCGGGAAGGAATTCAGCCTTGGCCATACCAGAGAATCATCCCAGCACTCACGGAGTGATTTCGATTAATCGGTATTGTGGTATGTCTTGTATCGTCTTTCAATTGTATGAGCAAAAAGCATTTGGAAATACATCAGTACACAGGATAAACACACAAAACGGTTTAGCTGGATGAATGGCTATCGGGAGGAATGCCATTAAAAATTTAAAGACATTTTTATTGAACCAAAAGGCAATTGACCTCCTTCAAAAATATCTCGCTGGTCCACCTCATCTCACAAAAAAATATTCCTTGTTTGGTGCCAACTAGTAACATGGCTGAGTTCTAAACACGTATTAGGATAAAAAATTTGGAAAGTAGGCGTACTATAGTGAATCTGTTTAGTGCACACGGGAGGGGGTATTTAATTTCAGTTGAGTGTATAGGATTTAATCTCTTTAACATTATGCGTGGTTATTTCGTAAGAAGAAGATCTTCCTGCTGGCTCAGTTCAGACGCAAGGGGGAAGTAACCGTCCGACAAACGTTTCGAGGAAGTGTTTATTTACCAGTGGCTCTGAGGAAGTGAAGAACACTTGTTCAGTAGAATTAGCTCTAATAAAATTTGTGAATATGACCATCCGTACACGAAATATGCCCATTTTCGAATTACGAGCACCTACAAATACAGTGACAGTCATTTGCCGAAAGTAACAGAAACAACTTCATATAACATATTAAAGTTACTTCATCATAATTAGAAGACCGATGAAAATGTTGAAAAAATAACATTGAACTAATATGTATAGGTCATTAAAAAATTTCTGAAAATTACTTCTCGAGGATTTTAACTTCAGCATACCCTCATTGCGTCTTGTAATGTTCTACTTGCACTATTTGATTACAAAATTAATTAATCAATATTCCGTGATAATGGAGCTATTTAAAAGAAGAAAAGAAAAAAACTGGAAGTGCACGTGTGCACGTTATTGAAAATTGACATGCCTCCATCTGCTGATGTAAATATTTTATTACCTTCCGTGCCATTGACCATTTAACCTGCTGACTATTGTGTCAGCCTTTGTTGAGGTAATGTGGAACTCTATTGTGAAGTCAACACAAGACGAACACTACACTCATTCAAAAGCAACCATATGCGCAGAAGAACTCGAATCAGTGACCTTTATTATTATTAATAAATTTTTCTCGGGCTTTCCAGCCGTGTTAAGATGTTACATTTGTGGGACGTTTCGAAGGCGTCCAACTCTGCCTTCATTCTCAACCAAATATCAATCATTAAGGCAGAGTTGGACGCCTTCGAAACGTCCCAAAAATGTAACATCTTAACACGGCTGGAAGCCCGAGAGAAATTTATTAATATACAACGCCGTGAAAGATTACGATCTTACTTTATTATTATTACTCCGCGATTCACTAAAAGTGTGTGGTGGAGGGTGTATTGCTCCTATCCGAAAGGGTAATGGTTTGGAAGGGATATACGGGATATGGCAGGAGGCCTTTACAATGCGATGACAGTGTTCTAGCCCCTACACTGCTAGCGCCTGCTTAAGTATCTTGGTCGGGACTCTTGCGAAGGAATTTGTGAATGTGTCTGCGGTCGTGGTTTGCCAACACGGAAGACAATTCCGTAGGCCCACAGAACAAGGAAATTATCAGACATTTCAGGCATGAGATTTTCCTCATCCTCGTTCAACTAACTTGCTTATATTGCTACCTGAGGCTCACACAGATAACAGATGAAAGAATTATACAGGTTTAGAACCGTATATCCTCGAGGAACTTTCTGAACTTTTTTAAATTTGTTTCCAGCTTGACATCTCGACTTTGAGGTCATGGGAGACGGGAATATGGACTTTTTGGTGAACTATACCGACGTTCGCTTACAGTGATTTGGAAAAACTGTAGAAAATCCAAATCTGGATGGCCAGAAGCGGATTTGAACCCGCATCCTCTCGAATGCCAGGCCAGAACATTATCGCTCGTCCACTACGCTCAGATTTTTTAATTGACCGTAACATATAGATATATAGGAACAATAATTATAGACTGACTCGGCCATGAATCATTTTAATATATCTATTTTTGCAGCCTAGTAGTAGACGAAAAAATATTAGATCAACTAAAGATGCCAGATCTTAATCACATCGTTTCTCACGAACCCGGAAACAACCATAATACACCCTTTTATAACCACATATGTAACGTTTCAATTAGTTTATCGAAGATAACATCATTTTACTTTTACATATCCAGCGTATTCCAGTTTGAAAAGCAATCATCCTTTTCCTTCAGAATGCAGGCATAAGAATTTTAAAAGCTCCACTGCATATGGAATTAGCCAACGTCATTAACTGTAAGACTGACAGCAGTCTTTTTCCAAGACCATTCTTGCTTGTAGAAAATGCCATGGTGGCTCCCAAAGTGAGAAGTATTATTGCGCCGGTTCAAATTCCTGTCGGCTATCAAATTTCGTTTTTTTTTCATGTTTTCTCAAAACCTTTGCAGATTAATGCCAGGATGATTCCTCTGGAAGGCATTGATCAACTTGTTTCATGTTCTTTGTTCACAGTTCTCTCCTATATTTATTTACCTCGACAGTAAGGAGGCGTTTAGCGCTAATTATTAAAAATGTTTAATGTATATAAAATAAGAACTGATGTGCAGTTTTCAGACGTGAATTTTTAATTCCAAAATACTGTAAAGAAATTTCAAATATACACAAGTTATATATATATATATATTTCTGTATTGACAGGTATTAGACGCATATATTATCACAGCAATATCTGAAAACTTATTTCGGATATTTTTAAAAATATTATCTTTTCTTAGGCGGGATTAGGGGTAGTAAATGATTCTTGTTTAATTTTTCTGCAGCGCGTCACAGCGCCTAGTATTTAAAAGTTATTCACACATCGAAACGAGATAATTCTTTGCAGTTATCATTTTGTAAACGAATCTAATCCAGCAGTATTCTTGTCAAACTTTTACAATTACAAATTTTATTTTGATACTGCTTTGTCTAGGCTCTAATGAAGGAAAATGTAGTTTTATCTCGATGGCAGATGATTCCGAAGTCACAATACAAGGAAATATGCATCGTTTCCTGCCAGAAGACTTCCTCATCGAATGTGCGAGTTATATTCAAACATTAGTATGCTTCAGTGTCAATCGCTACACCAGCCACATCTACAAATTTGAGTGATATGAGAAGGATGGTAATAATTACTTTGCATGAAGAGCTATATTCATATGGTTTTATAACTAGAATTATGAATATAAACAAATATTTTTTTATTTTTAATTTAATTTAATTGCAATGGAGCACAGGCTCCGGTGGCAATTTCCCTACACACCCATCTTCCCCCTATCTGCACCCACCTACATTTGCTCTCTACAAATTTTATCTTTATATTCTTTCAAAGTTTTCGGTAAATTATTCATCATTTCTCTTGGTAACTCATTCCAATCCTTGACACCCTTACCTAAAAAAGAGAATCTTCCCACACCCTTGTGCCTGAAATCGAGTGCCAGCTTGTTGTCATGGTCATCTTTTCCCTTCCATGCACTACTTTTAATACCTATTGCAATATCTTTCCATGCCTCATCGCCAGTATATGCCCTGTACACTCCCATGACCCTCCTCATCCTCCTCCTGTCTTGCAATAAATCCCATTCCAGCTCCTTTATCATATCCGTCACTGATTGCATTCTGCGATAATATCTTGGCATTACTTTTGATAACAAGCTTAACTGGGCAGGACACATTGGACAGGTGGTAGGAAAAGGTTTCAAAGTTCTTCACTTGTTGGGGGAGTGATGAGGGGATGTACGAGAGAAGTAAAGGAATTGGGTTACAAAACTTTGGTCAGACCATTGCTCGAATATGGTAGTGTAGTATGGGACCCTCATTTTACGAATCAAATACAGGAGTAGGAGAGGGTGCAAAAAAGGGTTGCTAGATTTGTTTCTGGAAATATAAACAAATAAACCGTGGTATGCCGTATATTTGGTTATCGAAAGGAATGTCATTTAATTGAACAGTCCTACACAAATACTCCACGCAAAACAACTTCTGGCCAGCATAGATCATTACAGTTTAAAGATACATTAAGGATTGATGTTTGCAATAGAATATTCGTCTACGAGGTGTCACAAATAATTCAGCGATGAGGTGAAATATTGTCATTTGTAAAGGTTGGGATTGCAGGATAGTCATCTGTGACCGACGTATTTTTGAAAATTGGGTGTCTGTTCCGTATAACACGATGTTAACTTCTATAAGGGTGTGAATTACGTCTCCCATATCATGTCGCAGCAGGACAAATATTTCGTCCACCTGATGGTTTCTCGAGGAGCCAAGGACGCAGGAAACTGATCATCCAATCATAAACGTTGACATGAACCCAGTAGAAAGTGCATAGACTGAAATGGTCTACATTCTAAGAAAGACGGAATATATGTCGACGACTTTCTAAAATATATATCATTTACGCGTAATTTGCCCTATGAATTATTGGAACTTTTAACACTATGTGTTCTTTTGCTTCTTCCCAACAGTGAGCCACACAGATGTTGCACTATTCTGCCATCTCATTCCTGTATTTATCTCTTATCCATTTCCAGTTTTACTTTACCTCCCCTCCCCCTCACAAAGCTTACTGGTCGGACTATAAATATTATTCCAAAAAAGAATATTTAACAATCAGTAGACGGATCACTCAAATTGCTAGATGTGGCTGGTGTAGCGATTGACACTGAAGCATACTAATGTTTGAATATAACTCGCACATTCGATGAGGAAGTCTTCTGGCAGGAAACGATGCATATTTCCTTGTATTGTGACTTCGGAATCATCTGCCATCGAGATAAAACTACATTTTCCTTCATTAGAGCCTAGACAAAGCAGTATCAAAATAAAATTTTGTAATTGTAAAAGTTTGACAAGAATACTGCTGGATTAGATTCGTTTACAAAATGATAACTGCAAAGAATTATCTCGTTTCGATGTGTGAATAACTTTTAAATACTAGGCGCTGTGACGCGCTGCAGAAAAATTAAACAAGAATCATTTACTACCCCTAATCCCGCCTAAGAAAAGATAATATTTTTAAAAATATCCGAAATAAGTTTTCAGATATTGCTGTGATAATATATGCGTCTAATACCTGTCAATACAGAAATATATATATATATATATATATAACTTGTGTATATTTGAAATTTCTTTACAGTATTTTGGAATTAAAAATTCACGTCTGAAAACTGCACATCAGTTCTTATTTTATATACATTAAACATTTTTAATAATTAGCGCTAAACGCCTCCTTACTGTCGAGGTAAATAAATATAGGAGAGAACTGTGAACAAATAACATGAAACAAGTTGATCAATGCCTTCCAGAGGAATCATCCTGGCATTAATCTGCAAAGGTTTTGAGAAAACATGAAAAAAAACGAAATTTGATAGTCGACAGGAATTTGAACCGGCGCAATAATACTTCTCACTTTGGGAGCCACCATGGCATTTTCTACAAGCAAGAATGGTCTTGGAAAAAGACTGCTGTCAGTCTTACAGTTAATGACGTTGGCTAATTCCATATGCAGTGGAGCTTTTAAAATTCTTATGCCTGCATTCTGAAGGAAAAGGATGATTGCTTTTCAAACTGGAATACGCTGGATATGTAAAAGTAAAATGATGTTATCTTCGATAAACTAATTGAAACGTTACATATGTGGTTATAAAAGGGTGTATTATGGTTGTTTCCGGGTTCGTGAGAAACGATGTGATTAAGATCTGGCATCTTTAGTTGATCTAATATTTTTTCGTCTACTACTAGGCTGCAAAAATAGATATATTAAAATGATTCATGGCCGAGTCAGTCTATAATTATTGTTCCTATATATCTATATGTTACGGTCAATTAAAAAATCTGAGCGTAGTGGACGAGCGATAATGTTCTGGCCTGGCATTCGAGAGGATGCGGGTTCAAATCCGCTTCTGGCCATCCAGATTTGGATTTTCTACAGTTTTTCCAAATCACTGTAAGCGAACGTCGGTATAGTTCACCAAAAAGTCCATATTCCCGTCTCCCATGACCTCAAAGTCGAGATGTCAAGCTGGAAACAAATTTAAAAAAGTTCAGAAAGTTCCTCGAGGATACACGGTTCTAAACCTGTATAATTCTTTCATCTGTTATCTGTGTGAGCCTCAGGTAGCAATATAAGCAAGTTAGTTGAACGAGGATGAGTAAAATCTCATGCCTGAAATGTCTGATAATTTCCTTGTTCTGTGGGCCTACGGAATTGTCTTCCGTGTTGGCAAACCACGACCGCAGACACATTCACAAATTCCTTCGCAAGAGTCCCGACCAAGATACTTAAGCAGGTGCTAGCAGTGTAGGGGCTAGAACACTGTCATCGCATTGTAAAGGCCTCCTGCCATATCCCGTATTTCCCTTCCAAACCATTACCCTTTCGGATAGGAGCAATACACCCTCCACCACACACTTTTAGTGAATCGCGGAGTAATAATAATAAAGTAAGATCGTAATCTTTCACGGCATTGTATATTAATAAATTTCTCTCGGGCTTCCAGCCGTGTTAAGATGTTACATTTTTGGGACGTTTCGAAGGCGTCAAACTCTGCCTTAATGATTGATATTTGGTTGAGAATGAAGGCAGAGTTGGACGCCTTCGAAACGTCCCACAAATGTAACATCTTAACACGGCTGGAAAGCCCGAGAAAAATTTATTAATAATAATAAAGGTCACTGATTCGAGTTCTTCTGCGCATACGGTTGCTTTTGAATGAGTGTAGTGTTCGTCTTGTGTTGACTTCACAATAGAGTTCCACATTACCTCAACAAAGGCTGAGACAGTAGTCAGCAGGTTAAATGGTCAATGGCACGGAAGGTAATAAAATATTTACATCAGCAGATGGAGGCATGTCAATTTTCAATAACGTGCACACGTGCACATCCAGTTTTTTTTTCCTTCTTCTTTTAAATAGCTCCATTATCACGGAATATTGATTAATTAATTTTGTAATCAAATAGTGCAAGTAGAACATTACAAGACGCAATGAGGGTATGCTGAAGTTAAAATCATCGAGAAGTAATTTTCAGAAATTTTTAATGACCAATGTTATTTTTCAACATTTTCATCGGTCTTCTAATTATGATGAAGTAACTTTAATATGTTATATGAAGTTGTTTCTGTTACTTTCGGCAAATGACTGTCACTGTATTTGTAGGTGCTCGTAATTCGAAAATGGGCATATTTCGTGTACGGATGGTCATATTCACAAATTTTATTAGAGCTAATTCTACTGAACAAGTGTTCTTCACTTCCTCAGAGCCACTGGTAAATAAACACTTCCTCGAAACGTTTGTCGGACGGTTACTTCCCCCTTGCGTCCGAACTGAGCCCGCAGGAAGATCTTCTTCTTACGAAATAACCACGCATAATGTTAAAGAGATTAAATCCTATACACTCAACTGAAATTAAATACCCCTCCCGTGTGCACTAAACAGATTCACTATAGTACGCCTACTTTCCAAATTTTTTTATCCTAATACGTGTTTAGAACTCAGCCATGTTACTAGTTGGCACCAAACAAGGAATATTTTTTTGTGAGATGAGGTGGACCAGCGAGATATTTTTGAAGGAGGTCAATTGCCTTTTGGTTCAATAAAAATGTCTTTAAATTTTTAATGGCATTCCTCCCGATAGCCATTCATCCAGCTAAACCGTTTTGTGTGTTTATCCTGTGTACTGATGTATTTCCAAATGGTTTTTGCTCATACAATTGAAAGACGATACAAGACATAAATCACTCCGTGAGTGCTGGGATGATTCTCTGGTATGGCCAAGGCTGAATTCCTTCCCGAAACATGCCCCAAGTCCTTTTCTCTCTATAATGATTTCCAGCCCTAATACAACACCGAACTAGAGACTCTCCACATGTGGAAATAGCACTCTAGTCCCTTCGCTACCATGTTCGGCCGTCGAATAAGATAAATCCAACAAGGAAAAGGTCTAAAACACACCGCAGAGATGTAATTATTTTTATTTGAGCAATTATGTTTTGCTTCTAGCTTTACATCTAATCGAGGTCATTAGAGGCAGGAAAGGACTGGGGACAAGTAATGGGGAGGAATTCGTCCATGGCCTTTTGAAGGAACAATCCCGGCATTCGTTTGGAGTGATTTGGGGAAACCATCTAAAACGTTTACCTGGATGACTAGATGGGTATTCGAACCCACGACCTCCCGAAAGCCGGATACCACATACCCACCACGTTATTTTTTTTTTGTCTTGTCTTCGTCATATCTTCGGCGGCAATGTGATATGAATCCTGATAGTATTGGAAACTAGGATCGGGTAAGAATTTCAGCCACCGCTTTTTGAAGGAACTTTTCTGGAGTTCAGCTGGAGAGATTTACGAAAATCATGTAATACTGAAACTGGATCTCCGACGGGGTTTGAATTCGCGGCCTCCCGAATGCCAGGTAACAGTGTTACCTATAACCCATCGGGCTTGGACGGCAGGAAATAAAGCTTGACAGAAAATTTTATAGAAGTATCAGTGTTAGTTAGAAACAAAGAGAGAGATGATAGTTTTACTACTTCCATCTTCCAGATTTAAAATGTGGAACCGCTAATTCACATTGCAGACGGATTTTTTTTTATTTATTTACTGTTCTTAATGATTATTATTACTACTAAAACTGTTGCTACTGCGTTCAAGTTTAGCTTACCTTCTAAATATGGTATGATGAAAACAAAATTAAGGTGTTAATATTCCGCACCATTTAATTTTTTATTTATATTTCGTAACTTAGTTTACCATTAGAGTTCTTTCGTGAATGCTGTTTCTACTTACCCTTAACCTTTGTGTGTATTTGTCACACGCACAGTTCTATAACGCTGCAGCGTTAGAAAGTGTAACTAAGTCCATTCAAACTCTCTTATTGGTTTTCCGTGCGTAATTTAGCGATTCTTTTCTGTACTCGCCATATAATTGCGTTTGCTAGCGAATTGTTAACTGTTTATTCGAGGAAAAAAAAAATACGCAACGGTTATCAAAATTACGAAAAAAGTGTTACCATCTCTCTATAATTAATCAATTTGGTTATTTAAATAATTATTATGACTAAAATAGTGATATTCGTGATTATTTTTACTGCAGAACTTTCCCTCTGAGCGTCTGCGAGTTTCTTGCTGCGCGGGCTCATTTTTTTAGTCTTGGGTAAAGTGCTGGGTATGAGAGGTCTATTTTATCATGAATTTAGTGTACCACCTACCAGTTATGCTGTCCCATGCGGTATTCGTGTCTAGAACGAAGCATAATCGAAAGGCGAGGGGTCTCTCGAATTCTGTCCCCGACTGTACATACATTATATAGGCAAAAGCAAAATAGCAGTGTAACTGCAGTTTACACTCAGTCTTCATCAGACGAGGAAAAGGTTTCAGTTTCACCTTCTTTAAGCTGATACATACACTGTACACATTTCTTGACATAATCATTAGTAATTTGAGCAAGCATATATGAAGAGCGGGAAAGGTCGCTTGAGGGGATTCACAAGCATAGTGCTTGCTATGTTAGTTATTAGATTGCGTAAGAGTAGGTAATGATTTATTGTAGCGTGTTTAGATGCCCGGGTAGAGATTATTAACAAAATGAATGTTGGTCCTCAAGAAATTCATTTTCGTAAGTTATAGTAATGAACTTAACAAAATGTCGTTACGTTTCGACAATTTACATTTTTCGCTGCTATGTCGCCCAATGGATAAACTTCCGCAACGCGTAGCGAAAGTCTGCTATTGTTGGCAACACTGCATATACTGCGTATACCCATTGATACTTATTTTGAAAAACTCGCATAACGATAAAAAGTTATTATGCTAAATTGGTTTTAAGAGATGTTAATCCAAACTATATCATCGTAAGACAGACGTCAATTACCTGGGAACGAACAGTAGTCCCAGTTTATGGGGAAGTTTGTGCTCGATTGGCGCATCTCCTTCCATATTATTTAGTGTTGGTTCTTACGAGTGTATTGCATATTTGGATCTGTCACATCCGGTGTTTTTGTTCTTGATCAGGTTAATTTTACATCAGTGGTGGTCAAGGAGTTTCCTTGGCCACCTTAAAGAGTTGTCATACAGTGGTTCAGTCCCTAGTGCTACTGTTAGTGGGTTTAAAGATTGTTGGAATTTTTCATAGAATTAGGCCGCCATTTTCTCAAAGCGTTTGCGTAGCAATGGCAGTCCGCTTATGCGGTGTAGATCATCGATCCTTGTCTCGCGAGGCAGATGATTAGCGTATCTAATTGCTCTGTTTTGGATAGACTGCAGGGTTCGGAGACGGGAGGCAGTAGTGTTTCCCCAGACAACTGCAGCATACTCCAGGATAGGCCGTACTAAGGCGGTATATAACCGGATGCCTAAATCCGGTCTTAGAGCTGAAGTGGGGTTCAAGACAGGGTATGAGTCTCGCAGCCTCCCTGTGGCCTTTCCACGCACGTTGGTGACATGGGTTTTCCAGGTCATCCTCCTGTCCGTTATGACCCCTATGTATGTGGCTGTATGGTTCCAGTTGATTTCTTCCCCAAAGAGAGACAGAGATGTTAGGCGAGGAACCTTCTTTCATGTGATGATGAATGCCTGGCTCTTCAGTGCGTTAAAAGCCAGTCGCCACTTTGTTGCCCGTTGCTGGATGTAGTTGCAGGCCCGCTACAGTCTTGCTCGCAAGGTGTTGATGTCGAGACTCCTAGTATACAGGGTTGTATCATATGAATAAAGGGCCTTCTTGACTCGTGCTGGGCTGGGGGTAGAGGTTGTAGAGAACTGGGCCAATCACCGAGCCTTGCGGGATTGATGAGTAGGCACCATCCATTACCACTCGGAACGTCCGACCTTTTAGGTAGCTCCGTAGCAGTCGGACATGGGACAGCGGGACCCCTTGCACAAGCAACTTGTACCGAAGACCCTGGTGCCACACCGAGTCAAATGCGTGGCTGACATCCAGGAGAACTGTACCGAAGTGGTGAAGGCTTCTTTGACGAGGCGAAGGAGCTGTTGTGGTGTTGAATGGAGCTTCCGAAAACCGAACTGTTCGACTGTGAGCAACTCTTCTCTGTCTATGAACCTGCTGAGTCTTTTCAGGTATAGTCTTTCAAATATCTTGAATAAGGTTGGTAGGAAGCTGATCGGGCGGTATGATCTGGGAGACCTCCTATCCTTGCCGGCCTTCGGGATAGGTATTACCTCCGCTTGCTTCAAAGTATCTGGGTCTTCACCCCTTCGAAGAATCTCGTTGAAGTCCTCAGTAATATATAGGACTGCAGCAGGGGGCATATGGCGGAGAATGCCTCCACCGATGCCGTCATCTTCCGCAGCTTTCATAACCTTCAAATTGACTAGCGTTTTTGCAACCTCCTGTGCCGAGACTTCTTCAATGACATCTTCCTCCGGGGGAGCAGCTGCCAGGAAGCGCCGTAGATGTCCTACAATGATAATGTGCGCATCATCTCTTTGGATTTCGACTGGCTGGAAGTTGGCCCTGAATGTTTCGGCTAGTACATCGGCCTTATCTTCAATTTTACAGACGTGGTTGTTTCCTACTACTAGTGGCGGAATCTTCTGCTTTCAACGAAGTAGGGCTTTAGTGGTGCGCCACGCCAACCCATCTTGCGTGTCTAGTGCAGAGATGAAGTTGGACCAATCAGATATTTGTGTCGGTTCACCTCGGCCTTTATCTCTCTTTGCATCCGATTTATGGCCCTCTTGGGGTCCCTGTCTTGAACGTGGCATCTGTGGATGGTACGGTAGCGTGGCTGCATCTGCTGCTTCATTAATCCACTTTGCCAGATCGGCCACCGCGGCAGAGGGGCCAGTTACTGAGGGACGAGGTGCCTGTTGTATGCGCTGTGATAGAATGTCGTGGAAGGTTTCCAAATCTATTGCTCGGAGGTTCCTGTTTTTCTTGTCCATCAGTGGGGTGATATCAGCCGCCATATAGAAAATCACATGGATGTAGTCAGATGATAGGGCAGTTTTACAGGTAATTGCGATATTGTGTTGCAGGCCGTTAGTGACTGCAATGTCGAGGACGGCTCGGAGGATGTGTCCGAAGATTGTTGGCTCCGTCGGTCCCCATATTCTTGCGTCGTGGTTTTCGACGACGCGCTGTAGCCTTCGGCCGTTCGCGTTAGTAAGACGCGAGTTCCAGGCAACGTGTTTCGCACTGAAGTCACCTGCAATGAAAAGGGTGCCCCTTAGGCGGAGAAGAGCAGAGATGTCATATTCATGCAAGTTTCCTTGAAGTGTTCTGTATGCGTCTATAAACAGGATTCTTCCCCTAGGCGTCTCCGGTGGACGGTTCTTCAATTCTTCAGTTTTCTTGATCCTCCTCGGAGGTTTTGCCTGGGCGGAGGAGTCTCTCTGGTGATCCCTCCCATTGTCATGAGCACCAACTGACGCTGCTGCGTGGGATGTACCCGGTCTCAGCTCAGAGTTGGGCAGACCCTTGTTGGAGGCTGCTGTCTCTTCCTCCTCATTCTTCTTTTCCTGCTGTTGCCTCTTCTTAACAATGGAAACGTAGGAGGCATTGTTTACCTTCTGTTTGTCATTAAATCTACTGCAAGCGTTGCATTTCCGATAGCTTGCCACATGATCACCACCGCAGTTGACGCATTTTTGAGAGGTTCCTCCCATTTTGTGAGCGAATTGACGTGTTGAGTGTTCGCCCGCACACTTGACGCGTTTTGGCGGCATAACACAGTGCCGGGATATGTGTCCTATCCCCTGACAATTGTAACACAGAGGGGGACCTCGAGTGCTACGTAATTTTTCGGTGGTGATCATCACAAAGCATAGAGACGTCATTTTGTAAAATTACCTATTCTCGGTGGTATCCGAGAGGACTACCAAGGACAGTGGTAATTCCTGTCGCGTTTTTGGTGAACGCAGACGAACGACTGTCCTCGCCACTATGCCACGCACTTCGAGTTCTTCTTTGATGTACTGCGAGGAGAAATTGAATGGGAGACCTTGCTACACGACTTTCAGGTTTCTATCAGCTTCAGTCGGGAAGGTGTAGAAAGGTATGCTGTTTTGTGACGCATACCCTAAGACGGGTTGATAGACTGCCTTTGTTTTGAGGAAGAGCATGTATGACTCGCGTCCCGCAGGTTTGACGCGATACTCGTGCTTACAAAGCTTCTTTAAAGTAATTTAGAGGTTTCTATAATCCTCTTTGAAGGACATGATCAGGGGTGCCGGCTTCGACTTCCTAACATGCTTTATCTGCTAAGCTTCCACTGTTTCCATAACTTGCTCAGCCTCTATGAGGAGAAAGAGTTGATCGTGCTGGAAACATTGGCAGCATCGGAGCTCAGCTGAGCGGCAGGAGCAGGTCGACGTAGCTTACGCCACTTGTCTGCGTCTTGTTCTACGCCGTCTTCTCCGGTCGGATTTGGGCGGAGGAGTCGGCATTCTAGTTTTGGTCTTCACAGAAACTTTTGTAGCCCGCTTGGACTGTGTGTCATCTTTATCATTCGAAATGTTTTCTGCAGCACGCTTACGTGAGACAGAATTCTCCTGCTCGTGTTACATCACTGTGTAGTCCACTACACGTTCCGTAGTAGGCGTTGAGTCCAGATCTTCAGTCTCCACCAAGGCCGTAGCGTCGGTAGAGGTCACCATAGGCGCCGCTGATGATGACATGGGAGTGTTGTGCTGTCCCTTTGTTGTCACTGGAAGTTAATTTCTCTGATTCTCTGGTGGGGCGTGAGTTTCTTCCATTTCCACGTTGTAAATGTAACCACGCACTCGAGTAACAGCGACAACCACAGTAGGCCTAGACGTCATTTTCGTTATCGATGTCGCGGACACGGACGTAACGGAACAGCGCTTCGCGGAAGCCGACGATCGCGAACGCCCGTGCAGCGCGACGCGTTTTTCGGCTTCGTCGTAAAAACACGATACAAAACACTCGAATGCAGTCTACGAAATGAATGACTGATACGCGAAATTCGAAGTCACGCACTTTTAAATAATAAATCACTACAACTGATTTCACAAAATCAACAATACAAACATACACCCATCAAAATTCCACGTCACAATGCAAATCATACGTTTTAATTGCCCCGGCAATTAATCAAGGATATATCATCGTAAGAAGAAGCCACGCCATTTACTGCTATTTAATCACAGCAGCGTATTTTGAAGTGTGTAACGTATTGCCCGAGCGAGTTGACTTTCGGGTTCCTGGTCTTCTGGGCGCGCTCGTAGAACGTCGCAGACAGCTGTTTGAAGCGATCCGTCAGCAGGGAGATGTTAGTAGTCTCGTGCAGAACTGCAGTCGGGAATCTGCTCGGTAAGTGGAGGGCCCGTTTTAGTGCCCTGTTCTGTATCACCTGAAGGCGCCGAAGGTGCGAAGCAGCAGCAGAGCCCCATACGGGACAAGCGTATTCCATAATGGGTCTTACCAGGGTGATATAGATGTTTAATCCCGTGGCGGGGTTCAAAAGACTGCTACTGTTCAGCACAGGGTAAAGAGCGTGCAGTATAGCACTTGCCCTCCTCCTGATGTCTTGAATATGGGCTCTCCAAGTCAGTCGCCGGTCAAGAGTGACTCCTACGAACTTGACTTCGTTTTCCCACGGGATCGTCTCGTTGTGAAGTCGAAGGTGAGGAAGGTATGGTGTGCGTCTCTTACTGATTATGATGGCTTGGGTTTTTGGGGCGTTGATGTTTATCTTCCACCGTTTTGCCCAGTCCTCAGTTGATCGTAGGACTTCTTGCAGACGCCTAGTTGCTATGGCATAGCTTCTACTTGCCGTGCAGTATGCCGTGTCATCGGCATAGGTGGCAGTAATACTCTGTGAGTGGTAGGCACGTCAGAGGTGAAAAGCGCGTAGAGCACGGGTCCCAGTACGGCTACAGAACCCTGCGGTACCCCAGCAAGGATTCACCTCTCAGTTGAAGTAGCCTCTCCGATACGAACGCAAAAGGTACGGCCAATCAAATACTAAGAAAGAAGCTTAATCGGTCTGCTTAAAGAGAAGGTATTATTTTAGAATATATACTAGGCTGCATGTACTTCGACTGCGAGAGACATTTCCAACTCCGTGTTTAGGGATTCAACGTTAGGTTCCTGTTCCCTAGTAGTATTACCAGGTTACAGCAGAGGAATATTCAGCAGCTGGTAAAACACTCTGCTACCAGATCATTGAGACATCACGAAAATATTATTATTTAGTTATAGAAACACTAAAAAGCTGCAACAACTGGCCAGAGGAACCGTAGATGATGGCTGATGTTACAAAAATTCTGATATACCAGTGTCTTCTACTGACGATTACTTATGGTGATCTTTTTTTGTTGTGATTCCATCATTATCAGTAGCTTAAGTCCTATCAATCCAGCCCCAGTATCACAGGAGCTAGAGTGATATATTCACGTTCTGAGGGTCATCGGTGGTTTCAATGTGCTGTATTGTTCGTAGTGTAATATACGTAACGTTAAAGATAAATCATACACTCATAATGGAAAAAATAAACACGATTTACCTGCATGACTTGGCCGAATGCCTTTTTTAAAAAAGAAAGAGAGAGAGAGAGATAGAGAGAGGGAGAGAGGGAGAGAGAGAGAGAGAGAGAGAGAGTAGGGGAAAACCTCATATCTAAGAGTAGAGCCCTCTTTGGATTTTTCACTTAATCTGTGAAATTCCCAACTATGCGTTGACTGAGGAAAAAAAAAGTGGACGAAGATCAGGAACAGCTAGTATTTTGAAATAGTAGAGTCGTTTAGGGCGAGAATTTAACTATTGTTATCTGTAGGGTTACGGATTTCGGATTATTAATTCCACATAAACCGTCTGGTTGGCTTACGTTGTTGCGGCACCGTGATCGTCTCTGGCACTGGACTACATGGTTCTATGGTAGGAGAAATTTTCATCTGCAGAATGTGGTTGGCAGGATAGGAGAGGGAAATGCACCATTGTCAACTACCATAGTGTGTGGTTAAACCCTACTTTGCTGAGTATACCATACTGTACATAGCGATTCGTTTTTGAGATATGGACGTTAAGTTGGCTGCCCTCGTGGTGTGCTTCAGAATGCAAACAACACAATGCCCTGAAAATAAACAAACTTAACATTAACACATACACATAGGTCCCTAGTAAGATGCAATCGAGAAAAAGGAAGCTATATTGAAAAATGGCAGTATGTAAGTTAACTATTTATGTTAGTTTCTGAATAAACTGTAAATTTTAAATTAAATTCGAAATCCCGACAAACATACGTTGCTATCTTAAAGTGCTTCGACTTTATTTTTTTTGGTTTACGCCTTATCGACGTCGTGGTGATTAGAGGCAGTAAATGACTGGGGGAAGTAATAAGAAGGAATTCGGCCAACGCCTTTTTGTAGAAACCATCCAATCATTCGCCTGGAATGATTTTGGAAAACAATGGAAAACTCAAGTCAGGATGATCGTACGGATATTAGAACCCACGTCTGCTCACCCAATAAGCTTGATGCTTTTTAATGTGAAATAGTATAACTTCTAACAGAGAGATACGATATAGCAGGCCCCATCAACAATAGTTTTCTCGCATCTAATGATAACGTTATAAATCTGGTCTGCTTTGAAGTCTGCGTATAGTGGTATAATGCAGGAAGATCCAAACTTTATTACTGCAATAAGACGTATGAGGTTTATGCCTCAAACTACTGCGTTCTAAAGTTTATATCTTGCAATTCACGTAACCACAGCCAGTTTTACAATTTTTATCCCAGGAAAGCCGCTGGTATAGGCAAATGAAAATCTGTAAAGCAGTGCAAAACCGTCAAAAGAAGTTTTGGATTATTAAATTACTAAGTGTGAAGTAAATAATTATTACGATGGATAATGTAATTGCTTCAATGCGTTGGGTATAGGAAACTTATCAGATAGAGAAATGAATAGTGAGTTACGAATACATGAAGTATATTGAGATTTGGGGAAACTGATATAAAGTATTTTATCTTCAGACTGAAACTTTTGCCGCAAATATCACTTTTGAAAACAATGTCCTGGAGAAACATTTTTCTTAAAAAAAAAAAGTGTTTTTGAGAGGTGAAAGATATTCAGGCAAACCATGCTGATTATTCGGGTACACTTGTTTATTATTTTAAGTTTTTTAAGAAATATTTTTCTCAATTTGAACAATTGTGAGTCGCTTCTTATGTAGCAAGTATTTCTTGATTGTTTCACTTGTTATATTTCTCTGCTCTGCGGATATTACCGGTTTAGCGATACTTTTAGGCTATTACTCCTATCTCTTCGTAGGAGACGTTAAGACCCGTTATATCAGCAGTTTAGTGTAGACTCTTCAAAATCTTTTGAGTGGCCTTTAAGATTCGACTCTGAAAGGGCAGGATCGTCAGCGAAAGCTAATAATTTAATTTCCGGTGTTCGTTCTTTCATTACGAAGTTTATTCTCCTTAACTGCTGCCATTTTCTCAATTTTCATTTCACATTCAATTTTGACTGAGATGGAGCTATTGCCGCGATGGTAATTTCCTTATACAATTACTTACGAATTTCTACGTAAATTTTATCACTGTCCCAAACAAACAGTTCGAAATTTCCCAGTAACTTATTCTAGTCCCTGTTTACATTTCCTACAAAACAAACTTTCTCCACTTCTTATTCTTCTATCAATAATCGTACATACCTTAAACATTTCCAGCACTCTATTCACCTACCACGTGTCTTTTTCCAGTAAGATGTTGCAGAAGATTTATAAGTCATGTGTTTATTTGAAATCAATCCGAGATTTTGCCGCAAACTATACTTTTCAGATTGTTTCCGTCTGTGTTAGTTTTATAATATGTCTGGTTTCCCGGACAATTCCGAATTCATATTTTGTATTTTATTTTTAACTACCTGATATTGGTTTCAAGACCGAGATTCTACGCTGCTTGAACTTGGAAATTTAGTACAGTAACTCTTTCTCTCCACACGAAACAAACATTCCCGCATAATAATTTTAATTTACAACGTGGTATTTTCCAATAAATAACAGAAACATCAACAAAAGTCGATTAATGGGCCCACAGTGTTTTTGATACCACCTCCAAACCAAAATTCTCTACAACAAAGATTCGTAAGTTACATCCCTAATGTATTTTTCTGAGGCTACCCAAATTTTCAATTTGTTTCGTATCACGGTTTCCATAATATTGGACGAAGGAGTAATTCTTTCATAAGTACTCGGTGTACCCCGGGACACTGACGTACGATCGAAACCGACACCGCTATCAGAGGTGACGTCATTTGGGATTTCGCTTGTTTAGCCGTTTGACGTCATGACAGACGAGTGCTGATAAGGGGAGGGTCTGGCCGCAGTAACGTCCATCTGGCTTCCAACTAGATTGCCATTATATTAACACTGCTGCAAAACTTAGGTTGACAACTAGTTTACTTCACTTTTTTTTTTTGGTGTTTCCAAACGTAGGAGGGTCTGATACTAAATTAGACGTTTGGGGTTCCAGTAATTATCAAACAAAAGGTTAATTCTTGAAGCTAAGTGGAGGCCAAGTTAATAGTGTGGCACTAGAGCTTTCTAATGCGTTTTACAGAGTGAGCCACAAAATGGTTTTAAATAAACTGAAATCTATTGGATTGGATGAAAAAATTATTTATTGGGTAGAGGAATTCTTAAAAGCCAGAAAGCAAGAATTGGAAATACATTATCAAAAGAGGTGGAAGTAAATATGGGAGTGCCACAGGGTAGTGTATTGGGACCATTGCTGTTCATTATTCTAATGAATGACTGTGTTGATGGGTTACGGCCAGAGTCGAGGTATTTTGCAGAGGATGCAATGGTATATAATAGGATCAAAATAGGTGAAGACTGTGAACAGCTGCAGGGTGACCTGGATAGACTATTGAAATGGGTTGGTCAGCATGGAATTCCAAGAAAAGTCACCTTATTAGGTGTACAGATAAAAAAAAGGGTTAATTACGATTATAGGGTGGGGTCAGAATTGCTTGTTGAAGGCTTGAAGTGTAAATATCTTGGCTTAACGTATGATAACAAACTCAGTTGGGCAGAGCACATTGGGCAGGTTGTAGGAAAAGGTTACAAAATCCTTCATTTACTGGAGAGGGTGATGAGAGGATGTTCCAGAGAAGTTTGGGAGTTGGGTTACAAAACTTTGGTCAGACCATTGGTTGAATATGGTGGTGTAGTTTGGGACCCACATTTTGGTTAACAAATGCGGGAATTGGAAGGTGTGCAAAGAAGAGCAGCTAGATTTGTTTGTGGAAATTTTTGCAGGACCCAGTCAGTAACTGATATGATAAGGGAGCTGGTTAACAAATGCAGGAATTGGAAGGTGTGCAAAGAAGAGCAGCTAGATTTGTTTGTGGAAATTTTTGCAGGACCCAGTCAGTAACTGATATGATAAGGGAGCTGGATTGGGTCTCATTGGAGGAAAGGAGGAGGGTTAAGAGAGTGCTGGAAATGTGCAGGGCATATGTTGGTGATGGGACTTGGAGTAATATGGTCAAAGAATTAGGAATAATGCATGGAAGGGGAAAGGCGATCATGACCACAAGCTTGCGCTTGATTTCATGCGTAAGGGAGTGGGAAAATTTACTTTTGTTGGTAAGGGTGTCAGGGATTGGAACAAATTACCAAGTGTAGTGATGAATAATTTTCGACAAACGCTTAATAAATTTAGAATTAAAATTTTTAAATCATAATATAAAATGTATATGGGCCTAAAAGGGGTAAATGGATGATTGGGGAAATTGCCACCGGAATGTAAGTCCATCTCAATTAAGTTAATAATAATAATATTTGAAGTACTCCCTCCCTGTCCCTAAGCGTAGTTAGCCTGTTGGCGAATGAGAACCGTAGTATCATCGGCAGGTTCATCTACGTGGAGCTGACCAGATCATTTACAGATCTTCCATCATTATTTTCAGTCTGTAAATTACGATCATTGGGTGTGACAGCTCTAGGTAGGATATCAACAGTAGAGCCGCCGTATCGTCTTCCACAACACTGTAAGTGAAGATGAGTACTATAACAGATGATCTTGGTTGAACATATTCAAAGCTGTCATGAGATCACATTCTCGTTTGGGTCAATTAGCCTTTGTTTGGCTTGAATTTGCTGTGGATGTGTACACATCAGTGTTACAACTAGGGTTGTTAGCCCTAGAGGAGACCTACAGTTCAACGCGGAACCTGAACCATGGAAGCGCACTTCCCATTACACATCAAGCTGTGCCGGAGGTGCAGGTCGCGTTAATGGCTTATGTATATCCCCGCTGAGAGAGGGATTCGAACCGGGGACCTTTCAGTCTCCGGTCAGATGCCTTCACCACTGAGTCACCAGGCCACTGATCTCTACATAAGTATTATTAATACTTTTAACTAACTTGATATTTATTATTACTATGTTAATTCATATTTGATTTATATTTTGGAATACGAATTGTATTTATACTTTGTAAGTCCGTATACAAAATAGAGAATTTAATTATCTACTAATTGTGAAGCTATACTTTCATAATGTCTCACTGCTTGTAATTCTAGATTAATCAGCTCTTTATGTCTATATTGTACGTCATCTAACTATCACTGTGTTCAGTATCGAACTGTAATATTAATTAGATAAAGAGCAGAAGAAGCGCTGTAAATCGTTATATAAATAAATCGAGAACAAAGATCTGTGTGGTATGTATGTATTGTTGGGCAATTTAAAATAAAAGCACATACGAAAAAGACTTTACCTGAATACATTTCTATATGAGTATTGTTACAAACAATTTCCATTTGCAGTATTTGCGTTTGTAATTGAAACAGTTTTGTGGTGTTATAATTCCAATATGAATAATCCCCGTCAGGCGATCCTGATTTGCTTTTCCATGGTTTCCCTAAATCACTCCAGATGAATGCCGGTCCTTCAAAAGGTCATGACCCAGTTCCTTCCCCCCTTTAATGACATTGACGACGAAGAGGCGTAAAGCCACACAGAAACTGCTATATGATTTATTCTCCCCAGACTTCTATGAATCGTATTAGTCCAAATCACTTAGTCGATTCTTTTTTAAATTTCATTCGGTAATATTTGAATATCATCACTGTTACCATCTAAAGGACATTATTATCGGCTAATTGCAGCAGACCGATTGATTTTCATTGAACCATGATATCACACTCAAAGATTTTTTTCGCTTCCTTAATTGCTCCGCACGCAAATCAGTTATTACTGGGTGTAAATTAGGCTGCACACTTACCGCACCTGCTTTCAAACTGAAGCCTGTCTCCCATTGTTGTCTACTTTTATTATAGCCACATTTATTGCAGCATTGTACACAATATTAACTTATGTTTCGATAGATTGAGTTTTTTTTATTATCTTGAGCTCCAGAAACATTTTCCTAAATGTGCACAGTTGGTATAAATCTTCTTAACCTGTCCTTCAAGTATCATTAAAATGCGCGATGCACGACTCACAGTTGCCCTGGCACTTTTTTTAAAATTATTATTATTTTCAAGACACGCGTGTGACGTAGCTGTCTAAATAATCAAAGTCTCAATATTTTACATTAATTTTTCAACTGTACTCTCTGTTCATGCTTCTCTCTTTATCACTGATGACAGATATCGACCACTGATTTCGGGTTGTGTTATTGTGTAGGATTATGCAGTAGTTTGGACCAGACGCTGTGGTCTGACAAAGGTTGCGAAACATCCAGATACATATTCATCCATGCTACAGCGATGAAGCGTAAGGTGCGATCAAGTAAGTCTACGGCGAAAATCATAAGGAAGTCGCTCAAATTGAAATTGAAATGTGAATATACCATAACACGTTCTGAAGTTGGTTGAACTGCCTGAGCGGGAGAACTTACTTTAGCATTTCAGCTACGCACGTACACTTTACCTTGTTTCACTGGTGATGAAGTGAAACAAATATATTGAATATTTTTGTCATCATGTACGAGATTTAAAGATTTTTCTTAAAAGACACAGATATTCCATTAATTCTGTTCCTGGATTACGAGATTTAGATATTTCTGATTTTGATGTTTCGGTGATTATGTATTTTTAGTATTAAATTGTAAAGAAAGTTTATGCAATGGGAAACAATTTTCATATGGCGCATACCAAATAGTATTTTCGTTTCTGCAAATACTTTGTTAAAAATGTGTTATTTCGTAGATTTTTTCGTTTTGGTTTGACTGATGCGATTTTAATTAATTTTTTGACGAATGTTTGATGTGTTTTTGTTTACAGTTTCTTAGCTATGCATGGTGCGAAATTTTTTTTGTTCCAATACTCTCTCACCATTATTCAACGTTCTTCTTTACATTTTTATTCTAACTTAATTCACTTCCTTTAAGTTTTACAGTCATCGCATTTATAACATGCTGACGGATATATCACAACTGACCGATATATCACAACTGATACACATAGGTATTACAAACTTAACGCTAATGTGGTAATTGTCTGTATTAATGTGGTAAGCTTCGTATATATAATAACCACAATTGCCCACGCTCTGGGTCGGGAATTATTATTATTTCGTATCAGAAACATACAGTTACACAATCACAAACATCAAATTATAATCGACCAGAACCTGGCCACTTCCAGTGCGTTTTCTGAGGCCTTATACAGATTAGCTGCCGAGCAGGATGCTGGACACAATCGACACTGGAGCATGGGCTGGACAGTCTGGTCTTCACCGCAGTCGTACTTGATATCATTTATCTCAGCATAGCCCCATCTTGCCAAGTTCACTTTGCACCTGCCCACTCCTGATCTCAGTCTATTCAAAGACTTCCATGTCAACCATCCCTTCTCATAACCAGGTGGCAAAGATTCAGACACTCTTCCCCAGCCATGCGGAAGGGGAGCCTTAGCTTCCCATAGTTGTAACCTGGCTTCTTCAGTTGTTGTTGTAAGTTCCTGAGATATTCTTAGGAAACATTTTCTGGACTTCAGTCTTTGCCTGTGAGGGATATGCTCATATAGTGGATGAGATTTTTCATGGTTCACTTTCCTCCTTTCCTTGTTCACTGCTATTTCCCTTCGAACAGAAGGTGGTGCTATTCCTGCGAGACGGTGAAGCCATTCGACTGGAGTTGATTTTAAGCAGCCTGTTATGATTCTGCACGTGTCATTAAGTGCAATGTCTACTTGTTTCGCATGGGTTGAACTGTGGCATAGAGGACAGGCATACTCTGTAGCCGAATAACATAGTGCTAAGGCAGAAGTTCCAATTCTTTCAGGTTGGCTGCCCCACTGCGATCCAGCCAGTTTTCTTATGAGATTGTTCATACTGGAAACTTTCAGCTTGGAGTTCATGCAATGTTTCCTGAATTTAAGTGATCTGTCAAGGGTAACTACTAGATATTTTGGGGTGTCACAGTGTTCTAGTTCGACCCCCGACCATGTTACCTCTAACCTACGAGTTGCTTCTTTATTCCTTAAATGAAAAGCACATACTTGTGTCTTCGTAGGATTTGGTTTAAGCTCGTTCATGCTATAATACCTTGACAAATCTTCCAGAGCGTTGGTAAGGGTGCTCTCCACTGATTCAAAGTCTTTGCTCTGTGAGACCAGAGCAAGATCATCAGAATACACGAAACTCCTGCATTTGCGTGGTATAGGCTGATCATTGGTATATATGTTAAACAATAATGGGGCTAGCACACTTCCTTGAGGTAGACCATTCTTCGGTGACCTCCAACGGCTACGCTGTCCTTGGAAGTCAACAAAGAATCTGCTGTTCTGCAGAAGAGTAGCAACGAACTTACTAAGACTGAAATTCCTGGTCATATTGTAGAACTTGACTAGTAGTAGCTGATGGTTGACGGTGTCATACGCTGCTGAAAAATCAACAAATACCACCCCTGTTACCTTACGAGCTTCAAATCCATCTTCTATAAACTGCGTGATATTTAGTAGTTGTCCTGTGCAATTTTTACCCGGGCGGAATCCAGCTTGTTCAAGAATAGGCAAAGGGTCAACTACAGGCAACAGCCGGTTTAAGATAATTCTTTCATGCAGTTTGTAGAGGTGATATAAGTGGAACAGGTTTAAAATTCTTTGGACTGTTTCCTTCTTTGCCAGGTTTAAGCAAGGCGATCTCTCGGCTCTTCCGCCATATCTTTGGAATTTGACATTTACTCATAGAGTTGTTAAAGAGCTGAAGCATCCACATCTTTGTTATTAGACCAAAGTGCTTAATTTGTTCTGTCCTAATGTCATCCAGGCCTGCTGATTTTCCATTTATTCAATTTCTTATAGTCTTATACAATTCTTCCATGCTGAATGGTATTGTGAGATCATTATTATCCTCTTTCCGCAGTTTGGGCATTTTGGACTTGTGATTAGCTTTCCCATTTAATAGCAGTTGGTGTGCTATTTGGTTTTCAGTAGCTTAGTTGGATCATTGCCAGGATGCTTCCTTAAAAAGGCAATGGAAGAATTCCTTCCCGTACCTTGTCCCCAGTCCCATCCCGCCTCTAATGACCTCGACGTCCACGAGGTGTAAAGCCATAAAAAAACTGCATCGATTACAAAAACGCGAACAACAATGGTAAGTTATTGAACAAGCGGCTAGAACAAAGTTGTCGTCTGCAACTGATGGTGTGTGACCTTAATTGTTATAATGATGATGGTAAAGGCTCTTGATCACACGATTTTTGCTGGTTTCACAATCCGCCCCTATCGTAGCCGCCTTAACCTAACCCGCTACGAGGGTGGTCTGAAAAGTTCCCGACCTCAACGTGAAGATGGCAGCACACGTAAATAAAAGCTAGTGAATTTCGTTGTTTATCTGTTGACAGTTACTCACCAAAGTTTCAGCCATTTTGGACGCGCAGTTGTTATGTAACAGTCGTTTGAGTGAGTTGATGTGAGTGTTTTTGTGAAAATGGACAAAATCGAGTATCGAGCTGTCATTAAATATTTGTTTTTGAAAGGCAATACGCCTACGCAAATCAAAGATGAGTTGGATTCTGTGTATGGGGACTCTGCAACATCACTTGCAACAGTGAAATTTTGGGCAGCTGAATTTAAACGTGGCCGTAAGAGCTTGGGAGACGATGAACGTTCGGGACGTCAAAAAACTGCAACTACCGACAAAAACATCGCCAAAGTTCATCAACTGATGCTAGACGACCGCCGAATTAAAGTGAGAGAGGGAGCAGAGGTTATCAACATTTCAAAAGAACGTGTTTGTTAAGTATTAAATCAACATTTAGGTATGAGAAAGCTGTCCGCGCGTTGGGTACTGCGTTTGGTCACATTAGACCAAAAACGTGTTCGAATGAACATTTCCAACGTTCTGTTGGCGCAGTTTAGACGCAATAAATCCGAGTTTTGGTGCCGATTAATTACTGTAGATGAAACTTGGATACACCATTATAAGCCCGAAACAAAAATACAATCCAAATAGTGGACTGCAAAGGGGTAACCGGCTCAAAAAAAAGAAAAACTGTTTTTTCGGCTGGGAAAGTGCTGGCGACTGTTTTTTGGGATAGCCATGGAGTTATTTTAATCGATTACCTTCAAAAAGGAAAAACCGTTACAGGAGCGTACTACGCATTACTTGACAAGCTGAAGACAGAACTTGCGGAAAAACGGCCACATTTGCAGAAAAAGAAAAACCTGTTTCACCAATACAACGCACCGTCTCACACCTCAGCGGTTGCCATGGCGAAAATTCACGAATTACGGTTTGAACTGCTTGACCATCCGCCTTACTCACCAGATCTAGCCCCAAGTGACTTTTTCTTGTTCCCTCATCTAAAAATTGCGCTCGGAGGACAGAGATTTTCGTCAAATGAAGAGGCAATCACCTTCGTGAACAATTACTTTGCAGAGAAAAACGCCGAGTACTATTTCGACGGGTTACAGAGATGGGAGCATCGCTGGGAGAAGTGTGTTGAGTTACAAGGAGACTATGTTGAAAAATAAATAAAAAATTCAGAAAAAATGTCTTGTATCTTTGTTAGGTCGGAAACTTATCAGACCACCATCGTATGACTACAGTTTGACGTCAACCTTAACCACGGAGGTGTTCTGGAGTATTTCACATTACAATGTAAGCTGTGTAAGAAGTGAAGGGCTGGGCACGGGTAAATCCCCGTCGAGATAGGGCGTTGAACCGGGGACCTTTCCGTTTCCAGCTAAACTCTTTAACTACTGAGCCACCGGGCCACTCTAAAAGTGATGGTGCTCTCATATTGATCAATCTGACGCGAACTTTAAAATGCATTAAGATTATATTACATCGCCGTAGACTTGAAGATCTGCGTAATATGAGACCAAGAGCTTTTTAAAAGAGGCAACGGTGGAAGCTAAAGCTGTCGGTGGGCGGGTGTGAAATTGTAAACCAAATTCTCTCGTGCCGAGATTACAGCGATTGGTTGTAGTACGTTCCTGTTCTAGAGACCCTGCCGAACCGTCTATGGTACAACCTTCACATCATTGTAATCAGCAGTACTACTAGTCACCGATATGTGCTGATTGCTCTGTGTGCTTGTGTGCAAATAACTCTTTGATATATGAGACAGGATGGAAACAAAGCGACTCTCAGACATTTCGGCTACAATAAAAAATCTCCAGCATAGCACAATAATAAGTAACACCAGGAGATAAACTAAAACACGCACAGTATAATGTTACTCGCTAAACAGTGTATTATTGAACTTTTTCAATTTTAGAATTGCTTTTTGACCCGGTAGCCAAGTGTGTATTACTCCCTACTACAGTGATTAACTTTCGTAACTGTGATTGAGGGTACCTTAATTTATTTTACTTTTGTTATTGCAATTTATTTTACTTTTTTTTACAGATACAGTTTCAAAACAAACATCAGACTGTTTTCACACGGCTGAAAAGGTACATTAGTTAACGAATACTACGTCGATTCCTGCTAGCATTATTCCTAAAAACTTTACCACGTACGGAGCAACATTTTAAAGGCAACACAGAACAATGAGAAAAAAAGCGCCTCTACCCACTTCCAAATCACCAAATAATGGACCAAACAATAAGCAACTGTAAAAAATTAAAGCTAATTACTGTAGTAATAATTACAAGTTTCTAAGATTCCGTAGAACAAAGTAAACAATTTGTAGATGTCAATAACACGTTCAAATATGAACGTAAGGTAGTATTATCGCTGACTTAAAATGCAAGATATCGTAATCAATATTGGACACTCACAAAATATGTATCATTCATTCAGAACAGTTTCACGTAATATACAAAAACAAAATACCATAATTTTTTTGTGTAGTCACAATAAATGAATCGGTTCATTTATTTTACATAAAATAATTCTAACGAATGGTAATGAATTGGAAACAAGGTTATTGTTACGTGAGAACAGGCAACAATCACATTCACCACTAAGAAGATTTGTTATAAACAGGTTGATTCAAAACAATACGAACAAAGCTTAGAATGTCGTGCGGGACGACAAATTATTAATGTTTCAGAATGAAATTCATGCTCGGAAAATACAGTATGGTTTGGGCGAATGCTTTTAGTTTTCTGCTAGTTATGCAACCATTTAGATATCGGTGTATGTTAGATGGACGAGCTGCACCTAGGTACAGTACTGTGCATGAGATACTATCCTCTATTCTACATGGTTCACAGCCTCATTGTGTTATTACTGACGGACTAGTTCTATGGCCTTCACGAGTGTTTATTTGTGGAGTCGTAAGAAGAAAATGGTGTATAATAATCCTGCAAAATCAGAGAATGTCTTTATCATATGAATGCACGCAATGAATGAGATAGTGAACACACAACCTCACGTATTTGATCACGTGTTTCAATCTCTTCCTCACCAATATAGGTTGTGTACTGAAGCAGGAAGTAAAAAAATAATTATTTAAGGCTTTCGCCTCGTCGACGTTGAGGTGTTAGAGGCGGGAAGGACTAGGAACAAGGAACAGGAAGTAATTCGATAATTCGACCATGGCCATTTGAAGGAACCACTCAGGCATTCGCCTGGAGTGATTTAGTGAAACCATGGAAACCTGGATGGCCGGATGGAGATTCGAACCTACGTCATCCCAAATGCAAGCAAAGTTATTTACTGCATGGTGTGATTTTCTAGCTACTTTTTTTGATGAAATGTGGAATACACACCCTTGACTGTATCTAAACAGCGTATCCTACGGCGCTCGTAATCAGTTTACCGTCCCACATGACTTACTAAATGCTGTCGGTATTGTTTTGAATCAACCTGCATAGCAATGAAATATAGAACTGAAATGGGAAACAGTTGTTTACTAGGTTTCCCGGGCAACGGTCGATCAATCTGAATTGGACGGAGCTATCAGCGGGCAAATTATAGCTTTCTTCAAGATAATACTGCCTTTTGTTTAGCCAAACAGGAAAGAACTCTGGTGGTTATGTGTTCTACTACAAAGCATGAACCAGACAGGCTCATTACCCTGTCTTCACATGAAACGGGTAGAAATGCTGGAAGTTTCTGACCATCGATCATCTCTTATCAGCACAGTTATTCTCAAAGGCTTATGGCGCGTACAGTTTTGATTTCGAGAACATGTCCCCGAATTCAAATGTATATATATTTTATTCCAGCTTATCCAGATCGTGGTCATTAGAGTATGGTAATGTTTAGAGTAAACAATGGTTAGGAAACTGTTTCGGATTTTACCTAGAGTGATTTCTGGAAACTATGGAGAATCTGGAACAGTGTGGCCGGAGCAGGATCGAACACGTGTCCTCCAGTATTCTACGCTCAATATCTACATCTACGTCTACATCTATACTCTGCAAATCACAAATACTGTGGGTGGCAGAGGGTGATAAGCACCAATCCTAATTCTGTGCATTCCAATCCCGAACAGAACGAGGAAAGAAGGAATACATAAATGAATCAGTACGGCATCTTATTTCTCGAATCTTATCCCTCCTGTCATTGCGACCTAAATAGATTGGCGGAAGAAGTATTTCGTTGCAATCGTAAATTAAAGATTTTCGCATATTCTCCAACAAATTCAAACGAAAACGACGTCGTCTGTCCGCCAAACAATCCCAGCCCAACCCACATATCAGCTCTGTGACACTTACGTAAGGACTGTAACTAGCAGTCACGAATCGAGCGGCTCTCCTCTGTACTTTCTCTAGTGTATCAATCAATCCCTAGCGATACGGATCCCAAATTCCACAACAATAATCCAAATGCGGACGCACTAGTGTTTTGTACGCTATTTCCTTTGTATGAGCATTACAACTTCTCAAAATACGACCTATGAATCGTAGTTTAGAATTAGCTTTGCCTACGACGGAAGTTATGTGCAAGTCCCATTTCATGTTGCTTTGTACTGTTACGCCTAGATACGTCAGGGAAACCACAGTGTCAACAACTGAATTATTAACTTTGTACTCGTGAGCATACGGGGCCTTTTTATTACTTATGTGCATTGCCTTGCACTTTTTGCAGTTAAGTGTAAACTGCCATTTACGGCGCCATTCCGAAATAACATCCAGAATGCGCTGAATTTCTAAACAATCGTCGGAGCACCTCACTTCCCTATAAATAAGTGCATCATCAGCAAAAAATCGCGTTCTGCAATTAACGTTGTCACCGAGATCATTTATAAAAATTAAGAAAAGAAGTGGTCCTATTACACTTCCTTGAGGAACGCCCGAAGTAACATCTAGCATAGAAGAGCCTTCCCCGTCAACAACGACATACTGTGATCGACCAGTTGGAAAATCATGTATCCATTCGCTAATCTCATCAGATATACCGTACGCTCGAATCTTCGCTAAAAGTCGGTTGTGTGGTACAGAGTCAAAAGGTTTCTGAAAGTCCAAGAAAATAGCATCAACTTGTAATCCTGCATCTATAGCTTTCATTACATCATGCGAAAATAGAGCCAGTAGCGTTTCATACCATCGGTTCTTCCGAAATCCGTGTTGGTTTGCTGTAAGTAACTCGTTTTCATCTAGAAACTTCATAACGTTAGAGCATATGACATGCTCCAGAATTCTACTGCAGACAGATGTTAGAGATATGGGTCGATATTTCCTAGGATCTCTCCGATCTCCTTTCATGTATACGGGATTCACCTCCTCTATTTTCCAGTCAGATGGTACTTTTATTTCTTCTAAAGATTTACGAAATGTATCTGACAGAAATGGTTCTATTTCTTTCGCGTATTCCGAAAATACTCTTACTGGTGTACCATCGGGACCCGGCGCTTTCCCCCACTTCAGGAGCTTTAATTGCTTTATGATACCTACACTATCAATTTGTACTGGATCCATCTCAAATTCTACACGCCGTGGACAAACGGGAATGTCTTCGATATTTTCGTCAGTGAAGGAATTTTTAAAATCGGTGTTAAATAGGGTAAGACAATAAACAGTAGTGCCACAATAGAAAAAAATCGAGATATAAGAGTCAGCTGCTGCGTAATTCACAAAATGTAGACTGCTTAGTTGTCACAAGATAGTTACGTGGTTGTTACATCTGAGAAACCAAATTTTAGACGATTAAGCTATTTGCATGGGATGGGGAGTGTTCTGAGAGATTTATTTGGACATTTATTTTCCTAGTCACCATTTTTCACAAATCAGAAGAAAGATGTAGAGAATTAAATAAAGAAGCTTGGATAAAACAATTTGTGAATTTGGAGTGGGATCCAAATTAGCAAACCTAAAACTTCAAAAACATACTGACACAGTTTCAATAGTAAAATCTATGGGTGAAATATCATAGTCTTTCAAGGTAGATACAGGTGTGTGAAAAGGTGATGCTTTGTCACCCAGTTTTTTCAACTGTGTCTTGGAGAATATTGTGAAAATTTGGAACAAAATCTGAAAGGACAGAAAATTTCACCAATTATTTTTGGGAGAAAAACAAAAGAGTTGAAATTAATTGGCTGGAATTTTTGGATGATCGGGTCCGAAGTGGCCTGAGGAGAGAAGAAAGAAACTCAGTGAAATGTTGAAGAAATATTAGACGGAACTGAAGAAAAATCAACAACAAAGGATGTAGAATTGAAATTTGCACATGGCCCTTGCAGGCCACAACGAAAAAAGAAAAAATGTCGTTTTAGAGTCGTATACACATGTAATGGTCGCTTATGTAACGGTATGGATACATTACTATGCCGACACAAGCACCTGTGAATCAGGGTACGGATTGCATGACAAACTTTCAGTGAGGACATTGAACGTGTCTGATTCACGTGTAGTTGAAAGCTGTTACGTAAGCCTGTTAGGGGATAGCAAGGGGTTGCCACGCAATAGCCTGACTGAGTGATTGTGGGTGCGGGGGATGGGTTAGCTGTCCGAGTCGACACGTCATTAGCTTTAGAGGTCCCTGGAGGTCGTAATTGCCACCCCGATTATCGAATTAGCCGTTGCAATTAACAGCAGAGTCACGGATTGCAATAACGCGGGGGTATGTGAAGGGTCTTGTGAAACGTAACGCCAGACCCAGCACTGATAAGCCACGTTAATTAATCTTCGATAATTGGCGCCATTATTATGTCAATGTTTACACAATACAATGGGCCCATGATGCTGTATTGCCGTTTAAATAAGAATTTTCGCTGTGGAAACTAGTTTAGTAATCTATGCTACCGTGCTAAACTAGCAAACTGAATTTTATAAAATCTGAACCATTAGTCCGTGGACGACCAGACGGCCACAACTGTGGTAACAGGCATGACATTACTATTCATTTGGTGACCGCATTGACCGAGCGGTATGGGAGAGCGGTAACGTTCTAGCCTCGCATTCGGGCATCCAGATTTGCGTTTTCCATGGTTTCCGCAAATTACTCCAGGCGAATTTCTTCAAAAGGCCATGGCCGAGTTCCTTACCTTTCCTAGCCCCCAAGCATTTCCAGCCTATTAATGACCTCGATGTCAATGAGGCGTAAAGTAAAAAAAAAAAAAGAGTAAGCATTGAGAGTTTTATCACTATTAATAATTCACATCGAACTTTATAAATGTGTTTCAGTAAGAATTCAAAATATTTTTTTTTTATTATGCTATATTAGCACAATACGTCTTAAACGTTAACGATGAACAAATAAGTAGAAAATTAGACCCATATTAGTTAGTGGTAAGCTGCATTATTTTTTTACTTTTTGCTAGTCCTCGGGTTGAAAAAGGTTGAGAAATGCTGGCCTAGACGATTGCGGAACACGAATAAAAATTGCAGTCCGAATTCGAACTCTGTAGTGTTGTACCTCAGAAATCTACAGTGGTGGCAACTTAACGCGCGCAGCCATTATAATTTCTTAATTATATTATACTAGCCTCCAGGCCCGTCAAAAAGGAATGTTCTGCCAATTTATTTTCTTGCGGTTGCTAAATAAATAGAATTGTTGTTGTATAACGCTCATAACCTTATTTTCTAATGTCGTACACATTTTGGTTGTAGTTTACGCAGCGATATTGTTGGAGCTTCTAAAGAATTAATGATATCAGAATTAGTAAAACAACGAAATTAAAAATAAATTTGGAACCTCAAAACCTTTTGCTATACCGTGTGAGATTGGTTTTGTTCCTGGTCCAGGCCTCATTCAGCACGATAAATACGGAACTACTTCCATCCGCATAAAATAATAACTTCAGTAACTCGCCGCTTAAGAAAGCAGTTTGTAATTTTCGACCAGTCTGTATTTCGACATAACCACAAATTCTACTAATATTGCTGTTCAAAATTCGTAGCTTTTACTATCCGTGCACATTTAGTGCATTGCGATCTAAATTTGAGCCAGTGGGAATATTTACTCGCAACTGATACAATTACATCAGTAATAAAAGCAACTAATAGCCTAATTAACATACTAATATAAACGCAGTACGTACTTTCAGTGTTTCGGCAAATCATTTCTTCGAGTATATTATAACAGTGACATAAAATATCTTCATCGAATATGAATATCTTGTAAGCCCGTGAAAAATGACGTGTTGACGCAGTATTTCAGAAATTCCTTTCTTCGCTATATAAGTATAAATTTCATCAAATAAAGCTAGCAATTTTGAACAAGATGTGATATAGATATTTCTTAGCTTACTGCAAAACGGTATCGCTGTACAGAGAGTATAAGCAAAATCTACAACGAACGAATTTTAATTATGAAAAAACAACTAATAATTAATATGACGATTTTTACGAAATACATATTTTTTTAGTGAGATGGCAGCTCATTCTCTCGCGGATACTTAGATAAATAGAACTTTTCATAATTGGGCATAATTTCGAATAATATCTCTGGACGTTGTAAATCCAACAGGGTAGGTTGACTGCGTGATATCATAGTATGTCGCCATATCATGACGTCATTGTGTGACAGAACATTGTGAACAAGATTGGCATTTTATACGTATGGATTATTACAGATATTGGCTTAGCTTCTATCACTTGGTTCTACATTTTATAAAAAAGTTATTTGCTGAAGTTACTTGCGCAGGAAGTTTGACGTGCTATCTGCAATCAGCATGTAGTGAATAATGTTTAAAAATGAGTGAGAATTCCAACGTGATCTCTACTTTCACAAAAAGCAAATAGTAAGTGAATGAAATTAAATTAGATAAACAGATAAAATAATGTCGTTTATAAATAAGTGCTTTTGAAACATTCAAACTGCGAGAAGCAACTTGTAATTAAATTAATACTGAATTGTGGACACTTTTATCTTAATTTCTCAGTTAAATGACATAAAAAATTAAACATATCCTATTTTATTCCTGAGGCCAAGGGCTGACAATTGTCTGGAATCCCATCAAAAACCGACATTGTTCAGATAGATATACACTACATCTATGCCCTTTTCCATTGTGTTTAAGCTGCAACTTGCAACATACAATACATCGTCTGATGGACAGTGAACGCCCAGATATATGGAGGTGGGACAAAAATAAAATTCCTATAATAAATAGAACTATTTTACAGAGGTTCACACCAGAAGATATATTAACTCGAGACACAACACCATATTCCATCGCGAAAAGAAACGCCCATTACGGACATTGCATTGAAACAAAAAAAAAGTGGTTGGACATTTATCGAAGACTATTGGTCTAACATAACCATTGAACACAACAATATAATCAAATTGAAAACATACAAGGTTCACTTCACGCACTTCAAATCGAAGAATTGAATGGTGCAATCACGATTAATTAAAAAAACACCTTGTTGTTATTTTATTCGGTTTCTTACCAACATCATCCACACAAGAGAGTGAAGGGAAGAATTTTAATTTGATTTTAACTACATCTATACCTCATTTTATCATCATAAATCAGAGGAAGATTTTTTTATTTTCCTTGTTTCTTTTTGCAAATAGGAATAATAAATATTTACAAATTATTTCAACGTAAGTCATTACATCGAGAGTCTGCGAAGAATTCTGTGCCGAAGGAAGCAAAGAAGGAGAAAGAAACTGATGACTGACCTTCACGCTCTGCAATTCCGATTTCGAGTAAAGCTGCAGGTCTTATAGAAGCCACGACAGAGGCGGATTTCGCTGCAAGTTGAAACTCCCGTCACTAGGTGGCCGAACAATCCTTCGGTAATTTCCAACCAATAATGCTATGCATGTTTAACATTGCCTGACCGATTCATTTATCTCCACGTGAATCTTTGGTATCCGAGAATTAGCTCTGTTGTTCTCGTATGTAGCCAGATCCTTTACTTTCGCTCAGTATTTCGTCTTTAGACTATGGTTTCCCAATGAATTTAGAACAATTAGCCTTATAGTCAGATCCATTTTTTCAGTATCGTCACGTAATTTCACCGTTATAAAACTGTATTTGATTATCAGAAGATAACGCAAGTAGACCACAGCAACTAATTTAAACACGAAGCTGATGTTGGACTCTTGCATGGGAATCCAGCATTATGGATATTACGTTATTAGGGCTAACTCACAATGCGTTTCGAAGTATTCCTCGATCGACCTCAAATTCCTTGTTGGTTGCAGTCTATAACTGCCGATTTTAGTTGTCCATTTAGCTTCCGCAACTTGAAAGCAATTTGATCCCTTTTCATCTATTCAAACTGAACACGACTGTCTGCTGACATTCGGGTCTAATAGTCGGGTACCCAGATTTCTATTTTCAACGGTTTCCCAACTCAAGGAGAACACCAGGATTGATCCTCCGAAGTAACATGGCAGGATACACTACCGTTACTTGTCCCCAATGTTACTTGCCTCCAATGACGTCTACGCAGACGAGGAGCAGAGTAATAAGTTTCGTCACGTCTTGTGACCTATTTCAAGGAAGGCCCCAAAGTAGTAATGACTATGAAGTATAGTTTAATTAATAACTGCATACATTCTGTAACTTGTAGCAGCTCACCACAGGCTCATGATATTAAATGCTGCATGTATTACTCCGTCGTAAACAAGAACTAGTGTACTATTAAGTAATCATTCGTTGGAAGACTTGAATATACCATATTATTAGTGTTTTAGTGGGATTTATATTTTTCGATTTTTTTATTATATCAATACAAATGGGAAGAGGTGTTAACTGAAGTGATGAAAATGGATTCGATGTTATCAAAAGTAGAATTTTCTCCAACAATTTCTGAAAACCGTTCCCTATTGACTGGCTAAGGCGTTAGATAACGCAGCGTCGATGCAGCTAACGAAGCCGACTTAACAAGTGTTTCGCGTTGCCATGGAGATGCAGCCATTAGAGACTAACCGTCAATATCGAGTGATACACGTGTATTCCGTCGGTCACGTAACAAGAAACGGAAGGTTGACTGTATGACAAGTGACGGGCTTAACTTCCACAGTCCGAGGGAATAGAACAGTAAAGACAGACGGTGATTTTGTTTTAGCACTTTAAAGAGTTACCAGGGAGTAGCAAGAGCCTAGGTTAAATAATCAGATCGCAGTGTGTCAGCCGTACCTATTACGACTTTTAGCCCTCTCGCCTCAAAAACCTTAAATGTGTAAAACATAACGGAGTTATTTGAAATATCTGAGAAACATTGCCATTAAATATTTCTGCATGTAGTGAAAAATTCATTATTAGAAATTTACATATATTAGATGATATCAACAAAAACAAGTTCAAAACTTCGTTTTTAAAAGTATTATTAAGTTTAGTAAAATAGCATGGGATAGTTGGAAATTCAAGTTTGGCACACTTCAATTACAAAATGAATAAGGCGAGTCAAAATTGAACTAAATTGGTTTTATGAACATTTATATCTGAAAAAAATAATAACATTAATCCGTACAACATACGACGTGAAAAATACTGATTGGTATTACAATGATCTCAACTTCGAAAACTAAATTTATCTATCCTTAAAAAAATTCCGTACTATGGTGAACATGAGACTCTATTGTCGTTCAGTCTGATAAAATTTCAATATCAGGGCGTCGCTGGGTGAAAGGCTAATAAGAATTTCACTTATTAACTTTTATTCAGGAATTGTTCTGCGATGAATTAGTGTTAGACGATCTGCTTTTCGTCTTTGCTTCTCTAAGTGCATCGTGCAGAGAATGTGGCGTTTCACGTCAGACTAGAGACCTCTAAGGCCGTGATTGTTCCTGGAGGTCCCAGAACAATACCACTGCTAGCGCAGTTAAAAACTTGGCATCCACTGACAAATCCTGGATGCTCTCCAAACCAGATAAACTTGTTGCTCAGTAATTACCCATACGTTCACCTCTCTCCGTCCGTCCTCAGTGACGTTTGCTGATTTTCGACAGCCTTTCCCCCCTAATATGAGTCGAAAATAACTTAACACAAAGCCGCAGCCTCCCCTTTGTTAGCTGCGTGGGTACTGACGACACCAAGGCATCCTTTCCGAATTGTACCTGTTCAACGCCAGCAACCCAGCTACAGTCCTGTAATGTCTTAAAACGTTCAGTAAAACAAAACAAAACCAACGATGATAGAGACGTGATACTACATCTTGCAAGTTACAAAACCTACAGCTGGCTACAATCTCCATTGTTTGAGCTGTAAATTATATACTGTCACTGTATTTTTACGGCTCCGTATGAATTGAGGTAATTATAGTGTGAGATAAATTCCGGATATTTAGTGGAAAATATCGCAGTTTGGTGTTGACCCATGGTGATGGACTAAATTTCTTGCTTTCATTTTTGAGAGTTGTGGAATATTGAATTGTGGGTGTGTGACAGAATTTATATGACCTGAATCCGCTATTGTGCTTTTTATCCGCTTAAAGTGTAATGCTTAACATAGTATACATAAAGTGTATAAGATCTTGTAACATTACTACTATTATTACATTATTATTATTATAATTAGATCATGCTCCGGTGATAATTTTCCGACTACCTACTTATGCATTATTCAGGTTTTTAATTTCCTTTGCTGCTTAATTAGATTCAAAATATGTAATGATTGAAAATTGATCGAAATATAGCAGTTGATTCTGAAGTTACCAGTTGATGTATTTAAACTGAATATACTTCAATATATGCAATTTATAATTATTATAATCATCATAATACAGTAAAAATTTTACGATATAATCGAACCGTAGATTCTGATTTTTCTTTAAAAAATGTGTTGCAGGTTTCACCAGATAGTTTTACACTCTATGTAGATGAAATTAAGTAATTAAAAGAATGAGGGTTGAAAAACAATTTCATCGAAGTACCGGGTTGTATGCATAATCTGACCATCGATAATTTTAGTTCCAAAATTGTTTCAGAGGGGATGTGGAAACTATTTTTCCACAAATACTACGGTTCAATTATTCCTTCGTGTTAATAACCCTATGTCCCCTAGAATTATCCCACTACTGACAAGCAGAAAAGTCTAACAAACAAACAAATGACTTATTACTTTCCTTCGAATTGTTATGCTCTGTAGTTTTCAAACCTACTTTATATACATTTTATTGAATGTTACTCCTCACATGTATGTATTTCATTTCCTAAAAACCATCAAGAAATGTTTCAGTGTAGAGCCCTACAACTGCAAGGCATCTTCCCGATCAAACGTCGAAATTTCTGAACGTCCTCTAATGCCAATATCAATCAGAGTCCTAAGGCCTCTGTGACAGCCCTCAAACCTAAAATTAAATGGAATTGTATTTTATAAAGCATTTGTAGCAAGCTAGAGTTTGATTGGATAGGATCTTATATGTTTGTTTTGCAATTAACTGTAAATCAGTGTATATAGACTTTGCTTTAAGAAAAGATATTATTTAGAGACCATTTAATACGTTTAAGGACAGAATTGTGCCAGAGAATTGCTTAAATGTTTGTAATGCCAAGTATTAATGCAAGTTCGATGTCTTCCGGTAAAGGACAATTTGCTACAGTTTAAAATGGTTTCTGTGGATAATTTTTTGTTTAAGTATCTTTAATTTCCATTTCTGACCATTTTGTAATGATGGTAAATGATTATGTATTAATTCTGATTTGTTTTAATATTTTTCAATTGTTTAAGTATTGTTAATGTTCGGGAAATATCTGTCGGAATCCTTTGAAGTGTTCTAGAAATTTCGATGTAGCTTATATAAAGCGAACATCCGAGACAGAGAAATAGCTTTCACCGACTCAGTTTACAACGGCCAAGTACTGTATTGTCTGTGGAAGAAGTGTTGTATGCAATCTCTGGATTGTACGAGTATGTATGCATGTAACCATTATCTTTGTCGTCGTGTTTTCTTTGAAAATAAAAGCAAGTTTAAAGTGAACTGTATGGTGGACTGGTTATTTATCATATTAATTAAACTACGACAATCTAATACCTCCTAAAGAAATCTCGCACAAAAGTTTTCCCCGTATGTGGCTCGGTCGTTCATTGCGTATTTTTCTGTCTGAAAACTGAAGAAATCCGGAATTTTTACAGATTCTTAACCATTCATGACTCTTATCGCTCGCGGTTTGAGTTTCGTACAAGGGGTGATCTAATGAAAAGGTACGAAACGACGTAAAAACGTAACAGTTAAATATTTGCATATTCCGCCATGGGAGAATGTAGCGAGACATCTCGGGATGCGATTGGAGTCTCTGACTGGGTTCGGAGCATGCGCGGGCGCCCGCATGCGCAGTAGAGAGCAGAGGCTCTTATCAGAAGCGGCGTCCAAATGATGCGGCAGTCCGTATGAGGAAAGGATTCCTCGAGCACAGAAAAACCATTAATTCCGATGTGTACTGTGAGACACTCCGACGCCTACGCAGGTCCATCAAGAACAAAAGACCGGGGCTGCTCACGGAGGGTGTGGTTCTGCTCCATGATAACGTGCGTCCACACGTCTCCAGAGTCACACACATGGAACTGGCCAAGTTCAAGTGGGAGACGTTGGACCATCCGTCCTACAGTCCGGTCATGTCGCCCTGCGATTTCCATGTGTTTGGTCCACTGAAGAAACACCTGAAAGGGAAGCGCTTCAACTCGGACGATGTACTCAAGGACGCTGTGAAGGACTGGATCTCTTCACGGCCACAAGAATTCTGGGAACAAGGGATCCTGCGGCTTGATCATCAGTGGGATCGTTTTGCTCAGGCCTATGGTGTATATTTTGAATAAAATCTACATTTGTACCCACCGTGTCGTTTCGTACCTTTTCATTTGATCACCCCTTGTATTTTGGATTCCACGATATAGTTTAGATCCTGGAGGGAAGAAATTGGTATTACTATCTGTGACGCAGATATTTTGTATGCGTCCTACAGGAGGATCCAATAAACTTTCGAGTTGTAGTAGACCGAGCATGGTGGGTGAGCGGTTAACGCTCTGGCGTCTAATTCTGGAGGACGCCGATTCGAATCCCCATCCGGACCTTCCATGGTTTTCCATGGTTTCCTCAAGTCACTCCAGGCGAATGCCGGGATGCTTCCTTCAAAAGGGCGATGGCCGAATTCCTTCCCGTTCATTGTCCCCTGTCCCATCCCGCCTCTAATGACCTCGACATCGAGGAGGGGTAAAGCCATTAGGAAAAAAAAAAAACTTTAGTGTTTTTGAGTAAGTTTTTGTTCTCTACAGTTCGACAGCCGACGAAAAAATTTGACCAATATTTACTATCCTTAAGAAAGTAACATGGGAAAACTGATGTAAAGTGTGTCACTGTGGTACCTCGAGAACTGTGCTAAGTGTTTGGCACGTGGAATGGCCCCCAGATGTGACTGGGCGAACTGGCGCCAGTCTACGCTGTTTTAGTGCCGACCCATGAATATGCAAATCAGGCGGAACTGCCTGCTACGAGTGAGTTCCTGCTCACCCGTGAAGCAATATTTACTCGTGTCAAGGGGTGTAGTCCACCCACTGGACACAGCAATTCGCTCCCACACACGAGCGTAGTTTGCAGTTAGCGGTTTTCACTGGGAGCCGTGGGATTGAAATACGGGGCTCCTCACGCATCAATACTTGGTCCTTTCACGTTATTTATACGGATGATTTACTACCTCATAGAGTTTAGAAACTGTTCAAAACGTTTAAGATTTAATACGACACTGACTTTTTGCTTCAAAGTAAACAAACTCCGAGACAGAAAAAATTACCAATGTGTTTCGTGTTCGCATTTCTCAGGGTCTCGTAGATTTAATCTAACAACTTACTAACTTAAAGAGATTGGGAGTCACTGGAAGATGGGAGGAGGGCGAAGAGAGTGCTGGGAATTTACAAGTCATATGTTGGTGATGGGGCCTGGAAGGATATTGGTCGAAGAATTAGGAATGGTGCATTGAAGGGAAGAGATGACTGTGACCACAAGCTGGCGCTCGATTTCACGCATTAGGGAGAGGAAATTTTTTCGTTTGTCGGTAACAGTATTATCAAGTGAAGTGATGAACATTTCACCAAAAACTCTGAAGGAATTTAAAATTAATTTTTTAAAATCGTATAGGTATTTCTGGGGTGGAATTTAACACTTAAATCATACAAGGTAATATAAAATATAATAAGAAGGGGGGTAATTAATTGACTAGGAGAATTACCACCAGAGCATGTACTCCATCGTAATTTAATTAATAATAATAATAATTATGGAAGCTCGTTCACTCGAGAAATGCAAAATCATATAAAAATGTTCCAGAACATTTATTACAGTTTTAATACTTATTCAAGGATACCACAGTCAGTGGCGTACGCAAAAAATAAAATTGATCATGCATTTATTTATATGTATGATGTGAACTCTACCTTTTTTTATTAGCATTTGTCGGCAGATATTTTTTCCAACCAATATAACAAACCTTCCTGTGGAATTTCATCACAATGCAGGCTAAGGTGGCTAAGTTAGGTGGACGTTTATTAGGTAATGACACAATCTAAAAAGGAAATTTGTCAGCATATCTTTCTCAAAAGTACTTTTCTTGAAAGTTTTAATCAGCTTGATGGCTATACTCGTCTACGAAGATTAATGTTGTTATTTGCAGTCCCAAGATGTGTTGACAGTTTTGTGTGTATTACTGCGATACGTATATGCTCAGTATAGTGTGATTCGAATGAATAAAAGATGGAAGAGGAGAGAGAGGTTTAACGTCCCCATCCAATGGATGATTCACCATGAACAATGTTATATGCCCTCACTCCATACCTTCTGCGGAGGGATTTGAGATTTAACGCAGGTCTTTGCTGTTCAAACTTGTGATTAGGAATTATGTATCACCACATCTCCCACTCTGCCACCGTGTCCTCATGATGAAAATTTCTTCCGCCATCCATAGGAGCTCGAACCGCCTAGCTGTGTCGTACGCTAGTAATATCACGGTGCCGAAAAAAAGGAGATCAAATACAAATAATAATAATTAGTGACATACAATCAGGGTTCAGAACTAGAATATCGTACACAAAACAGATACACAATCTGAAAAGTGTACTGAAATTGATGGCACTTAGAAGTAGACCCATACTGTGCATGTTCGTTGACTTTAAAAAAAGCATACGACTCCATAGACAGACAATAATTATTTACTATCTCAAAAGAAAGGAATTTAAACGACAAAACCAGAAGAGTGATAGAACAGAAACTAACCGAAACCACATCCAAAGTAAAATTCATGGGTGAAATATCTGAACCATTCGAAATTGGAACAGGAGTAAGACAGGGAAATGGATTGTCACCACTACTCTTCAACATTGTACTATATAAAGTAATGACAGAATGGGGAAAACAGCTTAAAGCAGAAAATTTGTGGGCACCCATAAAAATCGGGACAAAAGGACTATACATACCATATCTGGCATTTGCTGACGACTTACCAATCATCACAGACAATGAAGAAGTGGCCATCATGCAAATATAAATCCTCAAGGAATGCGCAGAAAATACAGGATTACAAATTTCCTTTAAAAAAACAGAATTCATAGGGAAAAAAATAGAAACGCAAAAACTAAGGACAAAATATGGTGGAACAACAGGGTAAAATAGTTTAAATATCTAGGCGAAATCATTGAACCAAGAGGACTAGAAAGGAAAGCACAGGAAGCAGGAGTACAGAAGATGAAGAAAGCAATGCGGTGAGTACAAAATATTTACAACAAAAAATGTATTTTGGACAACACCAAGATAAGACACGGTAATTAAGACAGCAGTTACATACGCAAGTGAAACATTAGCAATGAACACAAAAAAGCAACTGAACAAATCAAGAAAGAAGAAAGAAAAGTTATCAGAAAAATCATAGGACCCAGAGTGAATGAAGAAGGACAGTGTAGACTAGACTTGCGCATTATAGTTCGCGAAGAAGAGCGCTCAGTTTAGTTCGCAGCTCCCTCGCGAACTAGTTCGCTCTTTTAGTTCGTTAGTTCGCGTCTCGAATTCAGAGAAACAGATCGTTCGTTCCCCTTGCTACCGCTACTGCACGCGCTATTTTGTTTGTTATGTCAGTTTTATTAAGACATAATCATTTTTTTTGTCGTTTCTAAATGGAATTTAATATGACCTTCTTAACAAAAGTTATTGCTCTATAATAGCACTTTCAAATGACATTAGCATGATCAGTTGCCGCCGATAAACCAAACTGCTCATTGTCCTTTGCACAAATGGGTAAACTGACTAACTGTGCAGTTTTTACTATTTACTTTACATGCATTCGTAAATATTAATTTTTCAATGGATTTATGTATTAGTTCATGGAAGAAACATTACTTATAAAAGGCGCTAATGACCCCACCGTCGACGCGCCCTTAAACCCCAACAACAACACAACATTACTTATAAAATATTATAAATGCGTTTATTTTGATGAATTAAAATACCCGTTTATAAGTAATCGTTTTTTTTTTTATTTAAATATAGTTTTGGAAATCATGAACAAAATATAATTCTACTATTGGCTACAAGTTAAGTACTATATGACAGAAACAATATTACCTAAATTATTAAGAAGAGTAACAGTAATACTTCCAATGTGATACCTAACAATTATACATATAAAAATGACAGTGACCCTTGAATGAGAAAGTGGTAACAATAACGGAAGTGCGTAAATTTCCAGGAAATTGGAAGTCATTGAGCTATTTTTTGATTAGTGTAGGGGAGGATAATCCAACACACATTCACAATATTTTGGCGACGAATGAAACTGATGAAGACACAAAAGTTAAAATCTTTTTGAATTTCGCAAGTCATTTCTTTACATAACATTCACTAATCAGTTAACCAACAGACTGAGATAAGTATTATATTACGTCAGCATTAAAATCAGCGCTAGAAAAATGTTAAGAAAACAAGAAAAAGCCTTTAAAAGCCAAATTCTCCACAGAAAGTGATAGTATTAAAAATAATGCTCTAGTATTCGATGATAAAAGTCTGGAGTATCTTAGTAAATAGTTAGATTTTAATTAAAGCAATTGGCTACAGAAAATCCAAAAATTAAATTTAAAACACGAGGTTTCATTTGATGGCTGTGAAACAATATTAGAGGTTCTAAATTTATGAGAAAAATGAGTATCAAAGTGAACGAACTCTGATATAACAATATTACACGAAATCTAGGTAAAATTAAGAGAAGTATTTCATTAGTAAAAATGAGCTTTTGATCGACATTAATTTAAAAACTGAAAGCGATAAAGCATATTACAATTTTACTGTAGACAGAAAATTGTTAAAGATGCAAGAAGTGCAAAGAAATATAGCTTAAAAAATAAAATAGTAAAAAAACATATCCTTTGTCCTTTTCTACTCTTTCGTAAAATATTATATTTTTGAAGTGCACTATATTTTTATAGGTTATTCTAAAAAAACATTCTACCATTAACCGAAAAAATGTTGGTAATCCTAGCGGCGAATGGTGATAGTTCGCGACCGGGAATGCTCAGTTTAGTTCGCGAACGGTACCGCTCAGTTTAGTTCGCGAACGGTACCGTTCAGTTTAGTTCGCGAGCGGTAGCGCTGTGTTTAGTTCGCGAGCGGTAGCGCTGTGTTTAGTTCGCGAACTAGGTCGTTACGCTCTGGAATTCCAGAAAGACAGCTCGTTCGCTCGCTTTGCTAGCGCTACTTCACGCGCTCTCACCTTTGTTATAATAATTGTGGTTACAGATAATTGTCTTTTAAGTGTTAATGGGATCAAAGTGTGTTTTGTTTTCACATTCCATGTTAAATTTCAGTTTTTGACTTCTGCAATAATTATTAATGTTTAACAGTTACATTTTTTAAATTTATTTTATACTAGCCTTGTACCCGCGACTTCGTACGCGTGGATTAAGAATTTTTTTGCCAGAATTAAATATAAAAAGTTGTTGGTAACGAATGATTGGTCCCAAACAATATCGAGTCGGCATAATATGACAGGAAAGCTATCACTATATCATTCTACCCTCGAACCTGCCTCTTGAAGAAAGTCAATTTCCAACATATTTCTGTAACTATTCGATAAGATTTCAAAATTTCGTGACTACAACTGTTAATCATACTGGAAAAAATATCCTGCGCCCTTCATACAGCTTTCCTTATAAAATTCTATCACAACGATATAGCCATATAGTCGTCAAAAGTAACAAAAAGACAGAGACTTACTTCCGTATTTATATTAGTATTACTGTGGTTCACACTCACATACTGACTGCGAACAACACCTGAGGGATCATTATAATGTAAAAAAGTGTACACCAACAAAATTGCAAGACTACCTACGATTTGCCTCGCATTGCACCCCTAACTTTATAATATCTACAGTTTAACATGCAATCCGAATAACCTACGGCCCAGGCCTGACTCTTACACTGAAAAACAATTTTTTAAAATCTTAGCCTCTACGGAGATTTGAACCGGAGACCACGACGTTCGTAAACAAGCGCTTCAGCCACTAAGCTGCTAGCTCACTACACGGAAATACGGTCCGGAGGCGACCATATCCAACGTGATGTCTATCGCCGTATTTCGAAGTTATGAGACAACTTGTGTTATTTTTACAGATAATTTGTCAACCAAATGTAGACAGTATTTTTCTCCTTGTTTCAAAGGAAAAGTGTGCAAAGTTTCATCGAGATCGTATGAAAACTGTGGATTTGTATGAAGAACAAACAAACCAACAAACAAACAAACAAACAAACATACATTCATCTTTATATATAAAGATATCTGTCTCTTCAGTGAAATGTGTCCACAGCGAACTGTGTTACCTTTTAGATAATAAACTAAAACAAAAGTTGGTCTCCGGGAAAGGATCGAACGAACTAAGGAGCGAGAGATCAGGGAACTAGTTCGCGTAGTTCGCACGTGGGAGCGCTCCTCCGAACTAGTTCGTTCGCGAACTACACAAGACTAGTATAGACTTCAAACTACAAAAACTACAGAGAAAATATCAAACATAGAATCAGACATGAAGAAAAAAAGGCTGAAATTTTATGAACATCTGAGTAGACTTCCGAAGGAAAGAATCTCAAGACAAAATTTAGAATGAACACAAACAGTAAAAATAACAACTACATGGATCAAGGAGGTGGAGAAAGACCTGAAATCTGCAGGCATTGCTAAAGGAGATGTAACAGACGGAGAGATTTTTAATGTGAAAGTGAAATCATGGTAAGTTATTTCAGAGAGAGAGAGAGACTGCTGAAGAAAAGAAAACCGTCAGTGAAAGAATGAAAAATATTGGTCCGACAAGAAGAACATCCCAAAGAGGAAATGAACGCTTCCAGTAAGGATTGCTTATCGTTCTCTATTATAGGGACAAACTAAAATAATAATAATAATAATAGCCTGAGATGGTTCTGTTTTTAAACTTTTGATGATTGATTCTCATGTATCTTGGTGCGCTGAAACCGAAAATGACCTTAGTTCAGTTTCATCACTTCAGAATTTTTTGCAATTCGCAGAGCCAGATTTGGTATATGACGAAAAATATCACAAATATGAGACTGAATGAAAGGTTGAAATAGGTTTGTTTCGTATAAAGCGTATTATTTTGTGGCTTATAATAAACAATGTAATATAATATAGAAATGGAATATATAATAGAAATTAGAACACTCACCATTTTAGTCATTGTGTTGTCGACGTCTCTTGGGATCAGCCCATGCTTTGTATCAGGCTTTTCCGAGCGTATGCTCTTCTGGGATCATCTCGATGCAACATCAAGCAATAGTCCGCCGTCATTGTAGTATTCCATCCACCGTGGTAACACTGTTTCATGTCTTTCAGGTCCTGATGAAATCTCTCACCCATTTCTTCACTAACCGCACCCAGATTTTCAGGAAAGTAGTCTAAATGCGCATGTAGGAAATGAACCTTCAAACTCGTGGAACAGCTTAAATTTTGGTACTTCTGCGGCATGGTCTCAACGATAGACCTGAAATTAAGTTCCTTCTTGCTGTCCAGAAACTTCGTTAATGTGTCTTTAAAGGCAACTTCCATTTCTTTTTAAAAATTTCCATCTTTACAAAGTTTTCTAATGTCTGGACCCGTAAAGACACCCTCTTTTAGTTTTGCAGTCGACAAGGCTGGAAATTTGCTACAAATGTACTGGAAATATTTACCATCATTTGCTAAGGCTTTCACAAATTGGTTCATCAAGGAGAACTTTCGTCAAGATGAGAGTTTTCTGGTTCACTTTTTTTACTGCAGGTTCCAATGAAAGCCGTTTTGGCCATTCTTTCTTTTTCCAATGATTTTCCTTGCCTTTGTTGTCGCACTCACATAAAAAAATGAAAACTTTGTGTACCCGCCTTGCTGTCCAAGGATCATCGATATTACTTTGAGATCACCACTCATGAGCCACTTATGAACGTCGTACATAATTTTCTGGAGAATAAATTGTAAATTGACTTGTTTTCATTGTAAAAAAAAAAAAAAAACAACAACAGATTGCAGCATTTAATATCTGGCAGTTCGTCTTATGTTTTTGATTCTTTTGATATATGACACTTTTGCCAGATTGCGATTTGTAAAAAATTCTGACGTGATGGAGGAAAACTAAGGTCATTTTTGGATTCAGTGCACAAAAATACATAGGAATCCATCACCAGAACATGAAAAACATGATACAACCGGAAAAAAATGCAGGCTTGTGTAATAACAATAATAATTGCCATTACCAGCCAAGTCTTCAGAAACAACTCTGCATTTTGATAAATATGAATACCTGTAGTACTATGAATACATCTGAAGTTATATCATACTCTCGTCTTTTTATAGCCTATCAGTTCATTTTAACTGTAAAAGCTACCTAAATCTCAGCAGCAGAAGGGGGGAGGTAGATGGAGTTGTCTCTTTGCTACCATAGTCAGAGGAACACCCATTTTTCATGAACTCTGAAAGCTCTCTTTTTTTGTATCCCAAGGGTTAATTTGCTTGTGTTTTGGATAATTTTTAAGCGGAAATTGGAAACTCTACCAGCAATTACCTACACGATTACGCAATTCCGCACAAAAATGATAATCAATCTGAGTGGTACGCTATGCCCTGAATTAGAACCTCCATGTGTCCAGTAAGGCGGACAAGATAAACCATTAACACTGAAAAACATCTCATAATGCTTAATTACGTATCGCATGTGTTTTATTAAAATACATTTTAATGACCACGAAATTTTAGTGAAACAACGCTAAAAATTTTTTTGTTTACTAGATTTTTCCCGAGAAGTTAGGTGATAATACTGAAATCACGTATCTAGGAACACGTTTTTTTTAGGGTGAATACACTGAAAAATCCTTCGTTACTTGAGAAATAATCGCAAGATAAAATACAGATAATGTGTACATTATTTATGGTTACACCCGTAAAACATAAAGTTTTCTAAAACTCCAAGGAGGGTTTTAAGAGCACCCAATCGATTATAGGGAGCTCCACCAAGACGGCTACCCAGTGCAGCCCTAGCAGCGAAGTTGTTTTCGTATTCGACACTAGCTGCTCCTTCTCACCATCCGAATCATTTCTTTAGGTTACATCCAACAACACATCATAAACTAACCCTCTTCCAATCTGTCAGCAAAGTAATCTTTCTCAAACTTACAGCCTTGAATGACAATGGAAAATAATTTAGAACCAGAATGACGATACTTGATAACAACCCTAACTCACCAACTCCCGGGTTTCAACCTTCCTCGAAAAAAGTAGAGAATATTAAACCACTGGACATTGTATGTGTCTTGATATGCTGTGTAAATCAAACATAGTGAACTCGCCCGAATGCGAATGGAGTGAATCAAGACTTTACATCTCGCCGACATCGAAAACATTAGAAGGGGAAAGAGGATTGGGGACAAGGAACGGGAAGTAATGCAGTCATGATCTTTAGTGAAACCATACCGCCATCCGCCTAGAGTGTTTTCGGAAAACCATTGACAACTGCAGTCAGGGTGGCCGGATGGAGATTTCAGCGTGCGTCTTTCCGAATGCCAGCCCAGAGGGTTTCCACCATTCCTCCACTTGCTGCTCAATACGAAGCATCTTGGGGAGATTAGAGGAGCTGTACAAGTACACCGCAACGCCGATCATACTACAGTGGCTCAACGTTTGACCCCATATGGTGTATTTTCGTTTTTCTGAATTTCTTTTCTTCATATTGTTAGTAAATGTTTGTGTTTTATTAGTTATGTTACTTCTAATATGAAATATACTAATTTATACACCTTTTTCGCATGTAGACGGATGTTTGAGAAAAAAACATTGAAACCAATTTCTACTACACACAGATTATTCAAGAAAATCCTTAACTTCTTAAAATTAAACCGTATCTAACAGCAATATTCTGTAATCTTTTCTTTTTTTACGCGCTTTTGTGACTGTGAATTCGATATCAGTGTTAGGCAATTAGTTTTTTTTTATCCCATTCGGCATCTGATGGTGAGAAGTGTACATTTACAAAATTTTCAGTATCGTCCCATAAACAATATCACTTTAAAGATTTTCATGAAGTTTAGCATGCTGCGCACACTAGTAGGATCATCATAATATGCTATATATGAAATATGCGTCATCGCTGATTTTACTTTTGTATAGGTAAGTGTAGTTGTCTTTCTCTTACCAGTATTTACGCGTAAATTGCTCAATTACTTGACAACACAGGGCAAAACTGGCATGATTTATACGTGGTGACATGTTTAAATCCTGAATACTTCATAGATTAACTTCATTCATTTAGAGGTATTATTCAATAGTTTACACACATACACTTAAAGCAATTATTTGAACACGAAGGAGGAAGCATGACTTCAAATATATCTTACAAAGAATCTTTGGGAAGAATATCCTGTAGGCAAGTTGAAGTAGTAGCAGTGATAGGAAGTGATAGGAAAAAATAACGTGCAAAAATGCTATTTTAAAGACTTACATACAACCTGAATTTAGAAGGAAAAAACAGCCCTAGTTAGCTTAGATTCTTTGATAGTTTATAAGTGAATTAACATCACAAATCTTAAATTACAGTTGAGCGAAATCGTGGGAACAGCTAGTCGTGAATAATAAGGATTGTTTCGTGAGGGTGAAAACGACATTTCTCTTAATACCGTTCTGCAATAATGTAGACTGTCGCTATCTTCGATTAAACGTCAGATAACTCTATTTCTTTTTATTTTTGGTAGGAAGTAACAGTGACTGTACGTGTTCATTATTATTCAGCGTCTGACTGGAGAAACGGAGCTGCCACGTGTCACTTCCAGCACCGCCACCTAGCCTCACCTGTCAGAGGTCTCAGTTAAAGTTTAACGCCGTGTCAACTCCAGCCTGTCTAGCTCTTTCTCGAATTCCTCAACAGCAGCAACTTTGGTGGTTCCTGGAGACCTAGAAAGCGACGACTGTACCAGCTCTGGTTCCAGCGTAAGGATGAGGCAAGTAAATGGAGCGAAAAAAATAAATCTTGCACTTTAATTTCACAAAAAAAACAATCAAACTTATCAGTAATGTTACTATGATTCTTCACACATTGCGTTCGGTTACTTGTGACGATGTTTCGTCTGGGAGCGTCTGCTAAATCTAGTCGTGCAAAGCAGAACTCCTTGCTGCCACTGGGTTCTAGCTGTTGACATGGTTGTCAAATTTTATGAAGATCAACTTCCGATTCAATGAGCGAAAAATAAGTCCGTAATTACAAAACCCATCACTTTCATTTATTACTGCGTTAATGCGAGTTTCAGTTTTATGAGAGACACAAATTTACACCTCAGCTATTAAAATTGACATCATACAATTAGACACATGGCCCAGGTTGTTAGGACAGTGTACTAATGTTTAGCGTTTTGCACAAGGTGTTCTTTAGCCCACGCTATCGAATAATTATTTACGTGGGACCTGGCCAAGACGTGTGTAAATCCTAATAATAAGATTGTGTACTAGAGTACTGCTTTAAATCCCAAAGGTTGTCAAAGATCCTACCTAAATTAAATAGTGATAACCCTTAACAAGGTTATCAAGTTACAGTTTGAAAACTGTCGGTATCCTGAGAGAGTCTGCAAACACCAAATGAGAAAAAATGCCAAACGCGCCACTATCCAGTACCATAAGAGGGAGATCAAGGAGAGATAAGGGCGCAAACCATGCAACTAAAAGTCTGTGAACTATGTGTCCTATTTTTCGGTAACGTAAAATTTCAGTTCGTGTATTATGATTTTTTAATTTTTCGTTCAAGTGTTATAGGTAGCAAGAAATCGATCCATAGCTGGAACGCTCGATCAGGTGGGGAGGCACCGCAGGGGACAGTATTGCTGTCAACAGAACTAAATAGATACTGGACGGCTAGAAAAAATTTGCACTCCAAGATGTGTGGCTCATTATGGGCTCTCTTTCCTTCAGCCATAATGCCAAGGTCTATCACAGCTTCTGATCTCTAGTTGCGGCGGTAAGGTGTTTGACTGGGCGATTGAAAGGTGCCCCTTTCGAATTCCAGCATCAGTTGCGATTTTAAAAGGCTCTTGATGTATACTTCGAGTACGGAAAAATTTCTTCGGTGCATCTGAAGTAAGTACAACTCTTCAGTGGCTCTGATTCCACGCACAGCTGAAGCTCCCCATTACCAGCCCAGGTTAGGCTGTGACAAAAGCTGATTATCCGGATAATTCAAATTTTATCAAAAAATCTGTGTTATTACAATAACTGTTACTAACAGTTTAAAGCGTTACTTCTAAACTTATTTGACAATTTTGATGAAAGCAGGTGGGATATGAGGTTAATATCGGAACTGTTATGAATAGTTTTAGTTGTTTCAAGAGTCTCGATTGATGCAGTCCTCAATATCTTCCTATTTTGAGCTAACATCGCCATTTTGATCTGTTACATATAGTTTTTTTTTCTCCGATACTTTTTCTTTAACATGTTCACTCTACTAACAAATTAACCAACCCAGCATGTCTTGATATGTGGCGCATCAACCTGTCTCATCCTTCTATGAAACTATTCCACATATTTCTTTTGTCACCCATCATTTTCAAAATAAATTCATTTTATACTTTATTTGTCTCCATAAGTTTCAACAACTTCCTATCACACCATATTGCAGTTTTTCTTATTTTTTAGTACCCCTAAACTCCAAGTTACATTTCCGTTAACTGAATTGTTGCACAAAGACAGTTTAAAAATTTTATTTCTTAGCCTCTGGTGATTATTACAAACTAAAAGAGTTATATTTTTCATGAAGACTTTTTTTGCTATTGTTATTCTGCTTTTGACACAGATGTTACTTTCCCCATTAGTCGTAATTTTTGTTGATATCTAATTAAAACCGCTTACTTTTCCTATTACATTTGTACACGCCTAAAACCGATAACTTGACGGAAAGAGGTTTGTGAAGTGAGAGAAGCAAGCTGCTGACGATAAGCAGTATTTGTGTAATGTCTGTTGTAACAGTCTGCGCGGGCAGTGTGTTTTATCGTGGTTAGCATCCCGCTGTGTCGGGTGTCCGATAACGTCTTATCGTGTTTGCTCTCGCTCCAGGCAGATACGTGCCGTGTACCCAACACGCGTACCTCACGCAAAAGCCACGTCTCACTCGGAACTGCACTCACTAATATAAACACAGGTGCGCTATGACAAGTTCTTTTAAGTTTCTTTTTTCCGGCAGTTTGGCAGAGCCTATAAAGTGCTGTCATACTCGACAACATCAGGTTTAGCCAGTATCGGACACGGCCGCACAGTTATTTTCTTGAAAACGTCAATCGTATATAGCAAACTGAATCTGAATATAATTTCGTAAGACCACTCACTCACCCCGATAGCTATTAGCTGGAAAATGATGACGTCATGGGCCAGCCTTCGCTCGCAAAACAGCGAACAGAGATACCATTATAAGAAATTCGTGGTTATGTTCACAATTTAATAGCTAAGTAACTAATACCAAATTAATAGCCATAATACAGTCATTAAGTTTGCTTTTCGTAAGGTTTCATAGTTAACAAAAATATTGATAAATTCTGAGACTGAAAAAAAGTGGATCTGCTTATCAGTAACATGTTGCTACTGAAAACAACTTAAAAAAAACTTAAAAAAAAAAAAAAACCACTCATGGTCTCTGCTGTAACCACGAATGACAATTGTTACTCCGACTTGGAAAAATTTAAATCTAATTAAAATTTTCACTAATGTTGTTTGTTGTTGCTTGACCAAAGTTTGTGCATTACTGTTTATTTCCTTTTTAGGGATTTTATTGACCACTTTCATTAATGGCTTTTGTTCATGTTTGCTGTACGTAAGTTATTAGGTTATTCTAAGTGTACATCAGACCAAATATGTTACCGAATCGAGTATTATGGAAATTCATTTCTTCGGAGTTGCTCAACTGTTTAATATTATGGAATTTGTATTAAGTTCTCTGGCCTTTACAAATACTATGACCAATGGTTACATTATGAGTGTTTGCCCAATCTCAATAAAAAAAAACAACATGATGCTTCAAAAGCAAACAGGATTTTTTTTAAATTTTGCGGAGTGAACTTTAAGGGTCAAATACAAGTAAGTTTATATTTAAGCAATTATACGATGCGCTATCGTCCCTGTTAGTGTTTAATATCTATCTCTATTAATGCTTCCGATTTCTTCAAGCTCAACAGATTGTATTCGCCCTGAAACACAGGTCAAGTTTACATTTGGTCAAATCAGGTCAACCTGTCATAATCGTTCATCCTAGAAGCCGGAACTATTCTAGACCCGTGACGATAAGCAAAAAACTGTCACGGGCTTACACTAGTCTAATATATATTTTCGTAAGCTCACTCACTCATCTCGATAGCTATTGGCTGGTGAACGGGGTCACGTGTCAGCCTTCGCTCGCAAATCAACAACGACCAGAGATATCATTAGAAGAAATTCGAGGTTATGTTTACAATTTAACAGATAAGCAACTCATACCAAACTAATTGCTATAATACATTCATTAAGTTTGATTTTTGTAGCATTTCATAGTTAAAAAAATTTCGATAAATTTACGGCTGAAAGTACGTGGTTCTGCTTTTCAGTAACATGTTGCTAATTAAAGCAACATAAAAAGATTTAAAAAAAATTAAATTACTCATGTTCTCTGTTGTAACCACAAATACCAATTGTCATTCTGGTCTAGGCTAAATTTCAATTTAATTAAAACGTCCACTAATGTTGCCGCTTGAGTAAAGTTTATACAATACAGTTGATTTGCTTTTTACGTATTTTACTGACCACTTTCGTTAATGGTATTTGGTCGTGTTCACTGTACGTGAGTTATTAGGTTATTTAAAGTGTACATCAGACCAAATATGTTACCAAATCGAGAATTCTGGCAATTCATTCCTTCGGACTTGTTCAACTGTTTAATAATCTAGACAGAGAGTTACTGACAGAAAAGTTCATCCATCCTCTTGAATACCTAGATTAGGATAGTGATACTATATCAACTTTTGGCCACATTATTGAAATTACTTTGACAGAAACTGTTGGTCGTCTCGATGCGGGTACCTTCTTACACCCAGAATCGATTTTAAAGACGTCTAAAAGGGACTCGGGATCGCTCCTAATCCAACCAAAATGGATTTTTTTTTTTCCAAATTCATACGGATGAATACCGTTTAAAAATTTATCTATTTCTTGAAGAAGCTTGTTTGATACGCAAAATTAATGTCAAAATACGATATTAATCTGTCTATAGATTTCACTGCTTTTAAGTTTCTTGTAGGTCAATATTGCTTATGGATAGCAACAATATTTTCCAAACACTGTAGTGTCCTAAAGTCATAAGGTGCGGATCCACCTAAGACGCAAAATGTTTGTTAACAAACTTAGAGTTTGTCGAACAAAGATTTGCGGGTATTGTGTGTTCCGACCGTTGTCGGTACATCAAGGGAATTTGTTGTTCGTACGCTCTCAGCAGTGGAGACTGTCACATCAGGGGAGGGTGGTTTGATGAATAAATTCTGTAAATAGGGAAAGTATGGAGTGGAACAGTGAGAAGTGTTTGCTGTAATCGAATATTATGTATAATATTTATTTTGTGCAAGATTTATAAATAAAGATTTAAATTTTACAAAACAGTGTATGTATTTTTTCAACGTTTCTATGATAGCTCCACATACTTCCGGAATTAATTTAGGAATAAATTGCCTGCAATCTAAAAAAGACACATAAGATTTTTGTAGGTATCTCCTGTAGACAAAAAGCGAAGCATTATTGCCAATACAACTTTCACTCAAAATATTATCTGTATTTTTTTTTGTTTACATAGCCTTGGGCACATAGAAAAGTTACGAATTCAAAATCATCAGGTGAAACGCAACATTTTTTTAAAAAAGTAATCACTCTTATCACCTGTTCTTAAGCCATCTAGAAATCGTGTTGGATTTATTGTTTGTAGAATATTCGCTATCCAAAATGCAAGTTTCTTCTATCTTTTTTAAACGTAATATCATATTTTTAGCACCGGCAATAAGTTTTCCTCTCGTAGTTATTTAGATACATACAGTCGCTAGTCGGGAAGATGACGAATGTTCACAATCGTAATTTTCTTTGTAAATATTTGCTTGTTTGAGACAGCAAGAGAAACCATCTAATTAATTTCAAAAACACAAACGTTTGCAAATACTGTAGAAGTTTACAAGCGATGCGTGCTTGATGAATCCGCACCTTAAGTATTGTGGCAGATTAAGTAAACAGCAGCAGTCTTTTTTCTAAGTCATTCTATTTTCAGCTACTTCAGTCGGCAGGCAAATAGAATGTGGTTGTTATCTTCGACTGTTTGATAGTTGCAGTCAGGACTATCAGTGACTGTATCATTTTTTTTTTTTTTTTTTTTTTTTTTTTTTTTTTTTTTTTTTTTTTTTTAAAGAAGCAATTGTTAAATTTTATCGTTGCGATACGGTTTCTGACTTCGCAGAATTATTTCGGAATGCCGTATCAAGGCTGAAAGGTATCTCTGGGTGCAATTTTTTCCTTTGATTTCATTCGATCTCGTTTATAATGCATACTTCTTTTCTTCATGTTTATTTTAGATTGAGTAACTATGTCTGATAATGCTAGTGTGTGTTGCACCACTGGTGGCAGCTTGATTAACAAATCGATCTGCCATGTTGTTTGCTTTGAGATTACAGTGTGTATTGAGCCACTTAAATGCTACTGTTCGAGCGTCTTAAAATCCAGCAACACACGTACAATGTCGTATATCCGTGGGTCATATCGTTGTCATTGTAAGTGCGTTTTATATATATATATATATATATATATATCATTTAACCCAGGGGCACATTTAGGCTTTGTGGGCCCCTAGGCTATACATGTGGTGTGGACCCCACTATCGGCAGTGGCCCTGGCTGCCTCCGGCTGTGGATGCTTAAATTTGAAATTCGGCCCAAAAAATGTAAGGGCGACCTTTTTGTTGTTGTTGTGGTGCGGGCATCCAGGCTACAGCCTACGTAGCCCTGATGTAACGCTAGCAGTTGTTCACTACCTCGTTCGTGTTTGTCAAGAATTTTGAAGGTTTTTATGTGTTGCACGAAACCTTAAATATATTCAGTATAAAAGGTAGCCTATGTTACTCCCCGCAACGAGCCAGTGAAAGTCCCGTCAAAACCGGACACACAATAAACATATTGCATAATAATTACTTATATTTGTTAATAGCTGATAAAGCTGAATGATGTATCATATTCCAGAACATTATTCAAGAACAGTCCAGATAATTTTAGTTCATATAAAATCATTCTAGAAGATTCAAAAGATTTTTTTTTAAAAAACACCTTGGTCAAAACCACTTGCACCTCCATTCTCCTAGCTACTGACATGCAACCACTATAGTGCACGATTGGAGACTCTAGGCTACTACCTCATATAAACGCCAGTGGTCTGGTCTGGGTAGTTGTGGCTGTAAAGTGAAATATAGGGAGACTCACCTATCTCTCCCTCTCTCTCTATATATATTTATATATATATAAGATTAGGACCTCATGACTTGTTATTAGAGCCGGTAGAGCAATGGGAATAAGGAAAAGAATTTGACCATCGTCATTCCCTTGGAGAGTGGAAAACCATGGGAAATCAAAATCTGGATGTCCGGACTTAAATTCGAACCTGCGTACTCCGAAATGCTTTTGTCTTCCAGTAGTTTCAAAATTAACCTTGAATTAAGCTACCTAAATGATGAGGTCTTAGCGTATCTAAGTTTCTCGTTAGTTTTCTTACATAACTGAAGACTATGTTGGTAGGTTAATGATACCCTTGTTTCTGGACCTTGGGATGGTGTATCCATTCCGGCTCTTCAGTGTAAATATGTTTCACAAGAAATCGCTTTAGCAGAAATTCATACGCACTTGTTCTTTAGCCTGCCAACAAGATCGGTGGGTGAATGGTGCGCTGAGGTCCGATTAGGATGGATGCGATCTCAACCCCAATCCCATCCGGCCTTCTAGATTTAGGTCTCCATGGTTTCCAGAAATCACACCTGGATAATGACGGGTTGGTTTCTTCAAAAGACGAAATGGAAATCCCTAAGAAGAAAAACTTCAACTTTGTGCCGTTTTTCTTTTGTATATTTATCTCCTAATCTGTAATAATATCCCGGTACTGGGACCCAAAACTGAACATTTTCTCTGTCATATTTTGTCATATTCCTTGTTCAGATCTATACAGTCTGCCGTAATAGGGTCCATTTATTTATGTATATTCCCCACGATTAACAAGAAATGTTACGCTTTTGAAGCTCCTGTTGATGTTTCACGGTGGTTCATTTGATTCAATCAGTACTGCGCTAGTGGGCGTAGTTTTCGTGGCACCTTTTCACGTGTTGAGTGCTCTATATTTATTTTGTCTATTTCTTTAAGGATGCTGCTAGACTCAGATCCATGCCAAACACTAATATAACCTAAGCATGATCGACCGGGAATAAACACACTATTAATTGCTCCACGTTTTATGCTGGTTATTGCGCGTAACACTTAATGTAATGCCAAATTTGTGGATAGTATCTACTGTACGTGAATCCCACACTTAGTTTTTGTCTACCTGCAGTACCGAGTATTACCGATATCGCCAATTTACTTTTCGCTATGGAGCTCAGAGGAGTGTTTAAATTTTTCTTTAAATTATAGAAGGAAACAGGATTTTTAAAAAAATAAAGAAACAAAACTAACCGAATCCCCTTTTTAGACCTTGCGATGTTCGAAGTATCCGTGTCAGGGATTGAAATAAGTTACCAAGAGAAATGATGAATAATTTGCCAAAATCGTTGAAAGTTAAAATTTGTAAAGGGTAAATGTAGGTGGATGCAGAAAAGGGGGAAGATGGGTGTTTAGGGAAATTGCCACCGGAGCCTGTGCTCCATTGCATTTTAATTTAATACTTTGTCGAATTTTACATAAAAATGTAAATCGACTCAAACGGATGGCATTTGAGTGGAACTTTCACTTTAGAGAGAGAGCAAAAATAAATAAATAAAAATAGTGAAAAAAGTGTCTATTCATACTCAATATGGTTTCTAAATGGCCAGATGTACCCTCGTCAGTAAACTATTTTACAATGTGTTTGCAGTTTAACCTCGACCAATTCTTCTTTAAACATTTCCTACTTTGTATGTGACCGTAATGATGCCTCCTTCATTTACGTATCTTGAAGCCGAGTAACCCTGTATGTTCAAGCTGCAACAGTTGTGAGCAGATTACTCGAGTTCCATACAGTACGAGGGCGGAGTTATGAGGTTGAATGTTCGACCGCACACAGTCTATAAGACTACACTTCGAACCAACTAGAATACATTGGACTTATCAGTTAAGTAAGTCCAAGCAGCACAAGTAGATTATGAGCTAACAGGTGATATCTTTATACATATTCTAAGTTTATTCATTGTAAGACGTAGTGTTCCGATGTAGCGCAATATATATCCCTAAAAGTTTTATTTATGGTCAGTGTTCTGAATTATATTGCAAGCGGTTGTCGAACATAGATAAATTTCACTTGCCTCGATCCTAGCTAAAGATAATTTCCACAAATCCATTGTTTTATACATTCAGACGGAATTTTAAAAGAGGGAGATGTCTGTCACGATATCGGCAAGATACGAGTATAAACTGCAGAATAGGAGAAGGCAACAATCGTAAATAAAAATATCCGTAATTATCAACTAAGTCATTTCTATCCCGTTGTAGATTTCGCATGAATGAACAGTTCTGAGCCACGACCATAGATAGGAAAGTTAAAGACAAATTAGGAAAGGGCAATAGTAGGTGGTCTTCAAATAAATATGTGTGTATGTTTTTGTTTTTGTATGTGTGTGTGTTTATGTTTGTGTATAGTTGTGGATCTTTGTGTATGTTCATGCCCTCTAGCCTATAGTGCTAGTTCAGTTAGATGAATTGTAATGAGGTTACTTGGGCTTATTTTAGAACCTTATTTGTGAAGTGCTGAGTCATTTCAAGCATATTAGTTGCGTAACGCAAGGTTGGATATATCGTAAGGGGAAAATGTTGCACACTAGGACTTTACTGCAACAACCGCAACCAGCAGACACGTTACCAGAATCGTATCAGATCTGGAAATTTGACAGCATCCAGAATGTAGAATGGTGGCCTTTCGTCATTTAGCATTTAGAGATGGTGTGTGGTCGCTCCAGAAGTATTTGTGTAGGAGTGGATCGAAGGCCTTACTGGAAGTGAATGTCAACTTGCATGGTAGCCGAAATCGTGCGTCGTTTCGGGGAATAAGTGTTGGTCAGGTAGTGAAACACAAACAGGTGAAGTGCGGCCAAGTATTAATCTGTTTCATTCGCAAGTCTGCCAGAGTTTCTGAGTGCTTAGAATATTGTCTGAGGTAGCGTGTGGGCTAGAGTGCTAGCTCCACGTATCGATGGTCGCCGGTTTGAGTCCGGCCGAGGGCATGGGTGTTTATATAAAGTGTTGAGTTGTGTTGTGTGTGTCCTGTGTTGCCCTACTATTGAATTTTCACATACAATTCGGAAATATTTATTAACATTGACGATATATAAAAATACATTGAGTGCTGGCTGAGTGGCTATATATGTGTGCGTGTGTGTGTGTGTGTGTGTCTGAAATGGTAGATTAGAAATGCGGCGTAGAGGTCCAATCAACTTATATTAATTAAATTAAATTAAATTACAATGGAGCGCATGCTCCGGTGGCAATTTCCCCAAACACCCATCCTCCCCCTTTTCTTCATCCACCTACATATACCATTTACAAATTTTAACTTTAAATTCCTTCAACATTTTTGACAAATTATTCATCATTTCTCTTGGTAACTTATTCCAATCCCTGACACCCTTACCTAAAAAAGAGAATCTTCCCACACCCCTGTGCCTGAAATAGAGTGCCAGCTTGTGGTCATGGTCATCTTTTCCCTTCCATGCATTACTTTCAATTCTCTCACCAATATCTTTCCATGCCTCATCACCAATATACGCTTTGTACACTCCCATGACCCTCTTCAACGTCCTTCTGCCTTCCAGGAGTCCCACTCCAGCACCTTTATCATATCCGTCACTGATTGCATTCTGCGATAATTTACAGAAACAAATCTAGCAGCCCTTCTTTGCACCCTCTCCAACTCCTGTATTTGATACGTAAAATGTGGGTCCCATACTACACTACCATATTCAAGAAATGGCCTGACCAAAGTTTTGTAACCCAACTCCTTTACTTCTCTCGTACATACCCTCATCACCCCCTCCAACAACTGCACAATTTTAAAACCTTTTCCTACTACCAGTCCAATGTGATCTGCACAGTTAAGCTTGTTATCAAATGAAATGCCAAGATTTCTACGTTTCAAGTCTTCAATAAGCAATTCTTTCCGCACCTTATAGTTTTTTATTTGTTTATCTAATAAGCTGGCTCTTCTTTGCATTTATCTTCATTCCATGTTTACCAACCGAACTAGATATCCTGTCCAGATCATCCTGCAACTGTTTATAATCCTCAACCGTTTGATCCTTTTATATAGCATTATGTCATCTGCAAACAATCTAATTTCTGATAGTAAACAATCAACACAATTATTCATTAGAATAATAAATAGCAATAGTCCCAATACGCTACCCTGTGGCACTCCCATTTTTACTTCTACTTCTTTTGATACCGCATTTCCTACCCTAACTTTCTGTTTTCTACCTTTAAAAAATTCTTCTATCCAGAAAATCACTATCTGATCCACTCCAATAGATTTTACCTTTTACTACCATTTTATGGCTCACTCTGTCAAAAGCCTTTGAAAGGTCTAGTGTTACATTATCAATTTGACCTCCTTTGTCCATTTCACTTCGTCAGTGATTAGATGCGATTCAGCAGATCGTTGAATATAGATTTAAATTGTTCTTTATCACTTGAGAAAGCTACACCTGCGAAGGGAAGAAAAGTGAATACAGCCAGAATTCGTAACATTAACTAGAAAAGATTGCAATTGTTCGCTATCGCTGTGGAAGCGACGTTACTTTGTTCAGAAGAGTGACTCTGTATGCGGCATGTTACAGAAAGCGAGATTAAATTGCTAATGACGAGTGGGAGGATTGCATAACATGTATGCAACTGTTCAAGGAAACATTATTACAGCTTAAATAAGTTAAAAATTTATAGGAGATTTTCTTCGTAGTGCTTACGTAATCAGTATATAAAATTTTGAACCCAACAGTTGAGTAAAAAGATGATAGAAAAGTTGCCAGTAGTGTAATTAATATTGTGTGTGGTGAATCGTCTCATTAGATTTTGTTAATATCGGTCGATGAGCCTGATGAAAGAAAAGATTAAATACAGGAGTTCAGACTATTATGAAAATGTACTTGCCTCATTTAAGCAGATTGAGAAACCTTTACCTTCCTTTGGTTTATGAGTTTCAGGAATATTAAATCACCTGAAGTCTCGATTGAGTGCAGTTGCCGCCTGGATGACGATTATAACTCCTTAACTACACAGAATTTAATCAATGGACAGTTTAATAAGGGAAATAGGCGTTACAAGGTGTAGACGCTTCTTTCGCGTTCTCTGAATGGTATTTAACAAACTCAATTTTAAATCCATTCACAGGTGCTCCAGTATTATGTTTTCTTTTTTACTTGCGCATTTTGGTCTTACTTCTGTGCTCATTACAGTAAACCATTGATTCCTAGCGCTTGGTTCACTGCGTTAATTCCAAAGATTATTTTGAATGTAAAAAGATCCATTAGCATCTGCATTAGAGAAAAAAAATCTTAATGAATCTTTCAAAAATCTGACATATCATTCAAATGGGCGTTACGTTACTAACTATTTGGAGGAAGTTTTCTTTTTAGTGCATACGATGCCACTTCTCTCCTATCATTGACACAGATGGTTACGGTAAATCGTTTAAAAACAGTAATCAGAACGGTCGGTCCATCTCGACCAAAGATTTAACACTTCACAGTAAAATTTGGCGGCGTTTTAACGTGCTTGGTCAAACTGACTGTGAAATGCTTTATTATCGAGGTTTTACGACTCGTCGTAAGCAAGGTCATATATCAAGCAGAGGATGACGGGCTAGGAAGGGTAAAGGAATCGGCTGCGATCGAAAAGTTTTCAGAAGCGATTCAGATTGTTACGAAAACCTGAATACACTCGGCCGCGACGTGAATCAAAACTGCCTGACCGCATAACGTCGACCAAAGAGAAGGGGTTGAAGGAAGTGGTCTCTTAGCGCAAAATACGATTCTGACAGCTGACAAACCCGAAATTTCTTAGTTGTTGACACTGCAGTTAATCTCTTCGAATAGATGTTTTATGTTCATTTAGACACATCGTGCCGAAAACAGCTTCGGTTCAGAAAATCGAAAAATTTACATCTTTGCCATAAATCTTGCTTAATTAAAATATTTGATTGAAATATTTGTCTATAATTTACTGAATGGATAAAGAAAAAAATCCAGTTGAGAATCATTCTAGCGCTGTGAAGATTGCCCATTGTGTATTATTTTGAATTAAAACGTTTATTGAAAAATATTTTTTTATGCAAATGCAAAACAAGTGTTTTCAAATTTATTATTTGCGGTCTTTCAAATGGTATATTTGTTACAGACGAAATCCGATTTTAGGATAAACTAGTTTTTCTAGGCTAAACTAGCTCTTATTAAGCGTAATAGGATGTACAAGTTTATCCTAAGGATGTTACGACCAACCAGTTTAGCATAAGCAAAGTTAGTGTATCGTAATATGAGCAAACATACTTCAGGATAAACTGATGTAGCCTAGTAATAGAGCGAACATATTGGAATCTATTCTGGCGAATCAACAGACCGTGTTATACTAGTTCGTACATTTGTTTATAATGATCATCATGCATCTGCGTGTATGTTAAGTTATCGCTTGTAGTTCTAGCAAAAAGTTATATTTATTTTATCACATTGGAAAGTTTTATTCTGTTTTTTAAAAAAATGTGCTTTGCAATTCTAAATGTAGCCCTACAAATAAGTAACAATGAATTACAAAATATTAAGATGTGCTGGTTTTTACTAGGCTAAATTAGTCGAACCTGACTAGTTTATCCTAGGAAATACGGGTTTGTAGTGAAATTGGTAACATTGATAAATGAAACACAAATAGAAAATCAACTGAAAAAAATATTCTTGATCTTATTAAGTTTTGAAAATTTTTTAAAATATATATTTTGATGAAATTCTCAATCCAATGAAATATAAAATTTGTGAAATTGAATCATTTAGTTACCTTCCGAAAACCATGAACTCCAGAAAGATCGCTTTAGTATCGCTTTGTTCCTTAGGAGGTTACCTATGACTGTAAATTCTAAAAGAATTTTGTTCAGTATTGTAATCTAGATAAACAAATTCTACCCACACTAAACCACATAAAACTATTTTCATCTTCATGATTTTTCGAAATTTTATATAACGGTTGTATTTACTAAAGTACTTGTAGTTCTAGCAAAAAGTTATATTTATTTTAGCACATTGGAAAGTTTTATTCTGTTTTTTAAAAAAATGTGCTTTGCAATTCTAAATGTAGCCCTACAAATAAGTAACAATGAATTACAAAACTCTCAAAACCAGAGGAGATTTGATTCTGAATTGATTTATTTTTGTTTTAACCTTTATTACGAATCATAGTTATCTAATATTTCGTACTTGAAAAATGGGGATTATTTCTTTCTATATTTACTGTTTTAGTCAATTTACCATTATATTAAGGTATTGATGTATAGTCATATTAGTTTTTCTCGAAGTTTGTGATAAATATTAAGATGTGCTGGTTTTTACTAGGCTAAATTAGTCGAACCTGACTAGTTTATCCTAGGAAATACGGGTTTGTAGTGAAATTGGTAACATTGATAAATGAAACACAAATAGAAAATCAACTGAAAAAAATATGCTTGATCTTATTAAGTTTTGAAAATTTTTTAAAATATATATTTTGATGAAATTCTCAATACAATGAAATATAAAATTTGTGAAATTGAATCATTTAGTTACCTTCCGAAAACCATGAACTCCAGAAAGATCGATTTAGTATCGCTTTGTTCCTTAGGAGGTTACCTATGACTGTAAATTCTAAAAGAATTTTGTTCAGTATTGTAATTAATCATTATTATTATAATCTAGATAAACAAATTCTATCCACACTAAACCACATAAAACTATTTTCATCTTCATGATTTTTTGAAATTTTATACAACGGTTGTGTTTACTAAAGTAGATCGCAGTTTCATTTTTAGTGGTGCAGAAATTATGGGATTGTGACAGACAGATGGATGATTTCTTAAGAGAAGTGGTTTCATGAGAAGGTAGGAATACTATTAGCGAATAACTGACGGAATTAGGACGCCAGTACATTGACCGGTATTTAACATTAACTTCGCAGGAGGCCGGAGTCTTTGCACAGTGATAAAGTCTTTTCCAGGAGCCCTTTCTCCCCTTACCATGCAACCAATGAAGAAACTTCTGGGCCACTCCTCAAGAAAGTTAATCCGAGGCAGAGTTTGCGCGAGAGTCGTTGAAGTACGAACCAGAGCGAAAACTTGTGCTCAACGGAACACTGTACACGTCTTCTATCAAGATGGCGCGGAGAAAGCATCAAACTTTCCTTCAAGTCTCCAGTTCGAGTCCCACGTAATCACTTCCGTAGCGTTTGTACGGACTCGCCTTTTCTGCACGAGAGTTCGTGGCCTGATGCAAGTGAGTTGAAAGAAAAGGCGTGGTCTCCCTTTCCAACAAAGTCTTCCCAAAGTTCCGTCTCAGTGTTGTTTCCAAGCTTTTATGCCACCCGCTTAAAGAGATTTCTCAAGGATGTAATAAAAACATGACAGTGCAAATGATGTCATCATCTAACTTGATAGATAAAAACATTTTGAAGTTTTATTTTATTGAAGTTTGCATTGGGCCATTCTGGTCATACAGGCAGCTTCACTTTTGTATATGCGTCTTGAAGGATTTTGTATTTCCCATATTAATTCAGAGCAGGGGTTCTCAATCTATCGGAATGGAAGGCGGGAAGGAGATATACATAAATGCGAGGCGTGGCGTGTTAAGGAGTGAAACACGTATAAACTTACTAAACATACAAATTATTGAGAAAAACGACAAATACTAACGAAATTGTTGTTGTATTTGTTCACTAATCTATACTATATAATAAAATTGTAGAAAATTTGTACGTTAAATCTATTTAAAAAAGACTATTTTTAATGAAACAGTTGCCCTAAATATAAAATTTGGAAATTTTTACTGTCTATGTGTATGTTCCTGTGTTACAGCTTGAAATGAAACTGTACAAAGTGGAAACTTATGTCAGCGGTCAGGCTTTAGATTACATTTTATCTCGATGATACAGACTCCAAAACCTTAAATTTTGAAATTATTGTCTGTGTGAACGTCTCGCAAAAATAAATGAATACCTTTCAACGAATCTTCGCATATTGCGCATAGTGGGATAGTTTATATTACCTGGAAACATATAAGCTACTTATCATAACCATTAGTAACATACTTCTTAATGATATAGAGACCCAAACCGTAAATTTTGGACTCTTTGACCGTGCGCGCCTCGTGAAAAAACATATGAATGGATTTCAGCAAAACTGCACATAGTATCATGAAATAACATGTCGGATGCTTTTATCCTGTTTGTTACAATATTTCGGTCATTACTCCAAAACCTCAGATTTTGGAATTTTTGCCTACACATTTAATATTGTCTCGCAATCTAAATGTATACCATGTGTAGTGCTAAGTACCCAGTGATGATTAATTTAAGGATTTTATATCATAGTTTACGTAAATACGAATGAAGCAATCTCTTCAATCTTGCGCTAGGCGGCACCATTTCAGATATTAGAAAATATGTTTACGATATTAAAATGTGCCTATGGGTAATCAACAAATCAAAACTTTCCAAATTGCCGACAGTTCAAGGAGAGTTAGAAACAACCGATGCGCAAAAATGTATTTAAAACATTTCATACTATTTAAATTGAGAAGGAAAGGAGGATATGCAAGAAATAGGACCACTCCTTTGCTGTTTCATACCTATCCAACCTTACTTTGAGAGTTTATTGGTGAATCAACAACACATATCTCACATTGCGCGTAGACAAAGTCGCGAACATAGCTAGTAAGTTCAATACAAACTTTAAATGACTTTGTATGCTGATTTTTTAACCTAAGTGACAAACATTTTTCTGCGTTGCAAAAAAGTATTATGGGAGGGGAAGCGTAATCTCAAACAATAGTTGAGATGGGAGAACCCCTGATGTATGGCATGGTATGGACGACACAATGCGAATACAACATTTAATTAAAACTACCCCTATCTTTGACAGGACTAGAACCGGCAACCCTCAGTACGTGAGGCAAGCGCAATAACTCCTTTGCTATCTGGCCAGACGGTTTGTGGAAGACTGATGGCTCGCAGTACCAAGTCAAATTCGCTTTCATGAATTGTGGCTATTGCAATTTAAAAAAAAAAAAGCGTGCAGGTCATTTCTTCCAGACTTTGGCATATCATTACTTAACCAGTGATGTATAATCAGAATAGTTGATATTCGTACTCTTAACATTTGCCATATATGAGTAACAGAAGTTTATTGATTTTTGGACATATCAATGGGAATCGAGTTCGGGGAGTAAGCGTTTAACGCTTGAGCCTTGAATTCGGGAGAACGTGAGTTCGATACTCAATCCGACTATCCGTTGTCGGGATGGTTCCTGCAATAGACCATGGCTGAATGCCTTGAATCGAATTCCCGTCCGGCCATCCACATTTGGGTTTTCCAAGGTTTCCACAATTCACTCCAGCGAAACCTGTGTTGGTTTTTCTTAAAAAACGGTGGCCGAATTTCTTCCCGTATCTTGCCACTAGTCCTTTCCAGTTCCGAAAGAACTCGTCGATGAGACAAAAAAAAAAAAAAAAAAAAAAAAAAAAAAAACAACTGGAATGCTGAATCCTTCTCAGTCTTTGCCCCGAATCCTCTCCCGTCTCTGATAACGACGAGGTGTAAAACCCTAAAGAAAAAATTAAAAAATATATTTAGTTACAACTTAAGCAACTTGAAGTTTGATAGATGAGGCACTACTCTTCTTTCAATCCTTTGCGTCCATGATCTAGATAAATAAAAAGCACAAAGCAAACGTAGAATAGAGAATAAAGGCTGTCTAATGTCTATACCTTAATTTTAGGCTATCTTTCCACAGACAGTTGACGTTTTGTATTCGACAGTGTTCTGTTGTTATTTCCCTGTTAACTGGTTTCCTTCTAGTTTAATACACTTAGGACAAACATATAGTGATGTGCCTCTTGTTTTATTAGCCACTTGCAAATTTCTCTCCGCACCTCACATACGGCATATCATTGCCAGAGTAAAGTTCAGACCCACAGTGGTTCAGATATTCTCCCTGACCATGTTCAGTACAGTCGGCATTGACCGCATGCAGGATATTGCCGGCAGGAGCGCTTGTTACAGGCAAACGAGCTGGATGAGAGGAACCGCAAACAGCGTACTGCCACAATACACTCACCATGTCTACCCTGCCCTACACAACAGCATTAAAAACCGTAGCGTCCGAGATTTCAACGAGAAACTGGAATATAATACCTACTGGACCACCTAACTCAGTTTTGTTTTTAATTTGTTTTAACAGTTAGGCATGTAGCCACGCAGAAAACTTTGTACTTCCCAAATTCCGCGATATCATCGCAGTTGAAATACCGGCAATGATGAACCGTCACAATGGCTACAGACAATAGCAGTGACCTAATTTCATAATCTCTTCTCCTAGGATACTAGAATTTTTTATTTTATTTTACTACATTGCGATGTAGCACCCGCCACGGTGCAAATTCTCCCAAATGCATTCTATTGTTATCCTATTCCATTATTTTCCTTTTTCAACGCTTAAAATTTATCGACTGCTATAACACCACCGTACTATTTTTTCTCTTAACGAATTTTAATTTTGCTTGTTTTCAGTGTTTCTGGTAAGTTGTTCATAATTTTGTTGGAAATTTGTTTATAACTGCATTACTGAGATTTTTTTTTTTGTGATGTAGATATACGAAACAAAGTCTAATCTCTTCTCCATCCGAAATTCGTACGTTTATTTTCAATGAAAACTTCTACGTTTGGACTTTATAGAATAAGTGATTTCTTTAATAGGTCTATGGAAATATAGTAGAAAACTTTGTAAGATATACACCACAAACAATAATAATTTAGGCTTTGTGGTTTTCTCTAGTTCTTTAATACCAATAGTGAAAAGTTCTTTTAAATACAATTTGTGTTATAATATTTAATAGATTGCTTATTTCTACAACTGGTCTCCAACAATACATGTCACTTGAATAGAGCTTTCCATTTGATGCTATATAAGACAGCGATTAGATGTTTCTCAGCAAAGTTGATAATATTTCTCTGCCTCGATAGTGATCAGTATTATTTTGACACAAGTGTTTTCTACCCTTCGGAAGATTTTATTTAAAAGACGATGTTTTGACAAAGAACAGATTTTTTTACACTTTCCATAACAGAAGTAGAACTGCTTTTTCAGCAACCACTCAACTACCATAATTTCAGCTGTGTTGTGAAATCACTGCCCGATGAGACCTTTCCCTACCAGCGGCGAGAAAGAATCCGTTGTATACGAGATACAGGTTATAGGGGGATTGGCCAAGATTTTATGTCGATAGCTGTTCCTTGCACGGATAGGTCGCCAGCGTAACGCGATATCTACAGCCAATAAACTATGGTTATTGTCTGACCCTTCGCAGGGTAAACGGTTCTGATTACTATACGGTTATCTCAAGAAAGAAACAACGCGTTCTTCTCTATAAATTTCTATACCTTGATATTTTTGGAAAAGCAGAGTCTTCAAGTTTCGGTATTTGCTATCCTCAATCATTTCTTTGGCTTCTCGATCGCACAAGTGAAACTAACATACGTAGATAACTGAACGGAAAGGTAAGGTATTCGACATTACTGGATCCTCATACACTGGCGAGGATCACGGACATGTAGATCAGGTGACGTGGCCAATTCCCTGTTATACTCTGTTCACTCTCAAATGGCCGCTCAAGGACACGATGCGCTTGCCCCGATCCTCACTTCAGCAGCCTCACCCCTAGGTAAGGTACTCCACATTACTGGATCCTCATACACTGGCGAGGATCACGGACATGTAGATCAGGTGACGTGGCCAATTCCCTGTTATACTCTGTTCACTCTCAAATGGCCGCTCAAGGTCACGATACGCTTGCCCCGCTCCTCACCTCAGCAGCTTCACCCCTAGGTAAGGTATTCCACATTACTGGATCCTCATACACTGGCGAGGATCACGGACATGTAGATCAGGTGACGTGGCCAATTCCCTGTTATACTCTGTTCACTCTCAAATGGCCGCTCAAGGTCACGATACGCTTGCCCCGCTCCTCACCTCAGCAGCCTCACCCCTAGGTAAGGTATTCCACATTACTGGATCCTCATACACTGGCGAGGATCACGGACATGTAGATCAGGTGACGTGGCCAATTCCCTGTTATACTCTGTTCACTCTCAAATGGCCACTCAAGGTCACGATGCGCTTGCCCCGCTCCTCACCTCAGCAGCCTCACCCCTAGGTAAGGTATTCCACATTACTGGATCCTCATACACTGGCGAGGATCACGGACATGTAGATCAGGTGACGTGGCCAATTCCCTGTTATACTCTGTTCACTCTCAAATGGCCGCTCAAGGTCACGATACGCTTGCCCCGCTCCTCACCTCAGCAGCCTCATCCCTAGGTAAGGTATTCCACATTACTGGATCCTCATACACTGGCGAGGATCACGGACATGTAGATCAGGTGACGTGGGCAATTCCCTGTTATACTCTGTTCACTCTCAAATGGCCGCTCAAGGTCACGATGCGCTTGCCCCGCTCCTCACCTCAGCAGCCTCACCCCTAGGTAAGGTACTCCACATTACTGGATCCTCATACACTGGCGAGGATCACGGACATGTAGATCAGGTGACGTGGCCAATTCCCTGTTATACTCTGTTCACTCTCAAATGGCCGCTCAAGGTCACGATACGCTTGCCCGCTCCTCACCTCAGCAGCCTCACCCCTAGGTAAGGTATTCCACATTACTGGATCCTCATACACTGGCGAGGATCACGGACATGTAGATCAGGTGACGTGGGCAATTCCCTGTTATACTCTGTTCACTCTCAAATGGCCGCTCAAGGTCACGATGCCCTTGCCCCGCTCCTCACCTCAGCAGCCTCACCCCTAGGTAAGGATTCAAATCCCGCAGTGTTTTCAATCTCGCGGGATTTTTGCGGGATTTGCGTCAATCCCACGGGATCCCGCAGGATCCGTGCGGGATTGGCGCAAACAATTTTTAACGCATATATTTAAAACATAGTTACTTAAAACGTTAATAAATTAAATAATGATTAAATTAATAAAACAATTTTAAAGTTAAATTATAAAAATTAACAGTTAACAATATTTTAATTGGCAAAATGACAATAAATTTTTTAGTATGTGTTAAGTATATTTCGAGGTTTTACAGTTTTGTTTTATAATCTAAACCAATTTTTAAATAAATAATAAAAATGGAAAATATTCAGTGTTAGGTCATATTATGTGCCTTATAATAAATCACATAAGTTTAGTAAACATGATTTTCTTAACGGCGATGTAACCAGAGTTTTTTTTTTTTTTTTTAAATTCTAAATAAACGTTCCATAACACCGAGAGAAAGCATTCCATTTCACAAAGTGAAGTGAATATACTCTGTAAAGTGTAGACTTGGCTCAGAACAAGATCTCAAAACTTTTTGTCACTGCACAAGCACGAGACTTGGCTTTTATTTTACAAAAATTGTTTTTGTGGGATTCATTGTTATATCTCCTAATTCCTTGATTGATCTTACAGTTGATTCAATGTTATTAAAGGAAACTACTCTCCAACACTTAAACTGTCAAGTATTTCAATTTTACATATGTGGCGTAACGACGTTTTAAGTGTGGAAATTATTACTATTTAGTAAGAAAGGAGGCTTTCTCGGCGAATGACTGCAGTAAAGTTTTCATAGGTTGTATCTCCGGATTTCATTGTAAAAACACGAGATTTCACAAGTGAGGGAGACGGCGGAGGCAGCCGTCGAAGTATGCTGTTCCTACAACATAATTCGTCGATACACTCATGAAAAATTTATTACAACTTTTTTTGCCTTTAGTCGAAATAATAAGCAGAAGAGGGATTAATCGAAAGCCTGAGCGTCACATGTAAGTAGGCGGCTTTCGTCAAAGAAACGCATTGAGGCAGCGGCCAAAACAACTATAAGTCAAAGGATAGCTGCTAAATAAATAGGTATGCGATCGTTAAAATTACGATAACATTAGTTTCGAATCAACGAATAATCAAATTTTCAGCCACAAATAAGGAAATTGTCACAATTACTTTATCTGCAAATACAGAAAATGTGAATAATGAAACCGTGAATTAAAAGCTGTAACTGTGTAGTTCTGATGACATGTGTGACACATAAAAAAATGATTATGTAGTTAAAAAAATCGCACTACATATGCAACATAATTCAAATTACAGAAATGTTTACTTGAAATAAACGTAAGTTTTGATGAATACGTAAAAGTGTATCTATTTACTTACGAATGACGAAGGATGACGAAAACAAACGCTTGTTCACGTGAGTCAAATGCCAACTACAAGGGTACAGGCAAACAGTGCAAAACATCCGATGGAGACCGAATGGGGCAGCGAGTCACTCATACGACACGCGGTTTAGCAGCATTTTGCGGATCCGCTTAATTTTGTGCGCGATCCGCCAGACTTTCTAATTATGCGGGATCCCGCTTTGCTGGATTGCATTGCCTACCCGTATGTGACCCTTCCGAGTAAATCGCTCCGTCCACTCATGCGAGTGGCGAATTTGTCAGTCGAAATTCTTTCCCCATCGCGTGTAGAGTAAATGGCAGTGGAGTGAGGATATGGCCTCTTAAGGAGTTTCCTGCTCATACTTACTGGACAACGGTCCGAGTGCGACTGCTACGTTACGATGACAACGTCGTTCCTTCAAAGTCCCTACAATAGATTATATCTCCCTTAAAAGTATAATTTGTGATTACTGACATTAATTATCTCATGCCTCTCATGTTTCCGTTTTATTAGACACAAATTTCAATTAATGTAATTAAATTGTTTAATTGTAATTTTTCGAAGCATATTATTTAACACAGAATAATGTTTTTGATATTTTGTTATTTCAGTGTGACATATTCGCAAATGAATTGTTGTTTAATAATTAGTCTGTCATTTCTGCTTGTTGATGCCATGATGAGATCATAAACCCAAATCTTTTCTTAAGTAGCTATTAAGTAACTTTAATGAACCTTTTAAGTTTTTACCATTAAAATGTAACAGCATCATACATGGACAACCTTCTCCAAAGAAGTCTTAATTTAATTGTGGATTTGTAGGATGATGTTACTTTTCGTACAGCACGCACTTGGCATGGCTCGTTACACATTCCTTGCAATCATAATTAAAATAATAGCAATAAAATAAATAATAATTTACACACCTTGCGGATGGAGTTTGTTTTCTTTTTCCTGCTTGTTATCTGCTAAAATTATGATCTGTTAGAAAAATTAGCTATCAAAATAACTATTCTTGATTTACTGTGTAGCTGGGAAAACCAAAAATCTCTGTATCGGAACAGCCTGCTAACTAAAATCGAATCTTACTGTGTAATTAGTAATTAGATGAGCATTTACATTTATAGTCTACTAGCAGTTACCCGCGACTTCGTCCGTGTTGAAGACTGTAGTAATATAAGATTTTCTTGAGATGTCTGGTTGCTCAGTGGGTAGGGTGGAGATGGAAAAGTCCCCAGCTTGAATCCCAGTCTCGGCGAGGATTTTCAGAGGTCCTTAGCTCGACCTTCACCTCTGGCATAGGTTGTTGTGTGATGTGAATTACGCCAGAATGCTCACTTAGTTCTGATTCCGTGTTGAACTGTGGGTCCTCTATGTCCGGTAGGATTACTGGGTTACGTTAAGAGGCTACGAAAGGGGCTGATTGCGGAGACGTAAAGAAGTCTTGTCACCAGGTCAATACGACCATAAAATTTATTTTAGAGCTATTTTTATTAGTTATAGTAGTAATAAATGTTGCAATAAAATAACAAAAATTTATTTATGTTCCACAGTTACTTCAATGAATTTTTAAAACAATAAAAATATTCTGTTTGTTAGGAGTATTTTTCAGTTTAATATATCCGTATATTTAATATTGGTGATTGTCTCCTAGGTTTTGGCTATTTTCATAGCCCTAGTTTTTCTTACATTTCTTTTGAAATATTTGAATTTCGTTTACCCAACATCTCTTAAAATTACTAATTTCATCTCGCGAATAAAAATGGATATAGTTTTAACTAATGGAAGCTCGAAACGTCAAAATATTAGCAATACATTGATGGAATTGACTAAATGTCAACAACAAAAAATACTAACATCCAAACAGCAAATAAATACGAGGGCTGTCCAGAAAGTAACAGACGTTTTGACCTGGCGCAACAATTGGTGCTCTAGCGCCGCCACCTTGGCGTCAGACTGTTCATACATTCAGTACGCAACCAGCCGTAGTAGTTTGCCATCGTTCCTATCGTACTTTAATACAGTAGAGTGTTAAAATGAGCGCTGCAATTAAAAATCCCGCCAGTTGTGAAGTGCGAGCTGTAATACGGTTTTGTTGGCGACAAAATTGAAATTTATCGCCAGATTTGTGATGTGTACGGCCAAGGAATAATCAGTGAAAGCTGAGTGAGGCAATGGTGCATTGATTTTAAAAATGGTCGAACCAATGTTCACGATGAGGACCGCATGGGTAGGCCTAGTGTTGTGAGTGATGAACTGGTGGTGAAAATCAACGAAAAAATCCGTGAAAATCGTCGTTTCACGATTAAGGAGCTTTCAGAACATTTCCCCCAAATTACACGGAGTTTAGTTCATGAGATTGTGGTTGGTAAACTTGGTTACCACAAATTTTGTGCCAGGTGGATTCCGAAAATCTTAACAGAAGACCACAAAAAACAGAGACTTGCTGCAGCACTGACGTTTCTGGAAGACTATGCCAAAACTGGAAACCAAGTTATCGATCGTATCGTAACTGGCGACGAGACTTGGGTAAAGCACGTCACCTGTGAAACAAAACGGCAGTCTATGGAATGGGGACACACGCATTCGCCCAAGAAACCGAGAAAGTGTCTGCAAAACGCTGTCAGCAGGAAAAATTATGGCTACTGTGTTTTGGGATGCTAAGGGTGTGATTCTCGTTGAATTTCTTGAACGTGGCCAAACAATCACTTCAGAAAGGTATTGCGAAACACTCAGAACATGAAGACGCGCGATACAAAACAAGCGTCGGGGAAAACTCAGTGAGAAAGTTTTGTTTCTCCACGACAACGCTCGTCCACACACGGCCAATCGTACCCAAGAGCTCTTGGATGGTTTTGGATGGGAAGTTTTCAATCACCCGCCGTAAAGCCCGGATTTGGCACCGAGCGACTACCACCTGTTCCTGGCGATGAAGATGTGACTCACAACACAACGGTTTGAAACTGACGCTCAACTGCATGCCGGTGTAGACCAGTGGTTGAAGTCTCAGGCGGCAAATTTCTACAGAGAGGGTATCGAAAAGCTTGTACCACGTTATGATAAGCGCCTTAATTTAAATGGCGATTATGTTGAAAAATAGTCTAAGAGTTTACCTCTAAAATGTATATAATAAAAATCGTTTTTTTTCACTTTGTTTATTTTTTATTACAAAACGTCTGTTACTTTCTGGACAGCCCTCGTACATAAGTGGCCAGTAGGGAAATAAGGGGGGAGTGAGCTCATCGTAAATCGTACTCTAATGTGAATAATATGCTAATGAGGCTACGCGGCACTTCTTAACCTAAGTTACAGGTCATAAATCGTCTAAATGGGGGTCATAAATTGTATGCTAATGTGAATAATATTTAAATGAGTCCACGTGCCACTTCTTAACCTGAGTTACGGGTCATAAATCGTATTCTATTGAGTGTCGTGTGACCAAATCGTCTAAATGGCTTTATTATTTATTTTTTAAACCTCAATTACAGTACAATATTCACTTTTTCTTTTTATTTTATTACATTCTTGTGGTGTGACGTATCGAAGGCGGGCTGGTGCCAACTTGTGGTCATTCCCGCCCCCCCTTCCCCTCCCCGCCGCGCACGTACCGCCAGACCACCCACATCGCGCAGGTGTTCGCCTGGCCACGTGCCACGTTGTTACGGGTCATAAATCGTATTCTAATGAGTGTCGTGTGACCAAATCGTTTAAATGGCGTTATTATTTATTTTTTAAACCTCAATTACGCTCGAAATACACTTTTTTTTCTTTTTATTTTATTACATTCTTGTGGTGTGACGTATCGAAGACGGGCCGGCGCCAACTTGTGGTCAGTTTGTGGTCATTCCCGCCCCCGCCCCCGTCGCAGCGGACGCAGGTGTGCGCTCTGCCACGTGCCACTTCTTAACCCGAGTTAGAGGTCATTTCTCTTTTTCTCGGTTGTAATTTTTCTTCCTACCGTAAGTAACAGAATTCACTTACTTCTCAAATTGTATTCGATCCTTTTTTTTATTTATATATATTTAATCTACTAGTATAGGTATCATTTCTGCTACATTTCGTCGAGCGTGGTGTGTGAGCGGTTAACGCTGTGGCCTCGCATTTGGGAGGACGGCGGTCCATGGAAGCGTTCTGATGTACTTCACATTACACAGCTTGCTGCGCGAGAGGTGAAGGTCGGGTTAAGGGCCAATGAAAATCAGCGCCGAGACAGGGATTCGAACCGGAGACCGGGTTTCTCAAGAATTACGCAGCCTATGAGAGGGAACGGGAATGAATTCGACCACGGCCTTTTGAAGGAATCATCCCGGCATTCTCCTGGAGTAATTTCAGGAAACCATGGAAAACCGAAATCTGTATAGCCAGACGGGGGATTTGAACCACGAGTCCTCACGAATACAGACCAGAGTTCAGATATAGTAACTAACAAGTGTAGTAATTTATCTGTAGTTAATTCCACACTTATTTCAATTAGCCATATTTTCAAACACAAAGTATAAATTTTTTAGCTGGCCGTAGTTTCGAACAGTAACAAAATCTTTCATATTTTTACACACTTCCAAGTGGATGAGGTCACATATAAAACATTCTCGGCCCATAAATGCTTTAATTTTCGGCACTGTCATACGGGTGATCTCAGGATTGCCTCTTTTCAGAGTTATTGCTTGTATGCCGGTCTGAATATCTAGCCTGGAGTGTAAGTTTTTAAAGCAAGATAATGAATAAGCAGTTGTTGGAGATGTATGTTAGATTGAATGCGTAGAGACGACTTGCTTATTCATTTCACAACAAGGGAAGTTAGAGTAATATCTCATGCACAAACCAGTCTAAAAACTTTACGAGACAAAGTTTTATATTCGTGCTGTAAGTATCCACCAAGATTACTAGGACATTTGGTTATCCTCTTCGTCCGAAAACATCCACAATAGAAGGGTTTCTCAAGAATTACGCAGGCTACGAGAATTCAAGACCCTACCGTGTGGACACAAATCTGTACTTAGGTGAATGTGTTTGAGTGTTTTGTAAATAGTGTTTCAGAGAAGAGGAAATATACCGTTTTTCTGTGTGTATCTAGTTGGTAAATATATACAGTGCACTGCTTAGGTTGCTGCAAAAACATGTATACCGGTATAGTTAAAAAAAATCCAATACTGTACATATTTCAACATAAATTTTTTTTATGGAAACTTAAAATTTATTCACAAATTCATCGATTTAGTAAAACGAAATTGTATTATCACATGATCGAAATGCAGTCTCATATTCGCCTATTCCTCTTAGGCAGGTGGTCATGGGTTCAAAGTTCTAAAACATGTAAAGCAAGATTTAATCTTTAAATAGTGTTGCGACATATCAATTTACAAGTAAATTATCTGACAATAACAGAGAAATTCACCCCAAAAAAATCGGTTCGCTTATTTCCGAGATACGAAATATTATTGTTTAGAGATATTTACTGCTCCCCAGACGGAATCCTCCGCGCCCCTACCTTGAATGTATTATCCCTTCACTGGAGTCGTCGGCAGATATAGCAGAAGTCGGCCGACACCACATAAAAAAAGCAGTCGCATCTGCCCCGCAGCAGAGAGAGGGTGGGAAAAAAAAACCACACATCCTCTAAGAAACACGAGTCCTCACGACTGCAGAAGACGTTTTAAAAATCGCGTTGTCAGTCTAATTCATATACACTACGATCTGGAGTGTAATGTACGCTGTCCCACGATCACGTTTTTTCGAACTGTTATAAACTTTACGTACTAATAATCAATTTTTTTTTGTACATGTGTTTATAATTAGCTGTTTACAATTATAGTACCCTACCGATAGAAATTCTATGATAATCAGATTTTCGCCGATTCCACTTACACGGTTAGTTTTCATACTTATAGAATATTCGATTAACTAACGCCGACAAGTCGTGAATCCAACAGTAATGGAATTTTTTCCCTCTGCTGATGGTAATCATCAACATGTTTATGTGGTGAACGCGTTGAGGCTTCAGGTATGCAAATGTTCACATGTGCTGTGTATCGTTAACTCAAAATGCGTTCTTTTTCTACCAGCACTTCTCTTTCCTGGTATTTTTACCTGGAGAACAGACCGCAGGAGTTCATAATGGCTATTGTTCCTCATGATGTGGCCAAGGTACTGCAGCCTCCGTGTTTTACGGTTGTCAATATTTCCATATCTTTTTTTTTTTTCATTTTGCGGAGCACTTCAGCATTTGTGGTGTATCCATTGTATTCTCAACATTCTTCGATACAGCCTCATTTCAAATGCTTCTAACATTTTACTGATAGTTTCGATTAATGTCCATGCTTCAACGCCATACAGGAGGACATGATTTGAGCCAATCTCGGGAAATGTCATTGAACACTATGGTCAATCATTATCATCATCAAGTAATTTAAAAAAATAATTATGCGTTTATCTTGGCAGGGCCTGGAGTTTTATCATCTTTCTTTCCTTTTTGTTGTAGCTTGCACTTCAGTCAGTAAAATGCTTGGACCTGTTTCACATTCAAACTGTGGAGGTTCCGGAAGGCTATCCGAGAGCAGCTGTTTTACCTGTCTCTTCCTTGCATTTCTGATATCTTGAGTATCAACAGTGACGTTTCCTTCAATGTCCACTAGTTTATTAACAGTATTAGGTCTACATCTGTCTGTTAGCTCTCTAACTTTCCTATGAATGTTGAAGTTGTCATATTTCAACTGTAGAGCCTTAGTTACCTCAACGACATATCGAGTCTTCTTCTCGTCGAGGGGATTTATTATGCTGGAGGATGCTTGAGTCTTGCGATTTGAATGTCTGCTAAACGTGGAGTTCTTCGTGATAAATTTATAAACTTTCTGAAGCAAATCGTGCGAGGTTAAGGCTTACTTTGCTGTTTAAAATGGCCCGTTATGAATTCTGGATTTAAACCAAAATTACGAACGATAGCCGCCTCGCTGCTGATTAGTACAAATCATTATCTTGATTAATTTTATTCAGTACTCAACTAAATAATTCTCCAATAATTTTCCAACATTGATTATTTATTTATCTTCAGTATTGAATTTCTCACAATCTTAACAAATCTTAAATCATCGACTTGCAAGTCAAACCTCTACTGCTAAAACATCCATGACAACCACCAGTCCACGATAAACAAAACATCCAATGCAGTCAGCGATATTAATTGTATAGCTCTTGGCATACATGTTTGCCAACTTAAATATTCGACCATAGTATTTTTTACTATTACTTACATTAGTTATTTGACAATTAACTAGCCCTATGGTTGTTATCTCACATATGCCCCCCATTTCGGAACAGTTAAATCATTATTTAACTAAATGATGATTTCAACAAAACGAAATGTTAAATAACAACCACAGTTACATTTTCAAAAACAACTAAACTACTCAACTAAATAAGTCTATCAAAATCTTTTCATCGAAATAATGTTCAGATTTTACTCATCGTATTTCAGGATCAGTTTTAGATATTCTTTGTATTCAATTGATAAAAATTATTAAGGTTAAAATTAGACTACCGCTTAATGAGAACTCAATACATACATTATGTTATTAAAAATTGCCTCAATTCAACAAAAAAAATCGAACATGTATCGAAACATTTAATACCATACATGGCCAAATAAGAATATGTGCTGTGTGATCATCAGTCATAATATTAGTGTTCCTTCGCCCTGTAAAGCTTTAAGTCTACTATATTCCGCAATCCAAATCTCTTTTTTGATACAGGGTAGACTAACAAATAAGCATTTGGATGAGGTTTATCCTTGACTATGAAAGGCCCGCAATATATATAAAAAAATTTCTTAATTTCTGCATTGATTTCACATGATTTTTCATGCGTTTTAACCAATACCAAATCACCAACATTGAATTCAGTCAACCGAATCCTCTGGTCATGACGTTTCTTTCTTTCTTCAGCCCTTCTCATCAAGTTTTCTCTCACCTTTTTATCCTATACATCTTATTTCTTTCACTTTTTCTTCTCTCCACTTTTTACTTCTTCTTCCTTCAATCGTAATATATTCCTTCCTTCATAGTGTATATTTAATCCTTTCCTCTTCTTTTTTACTTTACCCTTCAAAATTTCTTCTTCATCTTCTTTAATATCTTCTCTTCGTATCACAAAGCACTTCACTTTTTGATTATTTTCACATTCCTCTGGTTTTTGACGACCACAGACTCTCTGCTCTTGAAACTCTTCGTCATTTTCTTCATAACTTTCGGTACACTCGCTTGCGTCTTCGCCTTTTAATACATTAAAATTTCCCGCAATCATATTATTGTCTTTGCATCTCTCTTCACCCTCTCTGTGCCATTTCTTCATTTCTGCAGATCCTTGAATTTCGTCTTTTAAATTCTCTTTTTCTTTAGTATTAAAAAATGTTTCATCTTTATCTTCCACAGCTTTACAAACATTTTCCTGCATTAAGTCTTTCATAATCTCATGCTGCGACCATTCAATCATTTCCTTTTTTCTAACATCAGGTGGATATTCTTTCTTTAAATAATTCGTAACAACTTGATGGCGGCCATCCTCGTTTGTGCTTCGCAACAATGTTTTAGTTTCTTTACTTTGATCCTTTTCGTCGAGTACGAAACACGTAGGTACGTCGGCATTCGCTTGTAAACAGGATGTATTCATTTTTTTAAAACTACCGGTTCCATTATTCCTTTTTATCCCTATTTGCGATAAATCCTTATTTCTATTATCATCATTATAACTCCTTATAAAAAATATTCTTACTTGACCGTAGATCAGTTCTCTGCTGTTGCTCAACTGATAACGCTGCTTCAGAAGAAACTCCAGACGTTTAAGGTGTTATGTTAATCATCTTAATTAACACCCATAATCCTGGTCCAGGTTCGCCAATTGCGAGGTGAAGGCTTACTTTTGGTGTTTAAAATGGCCCGTTATGAATTCTGGATTTAAACCAAAATTACGAACGATAGCCGCCTCGCTGCTGATTAGTACAAATCATTATCTTGATTAATTTTATTCAGTACTCAAATAAATAATTCTCCAATAATTTTCCAACATTGATTATTTATTTATCTTCAGTATTGAATTTCTCACAAACTTAACAAATCTTAAATCATCGACTTGCAAGTCAAACCTCTACTGCTAAAACATCCATGACAACCACCAGTCCACGAAAAATCAAAACATCCAATGCAGTCAGCGATATTAATTGTATAGCTCTTGGCATTACATGTTTGCCAACTTAAATATTCGACCATAGTATTTTTTACTATTACTTACATTAGTTATTTTACAATTAACTAGCCCTATGGTTGTTATCTCACAATCGCAGTCACAATTCTTTTAACGTATGCAAGTATGCTGTACACACTACAAGGCATAAACACATAGAGAATCATAGTACACCAAGATACATAAAAATATTAAAACACGAACCAAATGTACAACGAAGATACTAGGGCCTGGAGTTATATCATCGTTCTTTCATTTTGTTGTAGCTTGCACTTCAGTCAGTAAAATGCTTGCACCTGTTTCACATTCGAACTGTGGAGGTTCCGGAAGGCTATCCGAGAGCAGCTGTTTTACCTGTCTCTTCCTTGCATTTCTGATATCTTGAGTATCAACAGTGACGTTTCATTCAATGTCCACTAGTTTATTCACAGTATTAGGTCTACAACTGTCTGTTAGCTCTCTAACTTTCCTATGACTTAAGCCACCAATTGCATAAATATAGTAGAAGTTGGAAAAAAAATTTATTTCATTCGCTTCACGAAAAAGTCACGATTTACATCTGCCTGCATTACACAGCAAAGTGGCATCTTTATGAAGTGTATTCATCACTGAAATGGACTAAAGAAAAAGCGTGATATCTGTATAAATTGCGTGTTCGGCTGATAACGCAGTCTCCAGGAAGAAGAAGAAAAAGATGGTAACTGGACAGACTTAGTGCCTTTATAGTGTTTCTGTGTTAGGCGTCATTTTCATCTGGATCATAATGGCAATTTCATGCTCTGCAGATTTTTTTCTTTCTTCTGTCTACTGAAACAGAAAATGTATATGGATGTGTGTTATTTCGTTCTTATCACAGTGTGCCAGTAAAACTTTTTGTAAAATTTTCGTCATTGTTTACTGCATAATGTTAAGTATGCCAAAATGTTTCAGTCTTTCGGATTCCACGTTATACCCAGGAACCTCTGTACCCTGTAGTGTTACCAGATCATGTTAGATAAGCATTAAAAGAGCTTGTCGTCCCACATCTCATAAAAATTTCCGAAATGTTATGAAAACTATAAAAAGATAGTGAACACAGGTAAAAAATCACAAAAATGATTAAAATACGTAAAATAATGCCAAAATTACCTAATTTACTCCAAAAAAAAGACGTAGTCGATTGACATGAGAATTACACCTGCATGCATCACAGAGTACAGTGCCCAACTATATGATTAGTTTTCATTACCACAACGGGCTACAGAAAAGTGTCGTATGCGTACATATTCACGCTGTTTTGGCTGTCATTACAGTTTCCAGAGAAACCTGCACCACCCTCCATAACACAAATCACGTTATCGTCAGCGAGTGCAAAGGATGAACACTACGGATGTTATCGGCCAAAGGGGTAGGCAATACATCTGACATAGAAGCGAACATTGACTCAAGAACATAACATACTTCTGAATCCGCTCGGAGCTCATATCGTATATTATCTGCACACTTTTTTTTAACATGATTCTAATGTATTCAATTATTTTTTTTTTGAAGAGTGCACCGGGCATCCTTCGAAGGGATATTTCCAAAAATCAATGATCAGGATGAATCCTGCAACACGCGCAGAAACTTCTCCGCAAATAACCTTACACACGCACGCAGCAACGTAACATCAACACACATAGACCAAATCACGTCCTCATCAAATATAGAAAAAATCTTAAGACAGAATATTTTTGACCCACCTTCCATTAAAAAAAAAAGTCCTTAGGTTAGGTTAGGTAGGTGAACTGTGCGTTGTTATATTGCATTAGACCACGGAAATAATTTGGGGTAGGGCTATAGTCACGTGCACTAGTTATCACAGTGTTGTTCTGATGACATCGTTGAGACTTGGAATTCCTAAGGTTCTTCACCATACCGAAGTGGCTTGGGCCCTTAAAAACACGATCCCTTGGGCCAAGTGTTTTAAAATCGCATTTATTCATTCATACTGAAAATAGGCTTATAATAAAAAGTGCTGTACCAATTCTATCGTGTTAGGAAATATATTGTGATGCATATTTTCCACACATACCACCTTTTCATAATGATAGTGTGCGCATGGGATTGAAACAACAAATATGAGCATCATAGCACTGAATGTATACCATCCAAGGCGCTAACAGAACGTATCAGGCACATTAACACACAAGACATAGCTAAAATCGCTATCATCAGTAAATTTACAAACCTCCATAAATTTAACTAAACTCCGGTGAATATAGGATGCGTGACATTTTGGGGTAAGTTAGGTTAGTACACTATATCTTAACAATAACTCAGTTTTCTGTAGCTTGGCACATTGAGTATGACTAACTTAAATCTCGATCGGAGTGTTACAGTTATGCACACGATTTACTCAATATCGCTTGTGAAACATATACTTCTTCTAATGAAGGTAGGATAAGTTAGTGTAAGCTAGCAGTAATTGAGGTTATTGCAGGGCTAGGCAAGCCCAGCATGTTACGGAGGCTACAACTTTATGTAATGAGTGTGGGGTACACTAGAGTTTAACCCCAGTTTTAGGTTAATCAACCATCACACCCTAGCAGTAATTGAGGTTATTGTAGGTAAGATTTGTTAGGCATGCCCAGCTTGTTACATCGTGTTAGATCAGTATTAAGCGCGAGCGCGTAAAACTGACCTAACACAATGTAGCCTAGCCCTGCAATAACCTCAATTACTGCTAGCTTACACTAACTTATCCTACCTTCATTAGATGAAGTATACGTTTCACAAGCGATATTGAGTAAATCGTGTGCTTAACTGTAACACTCCGATCGAGATTTAAGTTAGTCATACTCAATGTGCCAAGCTACAGAAAACTGAGTTATTGTTAAGATATAGTGTACTAACCTAACTTACCCCAAAATGTCACGCATCCTATATTCACCGGAGTTTAGTTAATTTTATGTAGGTTTGTAAATTTACTGATGATAGCGGTTTTAGCTATGTCTTGTGTGTTAATGTGCCTGATACGTTCTGTTAGTGCCTTGGATGGTATACATTCAGTGCTATGATGCTCATATTTGTTGTTTCAATCCCATGCGCACACTATCATGATGAAAAGGTGGTATGTGTGGAAAATATGCATCACAATATATTTCCTAACACGATAGAATTGGTACAGCACTTTTTATTATAAGCCTATTTTCAGTATGAATGAATAAATGCGATTTTAAAACACTTGGCCCAAGGGATCGTGTTTTTTAAGGGCCCAAGCCACTTCGGTATGGTGAAGAACCTTAGGAATTCCAAGTCTCAACGATGTCATCAGAACAACACTGTGATAACTAGTACACGTGACTATAGCCCTACCCCAAATTATTTCCGTGGTCTAATGCAATATAAAAACGCACAGTTCACCTACCAAACCTAACCTAAGGACTTTTTTTTTTTAATGGAAGGTGGGCAAAAAATATTCTGTCTTAAGATTTTTTCTATATTTGATGAGGACGTGATTTGGTCTATGTGTGTTGATGTTACGTTGCTGCGTGCGTGTGTAAGGTTATTTGCGAAGAAGTTTCTGCGCGTGTTGCAGGATTCATCCTGATCATTGATTTTTGGAAATATCCCTTCGAAGGATGCCCGGTGCACTCTTCAAAAAATTGAATACATTAGAATCATGTTAAAAAAGTGTGCAGATAATATACGATATGAGCTCCGAGTGGATTCAGAAGTATGTTATGTTCTTGAGTCAATGTTCGCTTCTATGTCAGATGTACTGCCTACCCCTTTGGCCGATAACATCCGTAGTGTTCATCCTTTGCACTCGCTGACGATAACGTGATTTGTGTTATGGAGGGGTGGTGCAGGTTTCTCTGGAAACTGTAATGACAGCCAAAACAGCGTGAATATGTACGCATACGACACTTTTCTGTAGCCCGTTGTGGTAATGAAAACTAATCATATAGTTGGGCACTGTACTCTGTGATGCATGTAGGTGTAATTCTCATGTCAATCGACTACGTCTTTTTTTTGGAGTAAATTAGGTAATTTTGGCATTATTTTACGTATTTTAATCATTTTTTGTGATTTTTTACCTGTGTTCACTATCTTTTTATAGTTTTCATAACATTTCGGAAATTTTTATGAGATGTGGGACGACCAGCTCTTTTAATGCTTATCTAACATGATCTGGTAACACTACAGGGTACAGAGGTTCCTGGGTATAACGTGGAATCCGAAAGACTGAAACATTTTGGCATACTTAACATTATGCAGTAAACAATGACGAAAATTACAAAAAGTTTTACTGGCACACTGTGATAAGAACGAAATAACACACATCCATATACATTTTCTGTTTCAGTAGACAGAAGAGAGAAAAAAAAATCTGCAGAGCATGAAATTGCCATTATGATCCAGATGAAAATGACGCCTAACACAGAAACACTATAAAGGCACTAAGTCTGTCCAGTTACCATCTTTTTCTTCTTCTTCCTGGAGACTGCGTTATCAGCCGAACACGCAATTTATACAGATATCACGCTTTTTCTTTAGTCCATTTCAGTGATGAATACACTTCATAAAGATGCCACTTTGCTGTGTAATGCAGGCAGATGTAAATCGTGACTTTTTCGTGAAGCGAATTGAAATAATTTTTTTTCCCAACTTCTACTATATTTATGCAATTGGTGGCTTAAGTCATAGGAAAGTTAGAGAGCTAACAGACAGTTGTAGACCTAATACTGTGAATAAACTAGTGGACATTGAATGAAACGTCACTGTTGATACTCAAGATATCAGAAATGCAAGGAAGAGACAGGTAAAACAGCTGCTCTCGGATAGCCTTCCGGAACCTCCACAGTTCGAATGTGAAACAGGTGCAAGCATTTTACTGACTGAAGTGCAAGCTACAACAAAATGAAAGAACGATGATATAACTCCAGGCCCTAGTATCTTCGTTGTACATTTGGTTCGTGTTTTAATATTTTTATGTATCTTGGTGTACTATGATGCTCTATGTGTTTATGCTTTGTAGTGTGTACAGCATACTTGCATACGTTAAAAGAATTGTGACAGCGATTTGCTTCAGAAAGTTTATAAATTTATCACGAAGAACTCCACGTTTGGCAGACATTCAAATCGCAAGACTCAAGCATCCTCCAGCATAATAAATCCCCTCGACGAGAAGAAGACTCGATATGTCGTTGAGGTAACTAAGGCTCTACAGTTGAAATATGACAACTTCAACATTCATAGGAAAGTTAGAGAGCTAACAGACAGATGTAGACCTAATACTGTTAATAAACTAGTGGACATTGAAGGAAACGTCACTGTTGATACTCAAGATATCAGAAATGCAAGGAAGAGACAGGTAAAACAGCTGCTCTCGGATAGCCTTCCGGAACCTCCACAGTTTGAATGTGAAACAGGTCCAAGCATTTTACTGACTGAAGTGCAAGCTACAACAAAAAGGAAAGAAAGATGATAAAACTCCAGGCCCTGCCAAGATAAACGCATAATTATTTTTTTAAATTACTTGATGATGATAATGATTGACCATAGTGTTCAATGACATTTCCCGAGATTGGCTCAAATCATGTCCTCCTGTATGGCGTTGAAGCATGGACATTAATCGAAACTATCAGTAAAATGTTAGAAGCATTTGAAATGAGGCTGTATCGAAGAATGTTGAGAATACAATGGATACACCACAAATGCTGAAGTGCTCCGCAAAATGAAAAAAAAAAAGATATGGAAATATTGACAACCGTAAAACACGGAGGCTGCAGTACCTTGGCCACATCATGAGGAACAATAGCCATTATGAACTCCTGCGGTCTGTTCTCCAGGTAAAAATACCAGGAAAGAGAAGTGCTGGTAGAAAAAGAACGCATTTTGAGTTAACGATACACAGCACATGTGAACATTTGCATACCTGAAGCCTCAACGCGTTCACCACATAAACATGTTGATGATTACCATCAGCAGAGGGAAAAAATTCCATTACTGTTGGATTCACGACTTGTCGGCGTTAGTTAATCGAATATTCTATAAGTATGAAAACTAACCGTGCTATTCACTTCTGTAAGTGGAATCGGCGAAAATCTGATTATCATAGAATTTCTATCGGTAGGGTACTATAATTGTAAACAGCTAATTATAAACACATGTACAAAAAAAAATTTGATTATTAGTAACGTAAAGTTTATAACAGTTCGAAAAAAACGTGATCGTGGGACAGCGTACATTACACTCCAGATCGTAGTGCATATGAATTAGACTGACAACGCGATTTTTTAAAACGTCTTCTGCAGTCGTGAGGACTCGTGTTAATTAGAGGATGTGTTTTTTTCCCCCACCCTCTCTCTGCTGCGGGGCAGATGCGACTGCTTTTTTTTTATGTGGTGTCGGCCGACTTCTGCTATATCTGCCGCCGGCTCCAGTGAAGGGATAATACATTCAAGGTAGGGGCGCGGAGGATTCCGTCTGGGGAGCAGTAAATAGCTCTAAACAATAATATTTCGTATCTCGGAAATAAGCGAACCGATTTTTTTGGGGTGAATTTCTTTGTTATTGTCAGATAATTTACTTGTAAATTGATATGTCGCAACACTATTTAAAGATTAAATCTTGCTTTACATGTTTTAGAACTTTGAACCCATGACCACCTGCCTAAGATGAATAGGCGAATATGAGACTGCATTTCGATCATGTGATAATACAATTTCTTTTTACTAAATCGATGAATTTGTGAATAAATTTTAAGTTTCCATAAAAAAAATTTTTTTGTTAAATATGTACAGTATTGGATTTTTTTACTATACCGGTATACATGTTTTTCAGCAACCTAAGCAGTGCACTGTATATATTTACCAACTAGATACACACAGAAAAACGGTATATTTCCTCTTCTCTGAAACACTATATACAAAACACTCAAACACATTCACCTAAGTACAGATTTGTGTCCACACGGTAGGGTCTTGAATTCTCGTAGCCTGCGTAATTCTTGAGAAACCCTTCTATTGTGGATGTTTTCGGACGAAGAGGATAACCAAATGTCTAAGTAATCTTGGTAGATACTTACAGCACGAATATAAAACTTTGTCTCGTAAAGTTTTTAGACTGGTTTGTGCATGAGATATTACTCTAACTTCCCTTGTTGTGAAATGAATAAGCAAGTCGTCTCTACGCATTCAATCTAACATACATCTCCAACAACTGCTTATTCATTATCTTGCTTTAAAAACTTACACTCCAGGCTAGATATTCAGACCGGCATACAAGCAATAACTCTGAAAAGAGGCAATCCTGAGATCACCCGTATGACAGTGCCGAAAATTAAAGCATTTATGGGCCGAGAATGTTTTATATGTGACCTCATCCACTTGGAAGTGTGTAAAAATATGAAAGATTTTGTTACTGTTCGAAACTACGGCCAGCTAAAAAATTTATACTTTGTGTTTGAAAATATGGCTAATTGAAATAAGTGTGGAATTAACTACAGATAAATTACTACACTTGTTAGTTACTATATCTGAACTCTGGTCTGTATTCGTGAGGACTCGTGGTTCAAATCCCCCGTCTGGCTATACAGATTTCGGTTTTCCATGGTTTCCTGAAATTACTCCAGGAGAATGCCGGGATGATTCCTTCAAAAGGCCGTGGTCGAATTCATTCCCGTTCCCTCTCATAGGCTGCGTAATTCTTGAGAAACCCGGTCTCCGGTTCGAATCCCTGTCTCGGCGCTGATTTTCATTGGCCCTTAACCCGACCTTCACCTCTCGCGCAGCAAGCTGTGTAATGTGAAGTACATCAGAACGCTTCCATGGACCGCCGTCCTCCCAAATGCGAGGCCACAGCGTTAACCGCTCACACACCACGCTCGACGAAATGTAGCAGAAATGATACCTATACTAGTAGATTAAATATATATAAATAAAAAAAGGATCGAATACAATTTGAGAAGTAAGTGAATTCTGTTACTTACGGTAGGAAGAAAAATTACAACCGAGAAAAAGAGAAATGACCTCTAACTCGGGTTAAGAAGTGGCACGTGGCAGAGCGCACACCTGCGTCCGCTGCGACGGGGGCGGGGGGGGGGCGGGAATGACCACAAACTGACCACAAGTTGGCGCCGGCCCGTCTTCGATACGTCACACCACAAGAATGTAATAAAATAAAAAGAAAAAAAAGTGTATTTCGAGCGTAATTGAGGTTTAAAAAATAAATAATAACGCCATTTAAACGATTTGGTCACACGACACTCATTAGAATACGATTTATGACCCGTAACAACGTGGCACGTGGCCAGGCGAACACCTGCGCGACGTGGGTGGTCTGGCGGCACGTGCGCGGCGGGGAGGGGAAGGGGGGGCGGGAATGACCACAAACTGACCACAAGTTGGCGCCAGCCCGCCTTCGATACGTCACACCACAAGAATGTAATAAAATAAAAAGAAAAAGTGAATATTGTACTGTAATTGAGGTTTAAAAAATAAATAATAAAGCCATTTAGACGATTTGGTCACACGACACTCATTAGAATACGATTTATGACCTGTAACTCAGGTTAAGAAGTGGCACGTGGACTCATTTAAATATTATTCACATTAGCATACAATTTATGACCCCCATTTAGACGATTTATGACCTGTAACTTAGGTTAAGAAGTGCCGCGTAGCCTCATTAGCATATTATTCACATTAGAGTACGATTTACGATGAGCTCACTCCCCCCTTATTTCCCTACTGTGGCCCAAGAACGTTCATTTCCCTTAAAAAAATTGCAATACTAATAATGAATATTTTTATTTGCATTGAATATCTGAAAAAAATCTTTTTAAAAAATAGAACCTAACTCTTTGAATATTGATTTGGTTTTGAGGATATATTGGTTCCATCAGCAGAAATTTAGATATTATAGTAGTATGTATAGTAGTAATTGATCCTTTTATCCATAATTATCAGTGGTATTGTGGTAATGGCTTCTCTATCTGTGGAAACAGTTGAATTGCCTGTAGACCAGTTTACTATAGGTCATTCGTTTGGAGCCAGTAATTCTGCGCTAAAATATAAATTTCGGTGTTAAAATTTTAATTGATTCTTTCTTCAAATTGGTTTCTCAATCTGCCAACAGAATTGAATGTCTGCCGGCAAATTATCACTCCACTTGTCTATCACTCTACTATCTGAATAAAACATTTATAAATTTCAAAAATCGGTCAACGCCACGTGTTCTGCTAAATCATCCACGCTTATTATAAATATTTTGATACAATATCGGAACAAAGCAACACATGACATCACTAAAATAACGCTCTTGAAATTACTAATAATGTTTCATTTTGGCCCAGGCTGCATTTCATATAAGTCACAAATTCTGCTAATATTACTGCTAGAAAATCAAAGCTTCTATCAGTTGCGGATTAATACATTCACTATAGGGCCTATTGCATGTTAGTAACGTTATGAATGGCGAAATAAACTTGACTCATTATTTCAGAGCGCGATTCTAAATGAACCCAAATAATGACGTTGGAAATGTGTAAATTAAATACTGAATTCATCTGAAACTACATTCATCCGCATGAAGTATGTCATCAGCATCATGATAGTTATTGTTGTAACGTAATTTAAAAAATTATACTAAAATGCTTGTAACTTACAGAGTACAACGAAAATCCCATAATTCTCTACAAGACAATTTTTTGTTAATATTGCTGGTCAAGTTAACATCTCGATAAAGTGACTGTTACTGCTCGTGATTTAGTAAGGTGTATAATTGCATTTATTATAGTTTGACTTTGTAGCGGCAATATTAACAGTGGTAGTGGTTTGGTTGAAATGATGCCTGGACCAGATTAATTTTTGTTACAGTATAAGGCAGAAGGAACTTAGTTATTATTAGCAATAAGTAAGCAGCTTTCATATGCTCCTTGTAAATTAGGTGTTGTAAACGGCTTCCACTGTTACTTCATGAAACAATAAGTTTCTAAATTAGCCCATTGAATATATTCGTTTTAAGTGTAGCATTCGATAGATATTTTCAGAATATTGAACAGTAAGTAAAAAGAAGTTTCGTGAATCATAGTCTCTGTTATTTGTACAAAAATTCTGAACAAAAAATAAAAAGGGTTAGTTAAGTTTTAAATTTCGGCAAAAATAATTTGTAGTACAGAGACTGTAGGTTCAAGTTTACGTCGCGATACACATCAACAACTTAAGATAAAATTATTGTATTAATGCGCCTGTGATTGAGGTTTTGATTTTGTAGCGACAATATTAACGGAGATTGTGGTTAGATTGAAATTCTGCCGGACCAGAATGAAAATAAAACCTTCTTGTCACAGCAAAAGGCAAGAGGAATTTAGTTAACTTATCAGTTATTTAAGAAACTTTAACAAGCACTACGTCACGGTGTGACGTGATGTATCGCGACGTAAACTACTCCCCAAAAAAGAAACAGGAAATAAATTAAACCGAGATAGGACTACGACATTTTGCACTTTTAGTGAACCGTCTTTCGTGATGGTATACTCATAGAATTATACGTTTTTTTTTCAATTATGGTGTATTATTTGATATGTCATACTATTTTATTTACGCAAATAAAAACATCTCTTTGCGAACTTAACAGTACCTACCTTTTTTATATTTTTAAGAACAGTTTTATATTTCCTGCTTCCAAACAATTATTTGTCAAGTGCGTCGGTTTTATGGCTTTTAAACTAAACACAAACTTGCATATGTAAGAAGGTTTTTGCTTTTATTTCTGAAAAGTAGTATTTGCGATTTACGTAAAAAACAAAGAGTAAACGTGGCACGGCTATCTACGAAGTAGGAAACTTTTTGTTTCCGAATTGATATTAATGGCAATTTCTAAAAGAACTATGCGTTTTTGCAGGATAAAATCTATCCTATGTCACTTCGCACGCAATTAACTGACTTCATGCCAAATTTCATTTAAATATGTTTATTTATTAAGGCGTTATAGATTCCAGAAGTACATCCAAACTTTCTCGTTTTCTCATTTATAGATATATAGATTTTACTTTGGCTATCGAAATTGTTTTATAACTGATTTAAGTGACCAGCTTTAGACTTACTAAATAAATCTTAGCTTGGAATAATTTTTGAAAAAAAAAAAAGAAAAAAATACTAAATTTGGGAATTGCCAGGCCATAACTTAAGCACACCTACAACGATCAGTATTTTTTAATCAGATGTTGTACTATTTTGTTCATATATACCACGGTGGATTATTCTAAATCGAGAAAAGTTGGGTGAAGTAAATATTTAAAGGAAGTAATTCACTTGCCTCTACGCGAAATAAAAAACCGGTAAACCATAAAATAATTTCTGCTTTCGCCTTTGACAGGGTTTTGAGGGAAGTAATTAAAGTTCGTCACAAAATTTTAAGACATTTACAAACATTGAGATGCTACTCTTCGTTTATTTTTTAAACATCTTCTGCTCGTTGACGTCGATATCATTAGAGCCGAGAAAGGAATGGGAACAACTGGAAGGAATTCGTCCATCGTCCCGGCAGTCGGCAAATCACGGAAAATGGGATTCAAGAAAACCGCATGGAGAGTCAAATATGAGTCTCCCCGAACGTAAGGCCCTAGTGTTAAACAATCAGACTCAGTGCTAATACCACTGCCATTTAAGTCTATCTACAAAGTGTAACTGCCGTAAGTCTACTGAATTCAATGTCCATTAGCATCTAAGGATTTTATCGTAGATCTTTCCTTCAATTGTTCTGTCATGTTTCAGTACCTGATTTTTTTTGTATAAAAACATGAAACGTTACGACATATTCAATAGTTGATGTTTTTACAGATTTTTTCACTATCAATTAACATGTTAACACTTCAGTTTCATTTTGATTCCACGGCTGAAAATATTTTTTTTTTGTATTTGATATTCAAGACTACCATTTAAAATAAATGCGGATCAACCTATTCAGTTATTTTTGTAAGATTTTGGTGAAATTTTGGTATTAAAACGAAAGATCTTGTTAGTAACAGATGTCGATTGTGGAGCTCCGAATGCCCAGGGGAGACTGACTGCTGTACATTATTGTACCGCCGCGTCGGATGGCATTATGAAGTAGCGGTCTCAGGAAAGGACAGCGGCAGTTCCCGAAGGAGACGAGAGGCAATCAAGAGAATGCAAGCGATTTGTTCCCCAGAGAAATCAACCGCGATAGCAAGCACCGTTCCTGGCTGAACCATGGCTATGCAACTACAGCCAAAATCAACTTTATTCCTCAATCCCTCTGCTCACTTTGCTGCGTGTATCCCCATACTGTACATCGTTTCCCTTTTTTCTTTTATCGATGATCCTTCATCTCATTATGTCTGACTGAAGTCATTAGTTAAGAGAGACATGCAGCCTGTATGTAATATTGGTATTATAAGTGTTCGTTCTTCTTGGTTTATCACAGATTTTTCGGGTTCCGTAAGCCAAATGTCAAAAACAGAACTTTTATAATAACGTCATTCCGTTACAGCCTTGTTATTCCCCCATCTTTGTATCGAATGTGATGGAATTTCACAGGAAAATGCATTTTTTGGCCTCAAAACATATCGGTAGTCTTCCCATCACTACCCCCCCCCCCCCTTTTTTAAAAATAGGTATTGTTTCGCGTAATTCATCGAGTGTGCTGTTGAGACCTAGCAAAAGCAGTGGTGCTATAGTTAAGGATTCATTTTACAGAGTTCGTCACAATGATGATATCCGTTATAGCTTAAGTGATTCCTAACTGAAAGTGATTAAGGCACTAATATAGGCGGGGAAAGGCCGTAGGAAAGGTAATTCTGGATTTGTTAAAAAAAATTGTTGTTTAACTCTGATGAAATGCCAGTTCAAAATTGGCATATACTGAAAAAGACGCTTGTTAAATGGAAGAAAGAAATCTAGAAATAACCAAGTTCTTAATCAAAAAATCCTTTTTTTTTGTTTGGTAACTGCTTTACGTCTCTTTTAACATCGAGGTCTTTAGAGACGGGAAAGGATGGGGGGCAAGGAATGGGAAGGAATTCGGCCATGGTCTTTTGAAGGAAGCATCCCGGCATTTGCCTGGAGTGATTTGGGGAAACCATGGAAAACCCAAATCTGGATGCCCGGACGGGGATTCGAACCGCCGTCCTCCCAAATGCGAGGCGAGTCAAAAAATCTACCTAGATTTGAAGTATACCTAGAAAATCAGAGAGGAAACTTAGGAAAAGAAGTAATTACCAATATCCTATATCGCAGCAACGACGGGCATATGTTGCCAACTTATTTGTAAAACAATAACGTATACGTATCCTCGGAAGCGGAAAATAAAATGTATGCTAAATAATATTTTTTTTAATTTAGTTATTTATTGCCTTAAATACAAGTCTTTCCGTGCTCATGGAAGTAGAAACTATTTTTTTTTTTTTTTTGCTTCCTTTCAGGGTGTGATACTCTATTGTAAAGTGTGGTTGGCAGCCCTGGGCATGTGTGCTCTGCATCGCCCGTGCAGTCGGACTCATCTTCCTGCCGCGTATCTCTACTTTCCACCTTATCATGGGACGGGTCGTTGTCTTATATGCTGAGGGCGACGCCAGCTCATCAGGAAAGGTGCTTCGGTAAGAGTGCTGAAAGCAAGAAGTTTCAGCTGGTGCGTAGAAGAGTGCTGATGGAGGCAGGTTTCAGTTGGTGAGAACTGTTGCGTATTAGTCTCACCTGCTGATGGTGAGAGGTTTCATGTTGTGTGAAGCTTTTGCGTGGCATTCCTCCTTGATATCTCCGAATCGTCGAAGGAGTTGGCTGTAACAAGGGTTAAATTTCTAGTTCTCTTACCTTCCTTATACATCGCATCAGTATCAATGAGTATTTGAATCCTTTTCTTGTCCTTTTAGAAATATGTCCTGACTAACTGAACTCTTTTCCACCAAGTTATCGCCAGTTTACGAAGCAAAAAATTATACTCGATGCATCAAACCAGGGCAAAACTGGAAGAATACCACAGAATGAGGGTCGAAACGCCGGCTACAAGAAATATGACGCGGCGCCACCCGGACAGCCAATAATCAACTGACTCTGGGCGGAGAAGCCTACGATTACAATATGAGTTTTGTTGTTGGTTTTGAACATAAACGCAGGTCCATGAAGAAATCTAACCATCGATAAGCCAGATATCTTAACGCTCCCGTAGCATAACGGTCTCCAAAATTAAAATAATATTAATACTTTTTCATACTCAATTATTTTTAATTTTTTAGAGATAAATCCAAATGGATATCTTTTATCCTTACAAAAAGTTTGGTTGTCATGGTGACACACACAGAGAGTGAGAATAGTGCATAGCTTGTGAGTTGAGGTTCTTACATGCAAGAGCAGTCACTGCCCAAATAAACAAGTAAGTAAAAACACTTTGCATTACTTCGGATACCGAAAAGATTGTATCTCCGATTTAGTTCGTAACAACAACATTCTTTCTTTAATTCGGGGACAAAAGTGAAAAAAAAAACGATATTTGTGTACCCAGGCGACTGACAAGAACAATCCAACAGAAGATTATACATAACACCCGAAGTATCTGACAATCCCTGTCTTAATCTTATGTAATAATTTTTAAATTTTTCATAGTTGAGCTGAATGGTATAGACACTAGTGATAGTAAATTTAAATGGAAATAAAGATTGCATTTGTTACGAGAGTGGCAACGTGCCGCGGTTGGAGTGGAGACGGCGACTTAAATAAATATATGGCAATCATCAAATCTTGTTCCAAGCTAATGTTGTAGTACATGCCTTATCATGCGAATGTCATTAGGGAGCGTGTATAAACCACGTAGCTCCATTTTTGCTTCCTGTGAAACCCCCCCCCCCATAGCCCTCCGTGGCTTTTGCCTCTACCCCCCCCCCCCTCCCACGTAGCACGTAGCTTTTATTCCCTTTTGATTCCAGAAGACATTTTGTGCTGTTTTATCTTGTCAGACGATTTTAAATTATATAAGGAGATAATTAACTGAGGGAAATAAATATTCACATGCTGCTGTGAGTTCTGTTCCTCATTTTAACTGTGAAAAATGTTATTAAAGGAAAGCTACGTGGCCTGGCTCGGTACCCCCCTCCCCCCACGTAGCCCAGCGTAGCCTTCCAGCCAACCCCCCCCCCCCTTTAGACCGGGCCACGTAGTTTGTGCACACTCCCTCAGAGTGCGGAACCCTTAATGTGTGAAACTTAGCCGGCACTAGTTTTTTTGACATCCTTCTCTTTTACAGAAATATATTATTTCCAGTTTCTTTCATTTCCTGACATCGTATTAAATTGTTCGTTAGGTTCATTCTTCACGCTAATTGATATTAGGAATTCAATTTCTACGGCTTGAATACTTTTTCTTCAGGACCGATAGCCATTATGTAAGTCGTGATGTACAGTCATAACTGTATTAAACTAGATTCATGTATGCTCTACATTAATTGCTTTACTCATTGTCTGGCATCTGTGTAATTTTATATCGATGTCTCTGCAAACAGAAATTTAACTTCCTAAGTAATCAAAAAGCCATGGTTGTTCCATTTTATGGTACCAGTTAGAATTAGCTTGTGATTAGATATTTCCCACGAAATACCATCGTTTTAGGTTTTTGATGGCAGTCATTTATTCATTTCATCTACTATTTGCAGGCTGGCGTTTTTCACCCGTAACAGGCTTCAATATTTTTATGAGTTAACTTCCAAGTCTCTTCACCGGTGGCTTTACATCCACCGTGTCCTCCAGATGGCTCCACTGCGGAGATCATAAAAAATGTCCATAGCTGCAGACGCTCAGGCTTCATTAAAGTGGCACTTAAAACTTCCTCTCCGCCGAGGTCAGAAGCCATTAGCAATATCAAGGAATTACCCATTCTCTAGCGAGATGGGTGTCTGTTTTACGTTTCGGCTTTCAGAAGAGCTGAAGTGCTAATTAATCGACTCTCTTAAATTTCTTTCTGTTTAAGAAGTGCACTGTTACTTACTTAAAAGTTGACGCTGAGAAAGCCGAAATTAATTGATGAGCTTATGAACGAATTGCAACATGTTCCCATTAATTACAATTCCTATGAATATTTAAGTTTGTTTATAAGACAGAAACGAAGTAATGTGCCGAAAATACGTAGGATTATTTAAAAAATATGTGTTTTGTTGATTTTTTTGTTATTTGAAAATGCTGTGAATGAACTGAATAACTATTTTAAGTGTGTTAAAAGTATTACTACATCCGGAAATTTAATTAAAGAGCAGTAATTGAAAATACTGTACCAGCCATCGTACTTAAAGTGTAAATATAATACAGTGTGACCCAGAAGTACGTATACAGGTACATATACAAAAGTTTTAAGATGGGTTTTAGGGGAAATCGCAAACTTTCACTTTGGTTTCTGAATTCCATGTTGAATGAATTTAGCCAGAATTTGTAACTCTACATGTTTTATGTTTCAATTTAACAAACTGATTATTTTTCTATTTTTTTAAGATTACGTAATTGATTGAACCCTTTCTTTTGTGCCTACGGTAAACGATGGCTGGAAATCTGAGCGAGGAGCAACGACGGTGGGTCCTTAAGACCTACTGGAAATATGAAAATGTAAGTTGTGGGAAGAGGAATTTCATTTGCCTGGACCATCACGTCTTATGATATACCGCATCAGAGACAACAAGCCACGAGTTCCGCTGCCAATGCACCACGCACGACGTCGACCCAGGAAAATGAGATGAAGGTAGTCCTTACATAGTCCAAAGAAGTCCACGCGACGTGCGTCTCGAGAGCTGGGTATCCCGAGGACATCATTACAACTTCTGATGCAGCAGCTCCGCCTTAAGCCGTACCACCACAGACTGTTGCATGGCGATGTTGAGGACGTTCCAGACCGCAGACTACAGTTCTGTGAGATAATGCGCAATCAACTGACTGAACAACTAGACCTGTGGACCGACGTAGTCTATTTTAAATTGTCTAGTCATGTCAACAGACATAACTGTGTGTACTGGGCCGATGAAACACCACATGTCATGATGACTATGCAATTGGATCAGCCAGGCGTCACAGTGTCGGGTGGCATATCCTGCGATGGTGTCGTGGGTCCTATCTTTCTCGGTGGAACTGTTGATGGCCCGCAATATCTGGACATGTTGATCGAAGTTGTGGTGCCACAACTGCAAGCACGGCCCGACTCCGCGGATTGTTCTTTCAACAGGACGGGGCCCCACCGCATTTTTCTTTGGCGGTCCGTGGATACCTAGACGAGGCATTCCCGCGGCGTTGGATTGGGCGACGGGGGAGCATTGATTGGCCAGCCCGTTGCCCGGACTTAAATCCAATGGAGTATTAAAGGATAAAATTTATTCCAGGATACCCGTCACAGTATTACAGTTGAAGAATTCCATCGATGATGCGTTTGAGGAAATTCGTTCTAAATGGAATTTGTGTCGCACTGTGTGTGAGAGTGTAGGGGACAGGTTGAAGGAATACTTCAATGACGAAGGTCTACATTTTGAGCACCTACGGGATTAAAAATGCGGTATATGTAACTGTATACCTACTTTTGGGCCACTCTGTAGTTTTCAATGTTTAATTTTGCCAATATGATGTTTAATGTTTTCGTAATTTATTTAAGATTGTTTCAGTTTGATTTCGCATAGTTTTAGGAAGGTTTTAATCGTTTTCAGGTGGTATTTACTGTCAGCTTCAGTTGTTGGCATCCTAGAATCGTCTGTCGGAACTTTTTTATGGTGACAAAAACCTCTGTCAGTTTCTGCCTCAAAATTCTTCGCCGAGGTATATCTCCTAAAATGTTTTTCTGGAGAATTAAAAGTTCGTCTCTTAAAAGTCACCTGCCATATTTGTAAAGAAGTTTTTAGTACTGTAACTGGATGTTCAAATTACCTGGTAACCGAGACTAGCTTAAAGTTCTTCAAATATTTATTAGTACATATCATAATTATTCCGACTAGTTTAACACGCTGCAGTCCATTAAACACGTAGTTTCCACTACGCATGAAATACATGTAGCAAGTGCCTTGAAATGCCGCAAGTCATGTTACAGTAGGATGTAAATATGCAAGTGGAGCATGCACCACGTCAAAATGGTAAAAATAGGCGCTTGTCCCGTGAAACTATTAACAACGTGACAATTGCTACCCGAGTTTGTGCGGAAACTGTTAGTTGGATCCCGACGCATGGGGCATGCCATCCCAGATGTGTTGACGAAATTTATGAGACAACACTCCACAGTGTCAAGGCCGAACCAAGAGTGCCTCATGGACCATTTTACATCTCACACGATGCAGCGCGGTGGCCGGCTATGTTGCTTACAGATCGAGACCACACGATAGAAGAACAACATTGCGTGAACTGGCCACACTTAATAAGGGACGTGCTAGAGACGTGTTTTTGCAGTCCGTCCAAAGAAATTTGGCGTTCATCATTATGGCAACACAGGAAAGACATGCTTTGTTCAGAACATCCATTTAAGCAGCTTACTTTTGCTTGTGATTCTCATTGGACTCTACATTATTCAAAGAAGGGAGTTTGGCCAGACGATCCACCTGACAGGTTGGTACCTGCCAGTAGGTGGATCCTGGTGTGCAGCAAAATACATGAGGCCACTTGTCATGACAGGCTATGAGTCGTGCTGTGACCTGTCGTAATCCAGGAGGTAGAAGTTGACAGGTAAGCTGTAGGGAGTCCCGGATCAGGGAGAGTTATAAAGATTCGGATGTGACTTCTAGGGATGAATCAGACCACTAACTCCCACATGTCGACATATTTATTGTGGCCAAGGTGATGTACAATTATTTACTATGTTACGTACAAAAGATACATGACTAAAGGCCGATCGAGGGTTCAGATGCTGTCTTCCCGATAACTGACTTGAATTATAACCGCCCATAACGCGGCCCCTATTCAACTAATTGACACCATTGCAGCCAAACTCGGTGACTGCCCCCTATTGTTAGACGGTGTCAGTTGCCGATGGATGCTTCCTGCAGTCACTGCGACTACGCGATGATGTTACGGGTTACTTGCCAGGTGTTTTACGCACATCTCTCCCCTCCCCTTCCTGTGGTAGGTGGGAATGGACTAAGTCCAGTCAATGTAATATCCGATGTTGTCATTGTGCTAGGCGCTCGGTAATGTCGCTCGCTGGCCAGCGATCTACTTAGGCAACGTTACTGAATCGTGCGTGCACGCTTGTCCGCGATTCAGAATTAAGAAATTTTTAAACTCTAGCAAAATAAAACCCGTAGGTTACTACAAACTTGTCAACAAATCATTGTGCTAGCTGGTGGTTGTTCCATAATGATGTAGAGCATGTTAATCGATTACTATTACTCCGCGATTCACTAAAAGTGAATCAGATGTGGTTGGATGCTTTCATAAAATCAAACCGCTTAAAGACAGGCAATAGCTATGCTGATCTGCTTTTGACTATTTGGAGCTCTATGTGGACATCATTTACCCCTGTAAAGATGATAATGCGCCGAACTACTTATAGCTCCGAGTCCTTTGACGAGGATTCTTAACTTTTCAGGCTAAATATTGGTTAACAGCTCTGTGTGGCGTGTGTAAATGTGTGCATCAGAGATATCGACAGTGAGAGAAAGACAGAAGGAAAGATTTGAGAGTTGTATAATACTGATCTGGAAATAAATGAAACAGATGGAAAAGCTAAGGATCGATGTGATATGGAAAAATAACAATAAAAAATTACACTGTTTAGTTTTATGATTAATAAAAAATAAATTTCTTAAGAGATGTGTTGAAAGGTAAATAAATGTTGACAGTAACCTTGCAAGGAACATTGGAGGAATCGGCACGAAGAGCAAGAAGAGAGGCAAAAATATTTGCTAACATCTGGTTAGGTAAAAACGTCAAAACATGAACGTAATAAATAACGCGGTAGATCACAATGAGTGCACACAGCCTGGTGTATTAGAAGAAATGTTTGAGCTTAGATTTTGGGAGAACAAGCTTTTAAATCCCCGCCCAGCCATCCAGATTTCAATTTTCCATAATTTCCCAAATTCTAAGTGATGACCGAACTCCTTCCCGTTCTTTGCCCTCCCTGCTCCGATGATCTTGACATCAACAAGTCCATCCAAGAAAAGATTCGCCGAAGATGGTGATAATTTAAGACTTGACTGCCTCCAGAGGTTTCAATAGCCTTTCTTTCTTCCTTCAATAATTATGGGATTGCCACCACGCTCTGCTTCGTACAATTCAAATGATTTTGGAATTCTTTTTCCTAGGATTTACTATATTATCTGCCCCTTTACAAACCTTTTAGTAACCTTAGAACGTTATTTCATTTTCTAAAAAGTACTGTATTCATCTTTATATGTATTATTTTTAATATGAATATGTGATCATTTCAATAACAGTCTTGTCTGAATCCCTCCTGCTCCTATAATGAAACTGTATGGTAGATCCCCTGCATGTGTTATTTAATAATCTGCTATATATTTTATAAACTGCATTATGAAAGCTTATTCCTCAATAATTTATTTCATTGTATCTGTTTCCTATTAAGAGAAGTTAGATAACTTTTGCTTTATTCAACTCTCTTGGTAATCTCATGATAATTATAATTCATGCTGATAGCTAGAACTTCAATGATACCTCCCCGTATTTTCACTTTCCTTTTCAATCTGCTGTAAGCCTTTTCCAGTGCCTCCGTTAATCTTCTCAATCTAACGCTTTCTTTTAATGTGCCGCTGTCATTGCTGTGAACTCATTTCTCTTCAGCAACTGCTTTATTGCTGATATTTCATTTTCGTATGTCAGTCTAGTTTCTGTAAGCTTCACAACTTCACTACTGTAGCCATTAAACTCTGTTCCTTGTTTGTCCGTTTCGCCTTGACACAGTAAAATCAGTTGCTTTCATATCCTCCAAAACCACCCAAATTTCTCATTAAACTCACAAACAGTTCCATCTGCATAGCTTGCAGATTTAATTTACACTTTGACCTTTCTACGCTTGTTCCAACTGTTTGACCGCTTTTGTCTCAAAAGACAAATGGCGGCTGAAATGAACTTGTCTTTAGCTTAACTATAGCTCACTTAATCCTCTCGATGTGACAATCAAATACATTTTTTCTAACTGAGCGAACTGGAGTTTCAGAAACAACTTGGCCTATCTATTGCGACTAATAAAGTATTTTTTTTTCTGATGATGATTAAGAAGTGGAATTATTCAGATTTCACTGTAATTCACCGTAATTCACGGATCAGAACCTGTGCTCGTAGTCTGTTCACAGTAACGAATTTTATTTTAATACGTGTTATCTGAATAGGCTTGAATTGTTTGTATTTAATTTCTCCGTAGCTCAGTTGGGATGAGCATCTTTAGCGGTGACTCTGTACGACAATGTTACAGTTTCATAGCTAATTTTATCCCACTATTAATTTTAAAAGGAAGTATAATTAAAAATATATTTACTAACATATATTACTCTCAGCGTCAGATGAAATATTTGAAAATTATTCTGACTTCATCAAAGCCACAATAATGTGGTGAACAGTATGCTGACACGTATACAGAACAGATACAAAAGATGAATATTTATGTGTTAAAATAATTACCCATATTCCTATTACTGAAACTAATAGAGAAATCTAAACTACACACAGAATGCATCAACGTAGAACGGATAATGCTACAACAAACGGAGTGAAAAGCGAATAGCAGAAACAGACAAACAAACCTCGTCAATTGTATTGGCGATGTGTTGATTACACACACAGATCGATTAACTGTAACTGATGAACATGGCCCACAAAATCTCGTTGCTCTTAGAGCAACGGATTTGTAGTCTAGTCACACTTTATCGGACTTGTTTTCTTTCCGATAAATTAGCACAGAAGAAAGATACATAAGGTTAAATATTACTTACTCTACTAGTTACGCCATGGTATTGGAAAGGGAACTGTTAAACGTCTTTTAATGATGTTAGAAATCATTAACTACTTCACATCTATTTATATCTCTTTCACTGCTGATGATGTCCAGAGCTCATGACTTGATTCAGACGTTCATTGTGAGTCTAGTAAAAATCGTTCACCACAAGGGTTATGTGTATACGAGTATTAGGCCTACTTCAGCAGTGAATGTGGTTTGTGAGCGGTAACGCTCCGACCTGGATTTCTGAAAGACGCAGTTTCAAATCTGCTTCCGGCCATCCAGATTTCGGTTTTTCATGGTAGTCCGAAACCACTCCTGGCGAATGCCGGGATGGTATCTTTACTCACGAACTCATGAAATAGAATCACACGTAAGTAAAAAAATTTCCATCGTACTTCATTTTGTTCCCATACTGAATTGTAACAGAGAAAATGTACAAACTAACACACAGATGCTCTAAAAATTGAGTGAAGTGCGTACGGCGAAAAAGTAAAAACAAACAAAAATTTAATTGTATCGGCGTATTATTAATTTCTATACAAATTGATCAACTTGCAGTTGAGGAAATGGCCCACAACAACCAGTTGTTAAAGAAATACAATGGTGAAGTGAAGCCGAATGAAGTGTGCTTGGAATGGTTGTAGCCGCATGTAAGAGTTTTAGAAAGCGAAGCACGTCTTCAGTTGATTCAAAAGAAACTCCATTAGAGTCTGACAAAGACCTTAGGACAATCGCCTGTAGGACACGGAGGGAAGACTGATCAAGAATGCTTTCCGAAAACAGGGAGCGTCTGCTTTATTTAGTACGAATATATTGGTGTTGCAAGACAAGAATGTACAAAAGAATTTTAAACTAAAATTACATATTGAATTTAGGCCCTTATAATTATTAAAATTGTTAACAATGTCTGACGGTCGGAAAAAGAAATAACATGTTTAAGTCGTTAACTAGTTGGACAGCATAGAGAGAAGTACAGCCAACATTGGAACAGTATAGTTTAACCACATTTCGTACAGAAAAAATCTTGAAGACATGAGTTTCGTCATGAAATATTCACAGACAGTGTCTATAAATGAAGTAACTCCTCCAGAAATAAAGGCTAATGTGTTGTTGAGAAACCTGGCAATAGTTATTTTTTTACTCAAGGAACACGTAGGCTATCAAAAATAAAGCTGAAATACGTTAAAAAAACTACTTGTTTTGAAAAATAACAGTATGAAAATTAATTTAATGTTCTCAATTAATTCTCGGTCCCTACAGTGTTTACACATGATATTTACGCAATCAAACTTTCCGTCTCCATTTTCAAGCGAGGCGCTGATCAGGTAAAAAGAGGGCAAATTTTTAGCGTGCGTTGCTGAATGGCCAACAACGCGTTGATAGGCTCACACTACCTGATACGCGGAGGCAGGAAGGAACATAATTAAATTGTTCAGGAAACTAGCGTTCAATATTATTCGTTTGACAACATTACTTAAACAGAAGTTAACTCTGTTAATCACAACAGATTTTTTTTATTAATATCCATCGCCAAGTTCATTCTTAGTATCAAAATTATTTGTTCTCAATACATAATAAACTGGATTTTTATTTGCGACTTCTCTTGTAAAAGTGTGATCCAAATCAGAAAGTGATTGCCAGGTATCGAATAACATCATCGGAGAATTGAGCGGCTCAATTTAGGGAGAACAACCGGAAGTGCGGTGTTTGACGGCGCGAATATTTCCTTTTTCAGCGAAAACTATGCAGCGCTCTGGTAGGAAATATCAAATCGTATCAAACTTATCGATGTTATCCTCAATCAATCGGTCCGAATCACCGATATCCTTTGAAACCGACTCCAATCGGTGATACTAATATCTTGGCCGTACAGCATGTAAGATTGGAAAGAAAAAGCAGATGACTAACCCTAAGCACCATTTGTACAATATTTGTAACAGTCAGGCTGCGTCTGTCCGCGAAAATATATCTCTACGCAATCTAACATCCTTTAAACTAAACAGAAATTTTTGTAATTTCCCAGAGTGAACACTTATGGTGAAATAGAGGTCTAGTTTGTATTTGATCCAGATCGCGTCCAGCTATCACGAACTTTGATCATTTTACGATGGTGAGATTGATTCTGCAGTGTCTAATGACTATTGACCCTTTAATATATAGTTCGGTTGTCTCTATCCGTGCAAAATCTATGTCTTTAATATGTTTAAGTCCCTTAAAACTTAACGGAAATTCTTAAAAATTTTCATACCGTATCCCTAGTGTGAAATACGGGTTACGTCCATGTTCAAGCCAAATCGGACCATGCGGTCATAAACTATAACCCTAAAATCTCTTCTTTTTTTGTTCTGAACACTCAATTTTTTGACCCTAAAAAAGTTTCAACTTGATTTCTATGAATGTGTTGAGTGGGTCTGGTGAGATTGTGTTTATTCCACGCATAATCTTCCGAAAAAAATGAACGATCTTCCTTTTCAAGTAAGCAATTTACTGTCGTGTTTCCACTTCCCATGTCAATTAACAATACTGTGGACAAAGTGACTGTTTACCTACCAGATTCTTTCTGCCAACTGGGAACTATTCTTCACCATATCCAAAACACTGTCAACCTAGTTATTCAGTAATCAATGCTCGCCTCATGCTGCGAAGGAGGCTCTAAAAACAAAGCCTGAAGACCGTCGAACATCATTATGGAGGCTACATGTGCCTCAAGGAACCAGAATTCGATCGTAAGAGAAACTAACGCATGGTAATCAACTATTACCAGGGAAAATAATGGACAGTTTACCAAAAACACTGAAGGAGTTCACAATTACAATTCGTAAAGGGGAGAAAAAATGAAGACATGGGAAAGTGAGAGTATATGGACATTGCCATCGGAGCGAGTGTGCCTCATAGCAGTTGAAATTAAATTAAAAATCATGTATCAGATACAGAACAATCAATAACATAAGAACAAAGATCTCAAAGTGCTAAAGTAACCTGCTGATATGGGGCCTATTGACACCGGGCACCACGGAGCAATTTTCCGAAAATGTAATTAATTGAATGCAGGAAGTTCTAATTATGGCCTCTGAGATTGAAATTATATTCGGAATTCTGGCGAAAAAGAAGCAGTATATTGCTGGCTGAAAAAACTTAGGATGCTACAGAACAGAGATCTGAAGCGGGACCTACAACTGTCCACCCGCTTTTCCACTGATAGAGTCCATCATACATTGGGAAGTATACGGATCATCGAACACTTCCTGGTCTGGTTGAAAAGTTCTGCCCAGTGGCGAGTCGTCTTGACCGAAGCACATCAGCCGGCGACCGGCACAAGAGGTCAGTGGTGTTGATGGAGCCCTAGAAGAACAACTGCGCCAAGGAGACGACGAACCAAACACAAAGCGACGTCACTCCAAAATGACTCGGGAAGGAAATATCTTAGGACAACTACCTGCGCCCGACATCATTTATAGCATTGTTAAACGACAGGTAGTTGGTAGAAAACGATATAATTACTCTGTTCCCGTATACAAAAACAGAAAGATACATGATGAGTTTCATAGTTTTACTGTATACTGATCACGTCTACATTTATTTTTGTACTCCGAAGCACAGAAATTATTCATTCTTTGGTGAATTCCAGTTCCTATCGGAAGCAGGTAGAGAATGAATGCAAACAGGCTTCAGTGACTTATTTGCTTGATCTTATTTCTCCAGGTATTGCGACACAAATAGGTAGAGGTAATGCAGTGATAAACAAAATAAGATATTCGCTTTTTTGTCAATAAATTAAACTGTGAACTATGGAAAATAACTACAAAGCAACTTCAAGTAAATGATACAGAGCATCAAATAAAAGCCGTGAAATTTACATTGGCGATGGGGATATTAGGAGAATAAACAGGGAAAAGATGACCATATATTAGCTCTTGATTTCAGATTTAAAGGAAAATTTTAATTATTTGTTTATTAGTCTTGTTCCATAGATCCCTGCAGAGGTAGGACCTGTTGGATGTACAACATAAAGTATTATATGTTATAAACAAATGAAAAAAATAAACATTTACTACTGAATTTTGCAGTAGGCATAATATATACAATTAATTCTTTTGTACAAATTCTCAGATGGAGTAGGAGTTGTCAGCCAAGTAACCCTTCAGTTTTTCTTTAAATACATCTTTATTATCTACGAACTATCTCATACGTCCACAATGTTTATTAAACAGATGTATCCCAGAAGAATGAACTCCTCTTTGTACTAATGACAACGTATTGAGTATTGTACAAGTTCTTTTCCTTCTTTTATTGAAATTGTGCACCTGTGAACTTGATGCAAAGAAGCTAAAATGTTCCGTGAAAAAACACGTGGGAGGATATATATACTGAGAATATTTATAGATGAACCAGGAACTGGAATAAATTATCAAAGGAAATCTTTAACAATGCAAGAATTTATAGTAAAGAGTGAAATAGTGTTATAAAAAAATGCACTTAGGTTTCGCTGGGAAATTACCACCGAAACGTCAGTACCGCCCTCATTTAAAAAAAAAAAAAAAAAAAAAAAAAAAAAAAAAAAAAAAAAAAAAAAAAAAAAAAAAAAATTACATTAGATAGTTCATTGTGTGGAACAATGCATGAGGTTTCCAGAATAACACTTCTGTAAGTCTATGCCACGTGGGAAGCGTATGAAGTTTAAGCTGTTTGCTTATTCGCTGCAAATTAACAACGGAATAAGCAGACTTAGGTAACACAAATAATACCGGCACTATGCGATTAGTGCGTAGCTGAATGGATGTGTCATTCACCTCCAAATTACGTTATTGGAGACACATTAAAGGACTAGGGGAGTACGCATTAGCTTAGAGTTGGTGAATTTCGTTACGTAACAAAAGGAACGTTCGGCTATTGTATCGCCGGTAGCGAAATTATTTCAGACCTTTTATCTTGTGTTAATTGTGCTTCGTCGACACGGACACGAGAGGCGGGTCGGTAGAGTGAGGTTGGTGACACGAGGCCGTAATTAAAAGGCTCCGTCAAAGCACGCAGTTCAGCTGGGCGGAATAAATTTTGGGACATTTCCCCACTACGGATAAAGGTTAGTGACAAGGCGGGTCCATATTCTGTACCACGGCCGCGTGCTGTTAGTTTAACACAGAAGGACGCGAGCTGCGAATTCGTTTGAAGATCACATTTAATGAGCTCCTCCTAAAATAAATTAACATTACATAAGTTGTAAATTTTCTAAATGCGCTACGTAAATAGTTTTACGGCAACTCTTCTTTTGAATTCGTTCTTAAATCGCTGACTGCAAAGCGGCAAATATTAAAGCACGACTGGTATTTCCAAGAATTTTTACAACAAAAAGTGCCTGTCTAAAAGCCTTAAAATAAGAAACTATAATACAGTTGTGTAACCGGAATGTCTCTATGCAAGTGAATGTCTGGTATTAAATTATAAACTGGATAAGCTAGAAGTATTGGAAAGGAGAATTTTGAGTCCACTGTAAAATACAGTACAATGGAAGTTGAGAACTAATGAGGAAATATATCATAATATTAAAAAAATAAAAGAACCAATCAGACACATCTCTCGCATCGATGAGACCAGACTAACAAAAAAAAAAACAAAAAAACCCAAAAAAAACAACATTCATATATTTATGGGAGAAAAAAATCAACTATAACCTGGATTCGAGAGGTTAAAAAATGACTTGAAGCGAAACAATATCATCAAACAGGACGCTATGGATAGAGAAAATTTTAGAAAGCAGATTTCGAATATGGCAGGATTCCAAGGCAGAGAGGAGATGAAAACGGGAACAAAATGGTCTGAAGAGAGAGAGAAAATACAGTGTAATAATGAAGGAGTACTGGAAAGAAAGAAAGAAAGAAAACAGCAGGAGAGGAATTGAAATTGGCAAGTGGTCTCTAACTGGCCATAACGAAAAGAAGAATAAAGCACGCCTTAACAACAGTAAAACTAAAATATCTTAACGAAGTCATCAATGTAATAATACATTCCTGGAAACTGAAATAAGAACACCGTGAATTCATTGTCCCAGGAATGGGAAACTTTATATACACATTCCTGGGGTCAGATACAACACATGATCACACAGACAGAACCATAGGCACATAGACACAGGCAACAGAGCATGCACAATGTCGGCACTAGTACCATGTATATCCTCCTTTCGCAGCAATGCAGGCTGCAATTCTCCCATGGAGACGATCATAGACGTGCTGGATGTAGTCCTGTGGAACGGCATGCCAAGCCATTTCCACCTGGCGCCTCAGCTGGACCAGCGTTCGTGCTGGACGTGCAGACCGCGTGAGACGACGTTTCATCCAGTCCCAAACATGCTCAATGGGGGACAGATCCGGAGATCTCGCTGGCCAGGGTAGTTGACTTACACCTTCTAGAGCACGTTGGGTGGCACGGGATACATGTGGACGTGCATTGTCCTGTTGGAACAGCATGTTTCCTTTGCCGGTCTAGGAATGGTAGAACGATGGGTTCGATGACGGTTTGAATGTACCGTGCACTGTTCAGTGTCCCCTCGACGATCACCAGAGGTGTACGGCCAGTGCAGGAGATCGCTCCCCACACCATGATGCCGGGTGTTGGCCCTGTGTGCCTCGGTCGTATGCAGTCCTGATTGTGGCGCTCACCTGCACGGCGCCAAACACGCATACGGCCATCATTGGCACCAAGGCAGAAGCGACTCTCATCACTGAAGACGACACGTCTCCATTCGTCCCTCCATACACGCCTGTCGCGACACCACTGGAGGCGGGCTGCACGATGTTGGGGCGTGAGCGGAAGACGACCTAACGGTGCACGGGACCGTAGCCCAGCTTCATGGAGACGGTTGCGAATGGTCCTCTCTGATACTCCAGGAGCAACAGTGTCCCTAACTTGCCGGGAAGTGGCGGTGCGGTCCCCTACGGCACTGCGTAGGATACGACGGTCTTGGCGTGCGTCCGTGCGTCGCTGCTGTCCCGGACCCAGGTCGACGGGCACGTGCACCTTCCGCCGACCACTGGCGACAACATCGATGTACTGTGGAGACCTCGCGCCCCACATGTTGAGCAATTCGGCGGTACGTCCACCCGGCCTCCCGCATGCCCACTATACGCCCTCGCTCAAAGTCCGTCAACTGCACATACGGTTCACGTACATGCTGTCGCGGCATGCTACCAGTGTTAAAGACTGAGATGGAGCTCCGTATGCCACGGGCAAACTGGCTGACACTGACTGCGGCGGTGGCCCAACCGCTGCGCAGCTAGCGCCCTTCGACGGCCAACACTGCTGTTCCTGGTGTGTCCGCTGTGCCGTGCGTTTGATCATTGCTTGTACAGCCCTCTCGTAGTGTCCGGAGCAAGTATGGTGGGTCTTACACACCGGCGTCAATGTGTTCCTTATTTCAATTTCCAGGAGTGTATCTACATTTGGGAAAAAATACGTGGTTTTGAAATTATTTCCACGTAACATATTAGAAAGGACAGAGGCTGCAATGGTGTCTTGCATTCATCTCAGTTACATTTAAGAATCTGTGTCATATACGCTGAAGTTTAATTTCCAATTTAATGGTTATTTATGACATCTTAAGATATGTGGCATTGATGATTTATACATGGAGGGAACCATCGGAGGTAAGAAGTGCAGATTACAATTATTTGAAGCAGATAATCGAGGACGTAGGTTGTATTGGGCATGCTGAGATGAAGAGGTTATTCAGGATAGGAGGATTCTTCAAAATAGTCTAGCTACTTCAGGGAAACTATACTGCTAGTATCTCGAGTCAGTATGCGGTCAGTCACTCACTAACACTCACAGCAGTATCGATCAAAGTAACGTTGAACTTATCTCTTGATTCATGGCAAGTGTTAGACTGCCTTCCGTTCATAGTCATTGAAACTGAAATCTATTCTCCTGTCCGCATTGTAACATGTTAGCCCGGTTGCAGAGGAGAATTTTTGTTTCCATTGTAACCGAATTGGTAAGTACGTGTGCGAAAAATGACACCAATAGCAAGTACTTCAAACAAATGTGCGACGAAAAGAGTCAAGCGCTATGATTAAACGAAATTAACTGATCTTAACATATTATACTGATTTAATAAATACTGTGATCTCAGTTTAAAGCATTAGCAAGAAAATGTGTACATTTCTTGATGTGCAAACCCAAGGGCATCTATATTCAGTGCAAAATAATTAACACTAACGAATAACAATAAATAAAATAAACACTTTTGAAACTTCGTATTATACTATTAGCCATCAACATCGACAAAAACATTTACTATCAATGAGGAAACGATACGCGCCCGGATAAGAAAAGTCTCTAAAACTTTGACGTTATTGAGTATGAAAATTACATCAAGAAACACTTCAGAATATATCTCTTCTTCTTCGGAATTAAGATGCTTCTCGTTGAGTGGCTGCAAACTTGTAAAATAGGGAATAGCTACTGGCTGTAGAACCATCATAATATGAATCAGGTTTATAAGCATGAGATATAGATACTCGTATGTTAAACGGGAGGAATTGTTTAAATAATATATAAATAATATATTACAAATTTGGATGTATTCCACGTCCATCTAAATGTATAAATGTATCATGGCTGAGTTCATGAGTTAAGTTTATTTTATTGAGTCATAGAGATCACATGCCAGCAAGAATGACGTAATCTGGTGTATTATTTTGAATTATTATTACTTTTTTTTTTATCTACTTATCGGGTCGCCGTATTACCCTAACTTTCGTGTTTACTGATATACAATCTCTTCGGGTAAATTGGATTACAATGAACAAAAAATTCAGTTCGAAGTAAATTACAACCTTTCATTAAATACCACCACACCTAAGTCACGGTGCACGATCCCCGTTTCATTCGTCTGACAGCTGTCCAGTAACGTAGTTAACTGTAGACAGCTACAGTCCAGGATGAAACCATGTTAGCCTTCCTGATTAGACTAATCTAGTTGCATGAAGCAACTGCTCCTCGCTCCCACACAGATTCTCCTCTCATCTGTATTTAACTCTAACTGATTATCGCTAAACTTAGCCTGCAACTTGCGAGCGCCCTATATGCATATCATCCGTCCTTTTATTCGATACTTCGTATCGCCCTGTCTGTTAAATCCTCTTCCTGCCGAGAGTTTTTCTATAATATGGCTCGGCCGTGCAAATAAATGCTTCCAACTGGTAAAATTCTAGTAATTTTACTAACCACATACATTATTACGCATTCAAGTTCCCCTAATTATACAACATACGTTACAGGAAAATAAATGACTTGAAAAGCAAAACAAAGTTATTTTCAACATGCGCAAAGGTATTGTGGTGCAACACTAACTAGTTGTGAGCAGAGAAGTCATGCAAACGCAAGAAGTTACAGGGACGAAGGTGCCACCGCGTAGTGATCGTTGTGTCGTGACTCATGACGACGCATAAGCCTGCATAGGAGTGGTATGAGAATGTTGACTTAGCTGAGTGGACTCACCCTGGCCGCGGTGACGGAGTACCGCCAGTCCTTTCCGCGCCGCTTGGCGCTGTAGTAGCGCCACATGACCACCGTGATGGCCACCACCAGCGCCAGGCCCGTGCCGGCAGCCGCCCCGAGCACCGCTGACGTCACCATCTGCAACACGCGCAGAATCATCACTCCATTGCTCAACATTTTAAGCAAAAAAAATTCTGCACTTCTGGTTAGCAACTAAATTCTTGTTTTATTTTAAGGCTTTATCAATGGTCAACAACGGGGCCATTAGATAGCATTGTGAAGGAACCATTTGGAAATTCTCCTGATTTCGGGAAAACCACGGAAAATCGAAATCTGCGATTCTGGAAGCAAATAGTACTGTAGGCCAGAACATTAACAGCTGTCCCATTAGGCTTGGTCAATTTGTTCTTACTATCATGTAAAACCAGTCCCGATTACGCATATATAGAGTGCGTATATACTTTCAAATATTTTAGGAAGTGATAGTATGCATCAATCAAGATACGACAAAAATGCCTAATACACTTTGGGTCGCAAACGGAGTTAATAACAGAACAGTTACAAGGAGTGTGTAATTCCTTACTGCCGAAAGGCTGAGGCATGCATTTCTGTGGACGGGCAGTCTCATTGTGGAACCTGTTATTAATTCCGTTTGTGACCGAATGTTTATTAGACATGTTTGTCTTATTTTTATGAATACTATCACCTCGTAAAATAACACCCTGTATAGGGACAACTTTTATGGTTCTGTAGCAAAAGTGAAAAGATCTGTTCTTATAGCTATCCGCATCTTAAACATCGACGTCGTTTAGAGGCAAGGGAGGATGGGAGACAAGGAACGTTTAGAAATTCTACCATTGCCTTTGTAAAGGTATTACGTATATATTATAAAATTTCTACAAGAGCTCCACATCATTTTTTTTTACTTCGAATCTAGGTTCACCATCAACGGCGTAACCAACCTGAAAATACTAATCCTAATATTTTAGTTTACCATTAACGAAACAATAATATATTACACACATATATGTTCTCTCAATAAGCCGCAATGCGTTTATAAACTTTATCTCAAATGATTTATTCAAGTTTTACAATTCGACAACTATTATCGATTACTTATCTTTTGTTTGATCTCAATACGTATTTCTTCGTTAAAACTTTGACAACAGTTTATTAATATAATCATATTTTTTCGTGCCGTTAGGACTGTATATTATAAATAATACAACATGCTGTTTCAGCTCACCAAAATCAATGTCATTCTTCCAAGATTCGAATGTGTTTATTTCTCTATCTCTAACTGTCTGATGAATCGGCAAAACAAAGACTCATCTTCTCCCTTGGTTCCACGCTCTTTGCTCCTTTAAACTTAACTAACAAAATCAGTTTCTACAGTTACAAATATTTAATATAAATGCAAATTTGATTTTAACATTACTTTTTATAAATAATTAGGTCATGCATCTCGCACTTTTCAAACGAACCATCCCGCCATTCATCTGTAGTGATTTCGTAAAACCATAGCAAACCTGAAAACTGGATGATCGTCATTCCGAATGTGAGCCCAGAACGCTACTTCTCATTAACCGGGCTTGATGTGAAACGATTCCCTGTTACTGTCGCAACGATCAAGCTACTAAAGTTACACACTTCACATTTGCACCTGTAATGTGTTTAATTAACCAAAATCGAATACAGTATACAATAATATTTTTTTTAAAAAAATATTCTTTAGGGTGTACGGGGGTGGAGTTATATATAAAAGTAAAGGGTGTCGGTTTATGTTTTCTCTGCCCCAGATGTTTATTGTTCAAGTAGAGGTCTGAGATACTTCTCCAATTACCTAAGAACTTTTAATTTGTAACCATTATTGACCATATCATTTATTTAAAAAATAAATACTAAATAAACACATCTAATATACTGCGAGCAATACAAGGAATGGTTTTTATTTTGAGATCACTTTGCCGTATATTGATATTATTTTATTCAAAATGCTCTGCATGGAGAGTGCATTTCGTGTTAACGAAGCTGTAATAATTTTTATTGGAACATAACGATACCAGTAATCATCCAAGCGGCTACGTGGTGCGGCGTTGTGGTTGAGTGCGCTACCTAACATGGAACACTTTGTGGTAAGTGACTGCGGTCTGACATACCACATGCGATATGTGTCTAGGACGTCGGGACCCTAACATTGAGAGGTTCGATTCACACCTCACCGATTTCTTTGAATCTTCCATAGGACAAGCTCACAGTTCAGTGTATAGATTCAACTCGTCGTCTCTCATATTATCCACTTCTTACATGGGTATAGTTAAAGTACGTTCCATATCTGGTGAAGCAAGCGTCCCCTGTTAACATTAGTTGTAGGGATGTAAGGATTATCCACATCGGCAAGTGCAGAACATTCGCGTGAAATCCTACCTCCACTTCCCCAAATTTTAATGCGGATGTATAGCAGATGTTTGGTTTATATTGCAACGTATAGTTATTCTTTTCTCTTTATACGAGATTCTGCCCATCGGCGCTTAGCTAACAGCAACCTGTTGGATTTTTCCTTACGATCTTGCAATAAAAGTAACAATGAACTGGGGTGTTTTACCTAAGCAATGAATTTACATGTTTCAACTTGCATGTAAAGTAAAGCTGCCTATCGACAGTCCAATGTATAGGATATCCGAGTAGAACTACAGTAGGATGCGCTCACCCATTCACGCTACTTGAAGGGGTCCAAAAATGTTCCAAGCAGTCCTTTCCTCTCGTACCTTCTCGCTGCACACTAATTTCCTTATCTCACACTCGCAGGATGTTTCCTCCAATCATGATACAACGCCATACTTTGTTGGACGGCAAGGAACCTTCTTGGTTGTGTGGGAGTCCAACAACATCCAACACGTCCTTCGTGCAGTCCTGTAACGCCTTTTACAGTCCATCTAGAGTCCTTTATCGGAAAATTTGATCATCGTAAGTCCTACAAGTTGGATTGTGAATGGGCCACTATAGCGGCGGGAAGGCGGGTGGCGGGCACGGAGATGTGCGGTTGCGTGGCCTCGTGCTTGACGCTTGAATTAGTTGAGCTGCGAACTCAGCAAAGTTCATATGACGAAGACTGTTTTATAGAAGCATGTGTAGTAATGTAAATAATTTAATTCACTTGTGAAATCGTTCAACTTTTTTTATTCTTGAAAGATGAAGCAAAAAATAAATCAATACAGCAGTAATATATAGGAAAAAGATCTTACTTATAAAAAATGGTAAATTTGGCATAAAAAATATACTTTTGGATTTTAAATTTAGTTTAGATAAAATATTAAAATCTAAATAATTAGTATATTTATTTTTCCACCTCTCCTTCCGCGAAACACCCGCTGATTTCAAGCACTGAACACCCGCAAATATGATCTCTGTTACGATTAGTTGTGATGGCAACACTTCTTTCTCATTGCTTTCCTAAATGCGAATAGTGTTTGTTGAATGATATTCAAAGTGTGTAAAAATGAGGAGATTCACAGGGGTCAGTCATGTCATCACCAGTATTCAAAGTTAATGTTAACGACTTCCCCTTCATATCTGGCATCTCCTTAGGGCGATTTGCTGATGACACAGAGGTCATGTGTTCAATACGTCTACATAACGTCATAATAAATAGGATGCAAAGACAACTGCAGGAAGTAGAGAACTGGTGCCCACGAAATTAGGTGTGTATTAGTGCGCAACAATGTGTTTCACAAAAAGAAGGAGGAAGAAGGATTATCACTTACAACTCGCAAGATATGGAATCCCTTGGAAGGAAAAATACAAGTACCAAAGATTGATACGAGACTCCAAACTTCCTTTAGAATCATCACATCATAAAAAATTTTAATGAACCTATTTCCGAACTTGTACAGTGAGGAAATTACCACTAGATATCAGAGTGCGACTATAACCATAATTCGACCAACCTTCTTTCATGGAAGCAAAGTACAGTATGTGGAACAAGAAGTCACACAAACATACAAAAAATTAAAAAAATACAAAATCGAAGTTTACGTATGAGCTAACAGGAAAATAGATATAAGAGAACAGATGATCTTCACAACGGAACAAAAATACCGCGAATATATACGGCAATATTTCAACAAACTGGGAGGTTCAACTCCAATATGACCCAAACTAGAGAAATTGTAGAAAACCTACGAGACGTGGTATTTATACACCGAAAAGATGGCATAGGTATAAGGTCCCTTAAAAGCATACCCTATACATACTACCAAGGAGGTTTCTCCTAATAAGGGTTTTTTCATCCGAAGCGCACACATCAAAAAGAGATCACAGACAAAATCAAACACAAAGAAGCAGGGTTACCAAAAGCAGGCTGGGATAGTTTGGAAGACAGACGACGTAGCTTGCGTTCGAATTTATTGGAGAATATGAGAAAAAATTTAAATTTCGAGTGCAATGAAATACTTCTTCTGCCAACCTATTTAGGTCGCAATGACCGGAGGGATAAGATTAGAGAAATAAGATGCCGTACTGATGCTTTTATGTATTCCTTCTTTCCTCGCACTATTCGGGATTGGAATGGGGGGGTTTAGGATTGGTGCTTTGCACCCTCTGCCACCCACAATGTTTGTGATTTGCAGAGTATGGATGTCGATGTAGAAGCAGTGGGGCTTAAAAACTACAATGAGTGATATAAAAAAAAGAAAAATGATCACAAAACAGACTTTAAATCTTATTCGGGGATGTACTGAGAATCTCACTCCTTTTCCAGATTTCAGTAGTTCTACGATTTAACCACTGTCGTAGCTTTGACCACCCGCGTTGTTTATCAAAGTTTGTTCATGTCCGTTAATTTAGACAAAATTGTCTTGCTGAAAACAGCTATTCGTTCTTCTTTGGCGCTAAGACGGTTGTTTCGCAGACTATAGAGTTCGTGGGTTTGTGAAATCACTCTGAATATTGGAGATGTCAGGTCCTTCACCCACCTTACTCGCTCATGTGATGTATTACTGAATTGAACATTTAACTAACGAAAATGCAGAAGTAAAAGATTCCAAGTGAATTGTACCAAAGTTAATGATCATTTTATTTTTTCATCATTTTGTCGTTATTATATTTAAACTGTTTACACAATTTAACTGCGAGAATTAACTATGCAATCAGTAACATTATTGTTGAAATGAATTCTTCACAGGAGTTCAGCCGGATAGTGTCGTAAAAAGACAACGTTTCGACAACCGGCTCGGTTGTCTTCATCAGGTCTATTACTCGAGTCGAGTTTGTGATTTCAGGTAACAGTATCTGAAGTAATAGACCTGATGAAGACAACCGAGTCGGTTGTCGAAACGTTGTCTTTTTACGACGCTATCCGCCTGATACTCCTGTGAAGAATTCATTTAATCAATACGCAGGGTAAGTCTCCAAACACATATAACATTATTGTTTCATGGTGTGTACTAGAGTAAATCACATTAAACGGGCAACGTTCGTGGCTAGTGACAAATTTTTAAAGTGAATACTGATAACCACATCATTAGTTGTGATAAAAAAGATACCTTTCTACATAGTAAAATCCCGCTTTACCCCTCGCTTTTTCGCTGTTTCTTCCAAACAGGAAATGGCAGGTTAAAAACAACACACATTGACACACTATCAGCGAGGAAGTAAACAAACCATCATATCCTTGCGTCGCAGTTACTTCCACAAAGCCCACCAAAAATGATGGAAATTTTTTATTGTTATTAATAATTTTGTTAGGAAACTGTAAATCCAAAACCAATCAATTATTATTTATATTACTGATATATTTCGTGATTACCTACAACATTTCCTGTAAACTTTCTCTGACTTTTTAATAATATACCCTGTTTTTTACCTACTATCAAAGAATTATTAGGTTTTGTTGCACCGGGTTCTAATAATTGTTACAGAGAATAGATTATTACGTGAATTTATGTATTTAATGTCGTAAATAAAATAGCAACATGTAGATTTAAATGAACGTCGAATTATATTTTTTAACACGCCAGACAATAACCTTTTAGATGGCACTGCATTTCTTTTTGTCGTTATAATTGCAATTAAACCAAATCCAATTATACATTTTGGTGCCAACTTTCTTTCAGTTTTAATACATTTCCCTACTACGGGGATTCTACAGCTCCTGATGCTTCCCGTAGAATTCGCGGAGGTAGAGCTCCGCATTCCCATTGCAACCACTTGCGCAAGAATGGACGTGACGGGGTCAGCGCCACGCTCCGGCTGGTCTTTACCTTCGCACGAAGTCTCCTCCTCGGTTCCCATTGGATAGCTGGCTGAGTGGGGCTGGGGAGCCGATCTGGATGTTGAGCTTCGAGGAAAAATCCTCTGCTTCGTCGGGCATCGAACCCGGATCGTCCGTGTCACAGTCCGACCCTCTACCACCTGAGCTACGCTGCCGCCCTGTTGTGTTCTTAGCTTATATTATCACTTGCTTCCTGTAACTGCTACGCATAATACAGTGTAAACATCGGAAGATCTTCTCCTTATGTGAATTTTTGCATCTAATCGTCGAAAATGTACAAAAAAACAAATTTAAATGTAAACGAATGTCGCACTGCATTTTTTAAATTCTGCTTCGCATTATAATTTTTCGTATTTCTGTAAAAGTGCATTTCAGCTAGCATAGCAGTTACACTTTCTTTTAACGATGTAAGTGCAAAAAATCAAATTCGATTATTTACTTGAAATTTACACTGTTTAGGAATATAACCGTAAATAAAATAAAATGAAGTAATTTATTTGAAATTTCCAGCTATCCAAGTAGTGCTGTGGTGGCAGTCAGTGTAACTAACACTTCGGGCATTATCGAGATTCGCCGGATTTTGCCGAGCTATCGAGATGAGCGCAGTCTCCAGACAACGCATTTTATTAAAGAGCATTTCGGATTAACCAAATTTCTCAACACACTTCTACCTATTTCTCAGCTTTCCAACGTTGCATCCAAATGAAACTTATCTTACAGGGCGTTTCATTTATGACTCGTCCGCGTGCACGGCAATAATCGCCCGGCCCAGTGGCGGCTCGCTTGCCGGCAACTCATACCACGCAGAGCCCGTTCTCAGAAACGCCTCTTGTCTGCGTCGATGTCTTACCTTATAGCACCTGCTGGAAATGTTGGCCATCGGCTTCAATACACGCTTGACATCTTCTAAGCATGTTTTGGCTATAAGGTAAGACATCGACGCAGACAAGAGGCATTTCTAAGCACGAGCGCTGCGCGGTATGAGTTGGCGGCAAGCGAGCAGCCGCTGCGCCGGGCGATTATGGCCGTGCACGCGGACGAGTCATAAATGAAACGCCCTGTATTTTACTCTTCATATTCTCCGCTGTACCTTGTTGTTGAAAATCTAGCGTCTAGCTTTTGCTTAAATCAGATTTAAAAAAAAAAAAAAACGGCCAGATCGAAAAATAGTAATTTTTCACTAAAAATGTCGATTTATTTTCTATAGCTTGTTAATACAGCCTCAAGCATATTTTTTCCTCTCTAAAATATGCTCAGTTCACACTTTTTTAATCTTTACTGTTTTATAATGTGCTACGGTGCTGACATAGACCTTTCACTTATATAAATTACAGATGGTACCAGGAAAGACTTTAATCTGTAACGTTCGATCCTGGTATTTGGAAGGGAATGCGTTCAAATTCCATTTCAGCCCTCCACTTTTCGGTTTTCCAATTTTCCCGAAATCAATCCAGGTGAGAGCCAGGATCATTCCTTAGAAAGGCCTTGGTTCAATTTATTCCCATTCCTTGTCCCCATTCTGTCCTTACTCGCCGAAGAAACTTAAAACCCTGAACCATAAAAAGTAAGACTTAAAAGTTAATAAGGGCATAATACGTCACCATACTTCGATGCACCTTATAGCTCAGTTATACCATTCTTGGACAGAAAAATCCAGAAATATCATTTGAAATTTATAATTGCAAAATTTTCGGGAATTGTAGAGTTTTTGGGTACGATATAGCGGCAGAGCGTAAACTAGTGTTTCCCTCCCTGTTTGCACGTTTTCTACACCATGAAACGTGACTTAACTCAAGGTTTCGCTTTATTCCCCCAGGATACGGGCTGTGAGTTACTTATCTTCTTCCGCAGTATCAATTATCTTGTCAGAGTCACGTCCCCTCCGGCTTATCCTGAAATGCCTCATTTGCGAAATCACAGAGCAGCCGACTGTGAGGAGCGTAATTTGAAGCAAAAAGTAGGAACAGAGACTTGTCGCATTTCCGCGAAGCTTCAAACTAATCAGCTTCGTGGAAAATGTTGGCTGGTAAGGAGCGGAGCCAAGTTAAGTATACGTGTTGTATCTCCTCAACGCGTTTGCGAGTTCATTAGAGTATGTCATTACCTTCACATATGTAAGGCATGAACAACTGTGTAAAAGACAGAGAGATATTTCAAGTATCATTGTAAATGACTGTACAAAGACTATTAAAAGTGGATCTAGCCACATGTTACCGCCTCTTAATTTTCGCTAAAATCTCTAATTGGACCATAGAATGCGCGGGATGAAATAAGCATTGGGTTTACCTCATCATTAATTAGCTATATTTTATATTAAGTATGTGTAGAGGTGCGTTGAAATATAAAGGTAATTTAATAATTATTTTTTTCTCCGGTGTACCTTAAGTAACTGATTTAATCGGTTTTATAAGTAATTAACATAATATTTAATCGGTGGCGGAGTAAGAGAATATGTTTGCCTCGACCACTTTTGGGTGGATCGGAAGCAGTCAGGTTTGGGCGTAGTTTGTGAAAGTTCCACGGTAATACGTTCGGAATAGTTTTAAAAATGGGTTGCATGGTGATTCGGTGATATAGGTGGGCATCGGGACGAAACTGCAAGAATGAACAAGATATGGAAATTTGACAAGAAGGTTGTGAACAATTTCGGATGTTTACCTGTGGATTTTTTGGTGAACCTTTTCGAGGCGAGTGTGGACATTGTTAGGGAAGACTTTACCATTAATTGTGGAAGTATTGTAAGACAAGAACATGTGATCTATTGTGACACTGGTCGCCAAATGTGAGTTATCAGTTGTCCTGGAAATGGTCAGCTAATTGTGCTAACCACTCCGTTAGTAGATGACGGCATGTTTTTTTGACGATAACGGCCCAATTCTCCTCTCTCAACACATGCAATCCCTTAGCATGGATAGTTTTAATTTCAATTTTCTGGCATATAACCGCCAAAAACTGAAAAACTGGCGGTTCTGATCAAAATATTACTGAATTAATCAATATCGTTCCTTGAAACAATTTTTGAAACACTTGTGTTACATTCACACATGTTTCAGCTACATTTCATGAGCTATTTTAACTTGTGTAGAAAGAGCATGAACTTGCGCCATACTGTCTTCTCCATTCGGAACAACACACCTGCCCGCTCCCTGCCAAGCTACAATGCAGGCGACCCATCGCCAATCGCCAATCGCTTCCCTTACAGCTGTACTGACTAGAGTAGGAGATAGGAACCTAAATATAACAACACTATGCTATCCCGTTAACTAAACAAACTACAGTCTGTGGAAACACGAAACTATTACAAATTAATCTACAAACACTAATACTTTTATTCAGGATACTTATAATTAATAAATGCATAATAATTTAATATTAATAATAACACTAATTTAATAATAAAAATGATTGGGGGCTAGTGATAATGTTACAATCAGCGTAGTTTCCTTTAATTGGAATCTATTATCGGGAGTGTAACTAGAGTTTGAAAATTAATGTTTTATGTTTACAATGAATCATACAAACCTTCGGGAAAGACGTATCATTTGTAGAAGTACACCATTTAGTTAATCCACATCCCTGTTTATATCGCCGATAATTGTGCTTATCAACCTGGCGGTCGTACAATTAAATCAAGCTAACCTGTTAACGAGTTTCGTGTGATTAATTAACGCGATCATCAGACATATTAGCAGTAACCCAGTGGATTAGTTACGAGAAATTAGTTAACAGCGAGTGGTGTGGTGTAACGGTTAGCGTTCTGGCCTCGCATTCGGGATGACGCCGGTTCGAATCCCTGTCCGGGCTCCAGATTTGGGTTTTCCATGGTTTCCCAAATGACTGCAGGCAAATGCCGGGATGCTTCCTTCAATAGGCCATGGCCGAATTCCTTCCCATTCCTTGCCCCCCACCCTTTACCGTATCTAAAGACCTCGCTGTTAAGAGAGGTTAAGCAGTTAAAAATAAATAAAATTAGTTAACATGGCGATCATGACAAAACTACTTTATACGATTATCTCAAGTATAGTTTCATTTAAATGGTGATTAACAGAACAATTATAAATGTATCAATCAATTAAACAGAAGCGCACCATAATTAGTTAAAAATTTACAGTTTCACGGGGAAAACATACAAATAAATATGGATTTGTGGATTTCAAAGCAATTTTTTTTTGGTGGCAATAACTGTGTAATGAATATGACAAAACACTTCATTATACCGGCTGGGAGACTGCAAACGATGGTACATCCGTCTCTCTGACAGAGTTCCAAATGGTTCGGAACTAAACTTCCATCGTGGCCCCTAACCCATAGCCGTAATGCTTCAAGATTCAGAGGACCGGTAGTTTAACGGGAAATCCCAATCACTAAAAAGATGCAAATGCACTTCACAAAAAGGTATATATTTCGTGGGACGCTCAACAGAAGTGAAAATATAATTTCTCCTTTGAGAATAAGCTTAATGAGTGGAACTCCCTTCTAAAACTTCTGAACCTCTCAGGCAACCAACAGAAATTCCGAAAAATTTAAAAATGTTGCTCAAAATATTCTTCAAATTTCTTTCTCGTTAAAAGTATTACTGTGTAGATAACTTACAAACGAGGGAAAGAACCTCAACTTGGCGCAGAGTTCACTATTTTTTAGAACAGTACCGCAAACACAATAAAAGTACATACATTATCTGCGCAGAACGAATAATATTAGTCGTGGTAACTTAATACTCACTTTTGCGGGATATCAGGACACATGCTACACGAATAGGTCAACAGATGTTGTGAAAACGTGAAAATAACTCGGGATACACTGGAGAAATATATCTGACGAGAAATACGACTCTCTCTTCCATTAAAAATGTTTCCTTTCTCAACTGGAGTTATTTTCCACATACATTTATTTTTTCATGGTCCACTAAATCTACAACCAGACAGTGTATTCCATATAACTCCTCCTTTTACTATCCTTTATGTTGTGTTTTTCGCATTCCTTCTCGTTTTCCGCTTTCTCGCATTAACGTACTTATACTTAGGCACTAACGAATCAGTGTTGTGTATTTCTCTGGATGCGTAATCTATATAAAGTTCTGAATACCTCTGCCAACATTTCTTTGTGTTTACCTACCAGACAACTATTCAAATTTTTTAGCACCTTACCTACATCAGCTAAGATTTCCAGAAGTCGACATCTTTTGAATAAATAAATTACAAAATATAAAGAATTGGGTTATCAAGAAGTATTCTATTTCCAATGAAAATTATTATGTGAGTAAATATGTTTGTCAAAACAGATTAATCTGACGATGTCAACAACTTGAAAAGGACTCCCCACAGCAGCGTTCTTGGAAATGAAAATAGTGGTTTTCCCTGCCCTTCTCTGGTTACTTGATGCATTATGGCGGGAGGGTCCGCATTCTCATTAGTCAGTGCATTGTTAGCTTGTTCAGTATAGTAAGTACAGCTTTGATTTTTAAACTGAATAATTTGTGAGGCATATATTTTCTGATGGCTTTAAAATAAAATAATAATAAAAAAAGTCACCAAATATCTTTTCGCTCGGCGTTCTAAATCGTTTCAAATCGTTTCTCGGTGCCGTGATCTCGACTGCAACGAGATGCAAAGACCTAATTAAAAAATGTTCCCTTTCAGTTTACCCCGTCTAGTATAGCGGGGCTTCAACCGGTATGGCTTAACTGACTGATCAAATGGATTAGTAACCTACAATTTCATTGAATTTCATTTGACGCGAAATTAATGATTAAGACATACTTCAAACTTTATGAAGAAAATGTTTTGCATTTCTTACAGAAAATTTATCACAAACGTCTTAGCAAAATAGTGTGATGTGTAAAAAAATGTTTGGTCTCCCACGAACAAATTGAGAAGTCATGTAAAGGAGACAATTTAGGCTCTATTTCCTGTAATACTGTAAGACGTACTAGAATCAGATCACAATATACCTTAAAAATTTTGTCATAAGATTAGAAAACAGTGAAGTTTATTAAATCTTTATTCGTTTTTGAGATTATACTTTTCTTAGAAATTTTTTTAAAACTGTAAAAATTTGTGTCATTTTTTATTTGTACCATACTAGTTACTTAATTAAACGTGACTGAAACTGTTGTTTTGATTATGTTTACTCTCCAAAGAATTTCACCTGTCGTCGTGGTATCATTAGCGAAATTATGTTAACTCAAAAATGTTTGTCGTTTTAAATTTCGTGATGATGTTTTTTTTATACATGATAAAACTATAGTTGTATAGTTTTTATAATCTACTCACATTTACATTTCTTCTTTTAGGTTTTACAGCTGATTACCTGTGCCTTCATCATTTATGCAGCTTTTATGTTGCACATTATATTTCTTGATTTCATCGTCAGAATAACCAGAACCAAGGAGGAAATTACTTATGCGCGTTGTTGTTACTCAATTGTTTCCCCAATGATATCTTGTTTTATCAAGTGTGTGTTATTATTGAGGATTTCTAATTTTTCAATCAGAAAAATTCTGATTTTTTTTTAGTTTGAAAATACATGTATTTGTTGTCGTAGATATTTTTTTTTTTTTTTATGAGAGGAAGGAAAGTATCGGGTGATATTTATGGTAAGTTTGTTGTGCTGGTGGAAATTACAAATTTAGGCTGTTTTGTGTGAGTTTTGCGTGTTTATTAATTTGAATACACTTTTATTTGTCATGCAGGTCTATTCTACGATTACATATTTTCTTGAAGTTATAGCCTTTGGTATTTAATGATTTTGCTGTGGAGTTGCAATATTGTTTTTTTGTTGACTGTTAGGATTTTTCTGTTCGTCTCTATATCTGTAAGCGAATTTAATTTAATTACATTAATTAAGGACATGCAGCCGTAAAATCAAATCTCCAAAATCGACCATGCCCTCGACGAGCAAAACATATCAAAGGCAACCGACCTCAAAATGTTTTGAAAAGGAAGAAGAAGAGGAAAGAGTGAATGTGATTTAATTAATTGCTGTGAAGCACATGCTCCGATGCCAATTTACCTACGCATTCATTTTCCATTTAATTAATAATGTTGATCTTAAATACTTTGAGGTTCCCCCTTTACCAACTCTAATTTTAATTTCTTTCAGTGTGTTTGGAAAACTATTTAGCACTTCTCTCGGTTATATATTTTAATCCGTAACTCATATACCTTCAAAAGAAATTTTTTCCATCCCCTTCTGCACAAAATAGTGTGCTATCTTGTCACGTTCAATGTTTCCTTTCCAGACATCATTATTAATTCTTCTACGCATAACCTTCTAAGCCACATCATACGCCTTGTACCTCCGAAGCTTCCTCCAGTTTTCCAATGAATTCCAATCCGTGGTCTTTGTTTAAAGAACGTTCGACAAAAATAGAGATGTCTTACAAGTATACTCGTATATACAATTTCAGATATATTGGATGGTTAGTCTCTTGTAATCTGTTAAAAAGATATCACGTGGTTTGATACAGTCTGCAATTTTACATAAATCATGGATCAGAGAATTTGTATTAAATTTTGATACAATTTTTTTAACTATAAATTTTAACTATTTTTTTTACTTATAGCTTTACGCCTCGTCGACGTCGAGGTTATTAGAGTTGGGATGGGACTGGAGCAAGAAACGGAAAATAATTCGGCCTTGGCGTTTTGAAGGAAACATTCCGACATTCACCTGGAGTAATTTGGGGAAACCATGGAAAACCCAGATATGGATGCCCGGACGCGGACTCGAACCGGTGTCCTCCCGAATGCGAGGCCACAACGTTAACCGCTCACCCACCGCGCTCGATATAAATGTTAAATATTGGTTTTGGTGAACATACTATGACTAAAGATTTTACGAATGATATAAGCGTTTTCAAGATGACCGTAAAGACAAAGATGAAGGACGTACGGGTCGTCTAATAACCGAAGAATACGTAGAAAAAGAAATAAATGATTACGAACGATCACCGAATCACAATTAAACAAGTTGCTGACGATGTTCGCACATCAATTAGCTCATGCCATGAAATTTTTTCGTCTTTTTTGGGTATGAAACGTGTTGCAGAAAAATTGTTCCAAAAGTGTTGATTTTCGAGCAATAACAGCGGCTAATGGAAGTTGCTCAGGAATTTTCTAAATTATGTCAACAACGTTGCAGAACTATTGAAACGTGTCATAACAGATGATGACACATGGGTTGATGGGTATGATGTCGAAACTAAGGCTTCAAACGATCAATAAGGGTTACTACCTTCAACTTCAACGCCGTTTGCGTGAAGCAGTTAGAAGAAAACGCTCCGATTTGTGGCAAAACCACTCATGGCTTTTGCATCACGATAATGCACCTGCTCACACATCATTCCTTGTTCGTGAATTTTTGGCAAAAAACAACACTGTAATGATACCCAATCCTCCATATTTATCTGATTTGGCCCTATGTGACCTTTTACTGTTCCCAAAAATAAAGAGCACCTTGAAGGGCCGTCGTTTTACAAGCATAGATGAGATAAAATGTGCATCGCTGAAAAAGCTCAAAGCTATCGCAAAGATCGAGGTACAAAAGTGTTTTGGGGATTGGAAGAAGAGCTGGCATAGATGTATAATATCTAATGGGAACTATTTTGAATGGGATAACATCGACGTAGACGAATAAATAAAACTCTTTCAAAAAAAACATTTATGAAAATTCCCGTTATTTTTTTTTAACACACCTCGTATAACAAACTGATCTCATGACAGAAGAATGGCATTGGTCACACATTCAGTGCGCACTACCTACTCGAGAAAATGCGACTTATTGACGGACGGACTGCATTAATAGATTTTAATAAAATTTCTGTCCAAAAACTGTACTACCAAAACAAACATCATTTAGTTAGCATGCAAATACAGTAACAGGGAAAAACAGTGTACAGTTGATATTATAATGTATACACTGCCAAATAGTTATGCAGAAATCCGTGAAAGTTTTGAAACAGTGTTACTTATACAGAAAAAGCTCTGTAAAGCTGCATAAAGTGCTGTTGCTGACCTCCATCTGTAGATCATAACCATACCTCCACTGATGATTCCCCACACCATAAGGGCGAAACGCGTATGGAAATAGATGAAAATAAATCAACAGTTGTTTTTAGACGAAAATTTTATTAAAATCTATTGATCAACAACTGAGGAAGATGACCTATAACCAGATTTGTAGGGATTGTATTAATGTGGGGTACTCCGAAGTAATCTGTTGACTGGTATTTTGACGTGAATACGTCTTCCAAGTTCGGGACTGGGAGACATCCCAGATTTAAGAAAACTGTCCAGTTTGAAATAGTCACCGAACATAGGAGCAGGATTAAAAGCGCTAGGGAGAGAAAGGGGGCAGTATATTAATCGGTATATCTTCTGGCCTCCCTCACCTCCTCTCTCCGTTTGGCGCAGGTAAGGGACTCGAAATAATCATTTTGTATGAAATACGGTGAGGCAGATGGTTTCAAGACTGGTAAGGAAGTGGAAGTAGAACTGGGCGTGACCGAGCTGTGCGGGGAAGGGAGTAACGGCAAAGTAACTGCTCAGAAGAACACACAGTACCGCAGTACCGCAACGATCAGCTTGGGTTTCTTTATTTCTCTAAACCTTCGCTGAAACACGTATTTCACAACTTATAAACAGAACTGTAGTTTCTCCTGTGTACTAAAATAAAATGCTAAGTTATGAAGAATATTTGGCTAAAGAAAAACATTGTCATTTAAAACTTGCGGGTGTAGCTCTGATTACTACTTTCCCCTTAACTTTTTATCTGTCAGTTTGTTTGGATTATATTTTCATACATTATAGAACATGGTAAACACTATTTATAATGGTTACTGAGAAAGTTGTAAGACTCGGAAATGAGAATACACCACTGCGGAATACGCGAGATAAGAGGTACCGTGATAGGGACGTGAAAACTTTGGTCGGAAGTTGCAGAGGTAATAGGTAATGAGAGTTGAAGATAAGTGTAATGCTTAAGGGTCGTCGTAAAACTACGGTTCACCTGGCGTTGGAAGCGATCCTTTGTGGTGGATGCAATTCGGCAGCAATGGACAACTTGGTCGACCGCAACGGGCGACCACTTACTCGGACAAATGGGTTCACTGGACAACGTATTTGACTACTGCATCGAAACAGGACAGTAGGAAGATTTCGTATGGCCACTTTGGATATTAGAGGTTTATGATGTAAAAAAGTCTTACTATAAAGAAACGAGGAGTGAATATGGCGGGAATTTATAAAACCAAGTAGAAAATACAGGCTTCAAAGGAACTTGTTTACTATATAATGGATTATAGTGGAGCCAAGGCAAAACGGCAATAATTGCTTTCAATTACGTTTGCAGGTAACCGGCTACATTTAAAAAGGGCGTACTAAAGAGTTTGCACGGGAAAAATGGCTTTAGTATGTTAAAATAATACGTGATTGGCCACATTGCTATCTTCCAAACGTAAAACATTTTTTCTGATGTATTATTTAAATGTTTATGTGGGGGAGTACTGGGGCATTGAAATCGCCAGATAATGGAGGATGGTTTGTTTTAACAGGTGCATTATGCGGTTGTTACAAATCGGGGAACGTAGCGGAGCAGGTTTTTAGTCTCGCTTTGTTTTAGTTATGCAGTGCGCATTCAATAGCGAGTTTCTCTTTCTAAGGAAGAGCTGAAGGGGATTTTCTTTCAATATCTATCTATTGATGGGGTGGCGATATGTGCATAAAAAAATAAAAAAAATAACCTTTCACGGTATAAAACCTATGCACAAGAATGAAGGTATAGAGTTTTATGAGCCTTCGGGTGGATTTACGGATCATCCACCACATTAAAACACTCGGCCTTTCATCACACTGGGGACTCGTTTCTGAGAAATTATGAATGAAATTTATTGCGTCTATCGGTTCCTTTGAGCTGACATAACTTTTTTGAATTTTGAATTACACGCTATTCCTTTTTTTTTTTTTTGTATTGCCAGAATTCATCCTACCCGAAACTAATTTATGGAAGTTTTGAATGGCTGCAGTAGTGGAAAACGAGTGTGGAAAACACAGATTTCTTCACTCCCTTTTAATTGGGAAACGAATGGGTTATATTAAAAAACACACATTAATATCGCTAGAAAACCCCGTCTCACAGAACGTAATGTATTTAGCCGACTTAGCCGAAGACTATGGATGGCTGTGATGTGTTAATTACTAGGTCGAGACACGTCTTAGACAGAATAGAATCTTCACTCTGGTACGATTCAGGAAAACCAGCAAGCACTCTACAATCAATTAACAGTCACCGGGGTATGAAAGCATAGGAGAAGTATCCAGTTAAGAGACATAGTCCATTTACTAAGTACCAATTTTAATTATCTTTATATTTTAACACAATCTCTTTTTCGTCCTGGCAACTTTGAGAATACATAGTTACGTTAATTCAACGTCAGTATATATCATATTCAGGCAACATAAATGATTAAAAATAACCCGAAAAACTGAAAGGTCACTAAATTATCCTGTCATTTACTTCTTCCGGACTTCTACATCTACTACATCTATATCCATACCCTGCATATCACAAAACATTGTGGGTGGTAGAGGGTGCTAAGCACCAAATCCTAAACCAGTACATTCCAATTCCGAATAGCACGATGAAAGAAGGAACACATAAAAGCATCAGTGCGGCATCTTATTTCTCGAATCTTATCCCTCCGGTCATTGCGACCTAAATAGGTTGGCGGAAGAAGTATTTCATTGCACTCGTAATTAAAAGATTTTCGCATGTTCTCCAATAAATTCAGACGCAAACTACGTCGTCTGTCTTCCAAACTATCCCAGCCCAATCTATGTATCAATTCTGTGACGCTTTCATAAGGACTTGCTGTTTATTCCTGTGCCATCACCCCGCAAGCAAACAGAGTGAATTTATTCTACCTCTACTATGTTCTTTCTTGATCCCAGGTCAGTTGTGAACGATTCAAGGTAGTTTATTACCGAATCCTTCACCTAATACATCACATACCTTAATTTCTGAAGTTTAAAATTAGAAGATGACCTCACACGTCTCCGCTCCAGAAAACAGCATGAGCGCACCGTCACTTATACTGAAGTATAGTTACATCCACACAACGAAGCGTGTCTAGGCGTTACCAGTCGCAGCCCCAGTAGTATCACGCATCATATTTCTCAGCGGAATCGATTCCGTCAACATCACTCGGTACGAATTTCGTCTCGTCACTACAGCAAAACTTTTTCCAATCTACAGTTATTCACGGCAGCTGACGCTGAACCGAAAAGCCATTATTTATTATTCTCCCTACAAACAACGCTATACGACTGCGCCATTCGCTATTTTAGCCCATTCGACATAAACGATTTGTTGTTGTCGGTTAACGCTGTCGTTAGTCTTCGTTGTGTAATATAACAAAACTTCATAACAACTGTACAGTTTCCATGGATCTTAATATTAAAAAGTTCGTTGTCCATAACATTGGATTTAATTTGGTATTTAATTAGGATTTGATGAGTTTCTTTCCATTGACAACAACTCAAGATTCCACTGAACAATACAACATTATTAATTCGTATTAGAACAATGTAATAATTTTAATTATTAATTACATTCAAACGAGAAATTATTTAGAAGTGTTTAGTGGTAATCTGAAGTTAATGAAAAATTTACGAATTGAAATATACCCATGCTATGATGCCTTCCCTATATCAACGCTTAATGTTACAAATATGATTAAGAGGTAACTGAAACATAATCGTGTCGTATCGGTATTATTATTCCTTACAAAAGAAAATGTGAAACCATCAGAAATTTGTGAATATTTTGTAACGGAGTTGCAGAAAGTGAAAAGAAAATTATCATACAACACTCTCGGTAATTGATAATGTAAAGGAACTCCACTGTCAGTTATTGTAAGAAAGCAAGCGGATGAAAAGAGTGCTGGTGCAAAGAATTAGAGGTAACAAGTAGAACGGAATGTATGAGCAAGTAAAAACTTGATTACTTGTTTAAGGAAGAAGAAAAGTTTTTCATAGGTAAAGTAAAAAAGATATTTTAAACAAAATAAATAATGATGTAGGTGAAGTAACATTAAACTTATGTAACTGCTCCTTTTAATTATGATGAAGCTAGAATTCTCATTTCGTGTTATATAAGCGTGTAAGATAAAAACTGAGTGTTAATATTTCTAAAAATAAAAAATCGTCTTCCGCCTCGGCTGCAGGTTATTTCTGGAAGCGGCAGTAATCAGGAAAACGAATCACTGCTGTCAGCTTGGCGTTAATGAGGGCGGAGAGTAATCCCGCACTAATTGTGACCTTCCTTCCGACCCCGCAGCAGTTTTCGTTCGCAGAAGTTGAGTTACAGCTACCTCTCTCTTCCTGCTGTAAATGCTTCATCAGGGGCAGCCATCAAAGCGACCGACGACGAATGTCAAACTCCCTTCCACAACATTGTTACGTAGACAAACTGGGACAGTCTCTTCATACTTAACTGATTGTGTGGTTGAGCATGCAGGTGTTTGATATACGTTTCGCATTTCCGGGTTCGAATCGTGGTTTCTGTCGAACGACTGCTAGACTGGTCTTTCCGCCACACAAACATTGTTTTCTGTGTGTGAAATATGCATCTAATGTTCCGTGATTCAGATTCAACGTTAAATTGTGTGTGTCTCATAGTTGTGTATGTTTTCTGTATCAGCTGAGATGGTGACGAAAGACAGAGTTCGTGGCCAACTGAAACTCTGTCATTAAGTTTAATTATTATTATTGATCGTATCAATGCTTGCCATTTACTTAAGAGCAGACAATACATTTCTTTACTCTCCCGTTTTCATAAAAAAAACAGACCAACTGACAATATCCTTGGAAAAAAGATCTGATAGACGGAAGCTTCCGTGACTTTGCAAGCTTCAGTTTTTGATCGTAGCTTATGACAATAAATAATGTCACAATAAAAAAAAGAGTTGAATGTAACACTCTACTATGGCTATTACGAACAATGTTTACCGTGGCCGGCCTCAGTAGCGTAGGGGCTAGAGTTCTAGCTTCACCTGCCGACGGTCGTCGGTTCGAGTCCGGCCTAGGGGATGGGTGTTTAAGTGTTTTGTGTATGAATGGCGTGTCCTTGTTGTAGTGTCCATGTGTCAATACTTGATAGCAACAAAGATACTGTCGAAACTAATACACTGGAAGAGTTGTCACATTGAGCCTCAGTAGCCGAATGCCATTAAAGAAAAAGAAAAGTTTTTACTCATTTTTGGTTCATAGATCATGTGGAAGAAAGATGTGAGTAGGTGTCAGATAATTGAGATGAAGTCAGAAATATGATTGGAAAAACCAAATGGCACGCAATCAACAATGAGAAAGTACGGCACTTATCCTAATTTAGTTAATCTTCTATCTATCTATAGGCCTAAAACGAAACCTGGAAATATTGGTCGTATAAAAACTCGGAATCTACGAAGCAGAATTCGATGGGGTTTTCACCGTTTAAAAGCTTAGAAGCTTAATTCACTTGTCTGGCATGTCTTATGTTTCAACGTCAAATAATGTAGGAGCATTAACTGAAATTCTGAACGTATGGTGAGGAATTCCACAGGAGGAATGACTAGATGCTGCATACGTCGCACTAAACACACAACTACAATATAATATCTCTGACTATAGCCTTTGATGAGCAATTTACAATAATAACCATTTATTCATACTCATAACTGAAAAAAACTTGAAATATTATTTCCTTTAATACGGGGTGTTTAGTTTTTAAACGCTCGATGGCCGTATTGAATGCGAGGAATTAAGAACGAAAAATCAGTAGAGATTTTCTTTGCCCCTGATGTCTGGCAATGTCTTTGACGATCAGCTTTAGTATTTGTCTCTGATATCAATGTTATTAAAATCAATTATTTACGATAATTTTCTGGATAAATTACGTTGAATTATAGGTTCAAGTTTACGTCGCGTTACACGACGTTGCTAACTTTGGACAAAATGATTGTATCAATGCGCGTGTGATTGAAGCTTTGAATTTGTGGCGCCAATATTAGCGGAGATTGTGGTTAGGTTGAAATTCAGCCTGGACCATAATGAAAACTGAACCTTTTTGTTACAACCAATGGTACGAGGAATTTAGTTATCAGTTATTTAAGCAACTTTCATAAGCACTATGTCACGTTGTAACATCATGTATCGCGACATAAACTACTCCTGAATTATACAGGTAAAACTAATACTAAAATCTCTCTGGCGTTTCAGTTTGGATTCAGTTATTCACATTAACCAACGTTTAACGTATTTTTTTCCTATTGTGTTTTTCAGTATTTTATTTTCTATATTTGCATAAAAGACTGAATCTGTATAGCTAAAATTTCAGGCGCTTGGAACTTACAGATTCATTTCGTTCGCAGTAATTAATTCGTACGCTGATGGCATTTTTTATCATCTGAAATTTGTATTCAACCTTTAGTGTTAGGTGCTGATAGATTCATTCCGTTCGCAGTAATTAATACGTAGGCTGATTTTTTTTTTATCATTAGATGTTTGTATTAAAACTTTAGTGTTGAAAATAATAACGACTTAGGACAACTGAACATTTTTTGGTATTAGGGTGCAATTCTACGCTATACGCGCGTGTATCTGATGTAATCTAGCTTTTATTGATTTTATATTTTATAGCGTTGTTTAGTAATGCAATGGCTTTTAACAGCTTTTATTAATTTCATAATTTATCCAATTGTTTACTAATGCGGTTTTTACGTCAACTGTTGCGCCGAAATTTGATGATGAATTCTTATATAATTCAATGAGACAGATAGAAAGTAAAAAAAAAATACATGTCTCGCTTAGCTCTCGAGTTATCGAAAGTAAAAAATTATTTATAGGTATAGATTCTTTTCCGTTTGACAACGATTTTCTTCTCAACTTGACCACAAGCGCTAGACAGAAAACAAAACGCCGATTGTACATGTCAAGCGTGTAGTACCTTGTGACTTTAGGATTTTTTTTGGTCCAGGTTTCGTTTCAAACTGTCAACCTCTATTTAGAGATACAATATCCCAAGGACAAAAAAATATTTAACAATTCACTTTCAATGTGTCTCGTCAAGTTAGATAAGAATACATCATCTGGTTTAATGAGAAGTGTAAACGATATATATATATATAAATCTTCAGTTTTGATTTGTCTTGTGCTGTTACATAAGAATACATCACCAAATTTCAACGCGACAGTTGAAAGATTTTTCATAAAAGAGAATTCACATTCAACGAATACTGTTTTAGTACTAAATCGACATGGAATTTTGTTTCCTTGTGAAGAAAGTTTAAATGCAACATTTCTGAGATACAAAAACTTAACTCAAACGGCAAAAATACTCTGTTAGGCGAAAAAGGGTGTGTGGAGAAATTGCTACAGGGGCGTGGGCTCTATCGCAATTAAATTAAACTATAAAGCGAGCTTGATGGTTGAACGGTAGCGCTCAAGCCTTGAACTCGAGATCACTTGTATTCAAATCCCCGCCCGGCCATCCATTTTTCGATTTTACATGGTTTCACAAGCAAAATACTCAGGATGTGACGCATACCTCTTGGGCCTGTAGCTAAACATTAAATTTTTCCTTACTTTCTGACATAATCTAGCTTTCAGTCGTATTATAATCTATTCGATATATCGAATGTCAGACAAAAATATCTGGTGTTTGGAGCTAAAAGTAGAGTCATTGTGTTCATAATAATTAATGTGTGGGCTGATGGCTTTTAATAGAATAGAACGTTGTATTAAGACTTTAGTGTTGCAAATAAAAACAGTTTAGGACAACAAAGCAGCTTTTCTTCATTTTGTAATTTATTGCGTTGTTTCGTAATGCAGTTTCTATGATAACCATGGTGCCATAGTCCGTAAATCCCTGAAATAAATCGAGGTAAAGATTTTTTTTTATTTCTAGTTTATTTCTGAATAACTGATATACAGCTGTGAATACCTGATATTCAACTATACAGGTACGAAATAGAATTTAATTTTGAGCTACAGTGCAAGATGAAGTAACATAATGAGAAATTTTTTTAACTCCAGCGGCAGATGAGCCAGCACATTCAGACACATCTAATGTTTGACGCTACGAAAACTCGTTCAAAATCGATTCAGCAGTTTTCAGATAATGCTTGATTATTGTTAAAGTAAAGGTGCCTTAACCGCTTAAGATATACGTAAAATTTTAATTTTGAACCCAAACTTTCAAATTCTGAAAATCCACTCAAAATGTGTATTTCTTGCCTAATGCCGGAATAAACAGATATATTCAAGATACATTTTTATGTATGTGGTATGTAATAATGTGCGTAATGTTTCGATTTTCGAATAATGTGCGTAATGTTTCGATTTTCGAGCAGCAACATTAGCAAATGTAATTAGGTTGAAATGTAACCTGGACTAAAATGAAACTGACATTCCGTATCAAAGCACCCAAGCCACCCCGTTCTTGGAAGTGTGCTGTTAAATCACCGGTTAGTTTAGTACCGGAAATGGCCGGTACGAAATCAGTGAAACTTGGTAAGTATGAATCTGTTCAGACGAACAAAAATAGTGTACGGATAAATCAAATTAAACCGACTTCTTTCTTGGTAAGTTGCGGATGAGTCTAGGTAAGTTTTAATTCCGGAAATTGGTGGCCCAAATTGTATGAAACTTGGAACATGTTACTGATTGCATAAATAGAAACAGTGTATGGGTAAATCAACAACTAAACCGGGCAACGCCGGGACCTCTGCTAGTTACATGATAAAATAATCATAAATAGGTGCGGAGATTATGACAATACTGCTGTAGCCCATATACTTACGTTTGTAAATAATATAATCTATCTATTAATCTACTCACAAGCTGAGTAATATAATTTAACTTAGCAGTCTGTCAGAATGTATAGGCTGGCAGTAGTAGAGGAGGCAACGAACGCATTGTATTTGTTTCTACCCAAGAGAGAAAAGTTTGTAGTTTCACACGGATTACAGACGAACACGACTGTAAGAGGCGAATAATCAACAGTGAATTGTTAGTATATTGAAAGTTGTAATTAGAAACAATAAAGCACATGTGGTCCAATTTAATTTCGTTATGTGAATTGATTCTGAACGTGTTTTTCTTCCGTAAATAGAATTTCAGTGAAATACAATTTTTGTAGTGTGTGGTGATGCTAACAGCTTCCAGTATTTTTTACATATTCAGTGATTATTTTCAGTAAATGGTGTGAGCATCCAGCAATCTCCCGAGACTGAGTGACAGAATATTCTCTGTCCAAGACGTGCTTAGAGCGACTTCGATGCAGACGTGGTGAGAACTAGGTAATTTAAGCACTCACACTTCTAGGGAGAGCCAATCAAGCAATGCTCGTAGGAAATACGAAGAATGAATGCGGTAAAAATCTTAGATATGTATAGATACGACCTACAAACCAAGACGGAGAGATATACTATACAGGGTCCGGCAATAAAACCTCCCTCATTTTAATGTGTTGTCACATAAAAACTAAATATGATAGAGAATAATTACTTTCATTTATGAAAAATACATACTTTGCCATTTTTAATTATTTGGTTTTAAAAATTATATCTGACCTCCATTGTTGACACATTGACAAAGTCTATCCAGATAGTTCTCCATACATTTTCGCGTCATTTCTCTTGGAATGGCTGCCAATTCTTGGGTAATGGCCTCTTTAAGTGCTTGCAGTGTTGTGGGACGATGTTTGTACACTATAGGCTTTAAGTGTCTCCAAAGATTGGTGAATGTTGCATAGACACACTCACACGCGCCAAATTTTCCGGCATTGTTGCAGTCCGAGGACGGCCTGTAGGTTTTTTTTTAGTGCTGAACCTGTCTTTCTAAAGTTTGACACCCACAGTTGAATAGTTTTTCTATCCGGGTCACGATCATGTTGGCCAAGTTCGAATCGTCTCCGAAAATCTGAAAATAATTGTTACGAATAAATTCGTCCACAACAAACGCACGATGCTCACCAAGCCATGACATGGCGCACACTGAAAATGGCAGGTACACCTCTTTAAAACAAAACACACTCCACATCAGTATCCTCACTACAACCCGCACGCCGGCTACGTGAAATGTGTGAGGTTTTATTGCCGGACCCTGTATATGATATACAGGACACTAACCAGAGACGGAATTGAGATGCAAGAGAAGTGCAAAAATTATGCGGGAGTTTTATTCACGAAAGCGTTGAGCAGATTATATGAGTAGCATGTGGAATACAGACCTAATGGAAAAGGGATATGTATTTATAACCTTCATTAAGCGTCATTAAATGTTTTGTTGACAAATGTTGGCACTGAACAATGTATAGATTCCAGCACACATGTTCCATCGCAATGGCAGCGCGAAGAAACGGCGGGATGTCATGATATCAACGGGGTCTACAACGCCACTGCTAGGGCGTCAGCTGGTTGCCATGGCGATGTCGGAACACGTCGACCGACAAATAGGCGCCCCAGCGGGTAAGCGCTTACGGAGGCTCGTCAGCTGTACAGTCACTGCCTAACGACGACAATTGTCGGAACTTACGTATGAGCTGCGATTCTAATGAATGTATTTCCATTTAAGAGATAACGTCTTTAAGGTTCAGTTTTCAAAGAGAAACAGAGTTCTAATGCTGGTGTTTTTTGCCTGTCAGAATTCGGTAACTTTTTAATTTTGTTTTTTTACGACATAATAAAAGACACGAGAAGTTATGAAAGTAGTCATTTTTAAACAATTATTATCGCTGGTTCTATCTGAAAATCGATATTACGCACAAAATTGAAATTTATCCCCAACATCGAGCATATACCGTAATAAAAAAGCAGGTACTTCCATCTAATATACTTTGTTGTTGTGGGTAATAGAAGTAAAAGTTTTTATTTTGAGGTTATTGGAACAAATATTAATATTATTTTATAAAAAGTGGTTTGATTCAGAGTGTACCGCATGCTAATGAACCTAATAAATTCGGCTGGAACGGAATAAAGGCATTAGCATCACGAGCGGTATTGGAGAGCCGCTACGTAACATGAATGTGTGTCTGACCGGAACATGTGAGATGGGTCTTTAGGTCATTAAAATACGGAACATCAATTGTGTGACCAATAGATATGAAGTATTCACGTATGAAAACCTAATGAATGTGCTTACCAATGCAAGATCTGCCAAATATGAAGGTACTGCCTACTAAAAACAAAAATATGTAAGTAGAAGTCATTCTTTGACTGCAGTGCCGTACAAAAAATAAATTTTACAAAATAGCTGATAGCCTTCAAAGTTGCCGCCAGGTTATCCACGCTCTTTGCCAACGATGATGAAGGCTGCTTATGAGCGAACGAAGACATTCTCGGCGAATCAAATGTTTAAAACATTTTCGCGGCTCCCATCGGAGGAGCTTGTCAGTTTGATTCGACGTTTCGCAACAGGTCTCCGACTTCATCTTCTGGCGATGTCACTTCATCGGAAGATGAAGTCGGCGTCCTGCTGCGAAACGTCTGCAGATGGGAGGCCGGAAAATGTTTTATACACATGAGGAAGGCTGTGTGCTTTTCGGTAATGTGAACCGGCTTCCGCATGGTTGGCAAAAAAGCCGTGAGTAATCTGGACGTTTGCTTTAAAGCAGGGGTGGCCAACCCGCGGCTCGCCTTGAATATTTTTCCAGCCAGCGAGATTCATCACACTTTTACAAAATATATTTATTTTATAATTGCTAAAGTAGTGAAAACCAATGTATTAAAAAAAACATTATTTGTGCATCTATATTTTCAAAATTTATTTCATTTATATTTATACATTTTTTATATATCATTTTTAGTGTTATCTACATATATACTCTGCAATTCACAGAGGGCAGAGGGTGCTCAGCACCAACCCTAATCTCTTTGTTGTGCATTCCAATCCCTAATGGTACGAGGGAAAAAAGAATTCCTATAAGAATCAGTGCGGCACCTTATTTCTCTAATTTTATCTTTCCTGTCATTCCGACCCAAATAGGTTGGTGGACGAAGTATTTCACTACACTCGTAAGTGAAAGTAGGAGTACGCATGTTTACCAATAAGTTTATACGAAACGTGCGTCATCTATCTACCAGAGACTCCCAGCCCAGTCTACTAATCACTTCTGTAACCCTTTCATAAGGACTGTAGCAAGCGTTCACAAATCGAGCAGCTCTTCTCTGTACTTTCTCTATACTCTCAATCAACCCCTTACGAAACGGATCCCAGATGGCACAACAGTAGTCCAAATGTGGACGCACAAGAGATTTGTACGCCATCTCCTTTGTTTGTTCATTACAATTTTGCAAGAACCGCAGCCTAGAATTAGCTCTACCTACTAACGTATTAATATGTAAGTCCCATTTCATGTTCCTTTGTACTGTTACTCCCAAATATTTCATAGAATCGACCATATCAATAACTAAATTGTTTAACTCGTATTTCTGAACAATCGGATTCTTTTTGTTAATATGCTCATTGTCTTACACTTTTTACAATTTAGTGTGAGTTGCCACTCAGCGCGCCATGCCAAAATAACATTCAGATCACGCCGAATTTCTAAGCAATCGGCCAAATTCCTTACTTCCCTATAAATAACCGCATCATCAGCAAACAATCTAAAAAGGCTTTTCACTTTGTCTCCGAGATCGTTTATAAAAATTAAGAAAAGAAGTGGTCCCGATGTAACATCTAGATTAGAAGAACCTTATTCTTCAACAACGACATACTGCGATCGACCAGTTAGAAAATCCTTTATCCATTCACAAAGCTGATCCGATATACCGTACGCTCGTAGCTTCGCTAAAAGGCGGTTGTGTGGCACAGAGTCAAAGGCTTTCTGAAAATCTATATTTCTTCACAATATGCGTTTAGTATCATTATTATTATATTATCTGTGTTCACATAGACGAATAATAGTAAACACAATAATAATAACTCATATTTCAATTTTTAGCTCCAAAAATGTATACAGTGGGTCTAAATCTAATATGGGGATATATAATTTTATATGCGGCCCGCGGAGTTATGATGCATTTCCAAAGTGGCCCGCAAGATCATTTGGGTTCACCACCCCTGCTTTAAAGGTTATAAATAGTTTGCTCTGTTTCCACTACGCATAAATTTTCTCATTTAAAAAAAAAAAATAAAACTATGATTTCTATTTGCGCACTAGTTCAAAGCCCGTTAAAAATGATGGAAACAGGGATGACCATCACCACTGAGCGTAGGAGGCATTTGTAGCTATGGGCGTAGAGGAGAGCAGTCGACTTTAAAGGGGAGTTTAAATTCATCACATGGCGATTTACGTTTTAAAACAGAAAATTGTTTATTGTTCAGGAAACGTTTGTATGGAAATTATTTTTTGAAAGCAATAAAGAGTATTCAAAATCTCTCTAAAACAACGTACGTTGCGAATTCACATCATTTTTAATTTTGTCTGAAATATTGAGCAAAAATACTACACAGTCACTTGTGATATTTTGCTCATATGTGTAGTTGTTGTGTATAGCAGGCGTACTCCACTGTAAATTTACACAGACGGAAAAAAAAATCCCAACACCAAGAAAAAATTATTGTAGAGTAATGAAATTTGGACAATGCATTTGTCAAGTTAACATGTTTAATTGATTAAATTTTCAAGATCACAGGTTAATTTAAGCTCAAGAAAATGCATTTCAAATGTGAAATACTGTTAAATTAATAGCCGGTGTAACCTCCAGAATTTTGAATGCAAGCCTGCAAACGTGAATGCATTGTGTCATACAGGTTTCGAATGTCACTTTGTGGTATGGAGTTCCATGCTTGTTGTACTTGTGCTGTCAATACTGGGACGGTCAGTGCTGGCTGTGGATGATGCTGGAGTTGTCGTCCAATGATATCCCATACGTGTTCAATTGGAGACAGATCTGGTGATCTCGCAGGCCAAGGTAACATGTCGACACTCTGTAGAGCACGTTGCGAGACAACAGCGGTATGAGGGCGAGCGTTATCCTGTTGAAAAACTCCCCCTTGAATGCTGTTCATGAATGGCAGCACTACAGGTTGAATTACCAGACTGACGTACAAATTTGCAGTCAGTGTGTTTGGTATAACCACAAGAGTGCTCCTGCTGTCATAGGAAATTGCTCCCCAGACCATGACTCCAGGTGTAGGTCCAGTGTGTCTAGGCCGCAGACAGTTTGGTTGCAGGCGTTCCCCTGGCCTCCTTCTGACCAACACTCGGCCATCACTGGCACCAAGGCAGAACCTGCTTTCATCAGAAAACACAACAGATCTCCAGTGTTGGTCAGAAGGAGGCCAGGGGAACGCCTGCAACCAAACTGTCTGCGGCCTAGACACACTGGACCTACACCTGGAGTCATGGTCTGGGGAGCAATTTCCTATGACAGCAGGAGCACTCTTGTGGTTATACCAAACACACTGACTGCAAATTTGTACGTCAGTCTGGTAATTCAACCTGTAGTGCTGCCATTCATGAACAGCATTCAAGGGGGAGTTTTTCAACAGGATAACGCTCGCCCTCATACCGCTGTTGTCTCGCAACGTGCTCTACAGAGTGTCGACATGTTACCTTGGCCTGCGAGATCACCAGATCTGTCTCCAATTGAACACGTATGGGATATCATTGGACGACAACTCCAGCATCATCCACAGCCAGCACTGACCGTCCCAGTATTGACAGCACAAGTACAACAAGCATGGAACTCCATACCACAAAGTGACATTCGAAACCTGTATGACACAATGCATTCACGTTTGCAGGCTTGCATTCAAAATTCTGGAGGTTACACCGGCTATTAATTTAACAGTATTTCACATTTGAAATGCATTTTCTTGAGCTTAAATTAACCTGTGATCTTGAAAATTTAATCAATTAAACATGTTAACTTGACAAATGCATTGTCCAAATTTCATTACTCTACAATAATTTTTTCTTGGTGTTGGGATTTTTTTTTTCCGTCTGTGTAGATACATTTGCGTGAAGCTCGACGCTGTATCCCGCGCAGACCTGCCTATGGGAACAATAGCTGTATCGGTCGCTAGATGTGTTGTGGGATGGGGATCACCGGTGATTCGTGCGTGAGACAGTCTGTTCGAAAAAAGTGTGTACGGTGTCAAATTCTTGGGTGGTTTGGTTTTGTTCCATGGTGAAAGCCGAGCAGACGAATTCGAGCGGTGGCCTTTGACGACGGGCAATTGGGCCCCGCAGTTGATGGTACAAGCTCGTATGATGGGCTTAGCTACGAGTTCCGTAAAATGCTCGTTAAGCATTTTTTAAGTGAAAACATCAAGTCGACGGACCGTCACACTTGGTTGTCATCGACTCCATGCAGTGCGGCAGAAGGCGTCTTCTCAAAATGATAACGACGCTAGTTGTGACCACCGAAAATGTCTTTTCTATTAACAAAACCCAGTGCCGCCATCGACAAACCTCATTGCTCTCACTGAGTACAGTCAAAGTGTATAAGAACCCTAACAACATTTAAAGAACCCACTATCTGATCTAGGCTGAGAGTAAGTTTTAATTTGTTTGCATACTATTTTTAAGAATAAATCTGTTGATTTTTGCTTATAAAATAAATGTAAATTACGTCAAAAAATATGTGTAACGGTGTTGATGATTTAGAAAGCAACATCCTGATCACTCCAATTATTAATTTATATAATTGATGATTTTTATTATAATTTATGCAAAACAAAGGTTATTTAATTTATACCAAGACAATGACACCTCAGAGTATGATTTGAAGTTACAACAAAAATTAAGAGATGGTGGTCCAAATCGATTTATAATAATAATTTATAATAAGTTGAGACAAATTTTTCATAGTGGTTACGAACGTTACTCCTCGAATTTTGTATATTACAATTTTAACCGGATTGTTGGAGGATATAAACTAAAAAATTGACTTAGTTTGTACTAAATTTTAGAAAATTAATGTGCACGTAGATATTATGCACAAGAGAAGGTTTTTGCGTTCGGTGAAAGAGAGATGCATACCAACAATTCTTGCTGAGTACCAAGTGCCTTTTTGAAGTTTGTAATAATATATGCGTCATAATAATAAGTTTAATTATTCTAAATTGCTTGAGGAAACATCTAATACTTCAAGTTCAATTTCACAATTTGATGCGCCAATGTTTTTCAATAATATTTTAAAAATAAACAATAAGGGTTGAAAAACCAAAGGAATCTGTGGGGTATCAACAAATACACACTTCCCTAAATTGCAGATTTAAATATTCAGAATTTTTTTCAGCAGTTATTTCTTATTTTAATATAACCGGCCAACCTCGCACAATTAGGGCTTCGTACTATAATAGTCTTCATACACGTGGATGTGCTTTGTGTAAATCGCTTGGTACAAAAATCAGTGTTCCTCTCTCCGAAGCTGTACAGCTTTGTGGTTCTCGCCCCTAGTGTAGTCATTCAATTCCCTAACCTATCCATTACAGTAAAGTTCTCTCTGAATTAACAGCACGTTCTATACAATAATATTAATATAAAGCAAGGTTACAGTTAAATGAAATCTTTTTCTGGTTCTCTGCAGTTTAAAAACTCTATTAGATGTATTTAAAGTATGTGGTATTTTAATGCAGTGTATCAGCGATATCGAAAACAGATTTCAAGTTCCTAGGCAGTAGGTTTTATTACCTAGACTTAGTAAAATGAATGGTTTAAAATATATAGCTTTTAAGATCACTGAAAACTTAGGTCGTTTCTTCTACAGTTGCATGAAAAAATAATAAATTATTGTTTAGTGAAAAACGCCATTGCAAATATACATCTACATCCATACCCTGCAATTCACAAACACTGTGGGTGGCAGCGAAGCACCAATCTTAATTCTGCGCATTCCAATCCCGAAATTACGAGGAAAGAAAGATTACATAAAAGCATCAGTACGGCATTTTATTTCTCGAATCTTATCCCTCCGGTTATTGTGACCCAAATAGATTCGTGGAAGAAGTAACTCACTGCACTCGTAGGTCATAGAATTTCGCATATTCTCCAATAAATTTAAACGTAAATGACGTCATCTGTCTTCCAAACTATCCCAACACAATCTATGTATCAATTCTGTGACGCTTTCATAAGGGCTGTAACAACTAGTCACGAATCTAGCGGCTCTCCTCTGTATCCTCTCCACTGAGTCGATCAGGCCCTTGCGATACGGATCCCAAACTCCACAACAGTAACCCAGATGCGGACGCACTAGTGTTTTATACGCTATCTCCTTTGTTTGAGCATTACAATTCCTCAGAATACGACCTATGAATTGTAATTTAGAATTAGCTTTGCCAACAACGGAAGTTATGTGCAAGTCCCATTTCATGTTGTTTTGTACTATTACCCCCAGATACTTCAGGAAATCAACCGTGTCAACAAATGAATTGTTTACTTTATACTCGTGAGCAAACTTATTCTTTTTGTTTCTTATTCTCATTGCCTTGAACTTTTTGCAATTAAGGGTAAGCTGCCATTTACCATTCGGAAGTAACATCCAAATCGCGCTGAAATTCTAATCAATCGTCAGAGCACCTTATTTCCCTATAGATAACTGCCTCGTCTGCAAACAATCGCAACCAGAATTTAACGTAGTCGCCTAGATCGTTTATAAAAATTAAGAAAAGAAGTGGTCCTATTGCACTTCATTGAGGAACGCCAGAAGTAACATCTAGCTTAGAAGAGGCTTCCCCGACAACAACGACATACTGTGATCGACCAGTTAGAAAATCACGTATCCATTCGCAAATCTGATCCGATATACCGTATGCTCGAATCTTCGCTAAAAGTCGGTTGTGTGGTACAGAATCAAAAGCTTTCTGAAAATCCAAGAATATTGCATCAACTTGCGAACCTGCATCGGTAACTTTCATTACGTCATGGGAAAATAAGGGCAATTGAGTTTCACACGATCTCTTCTTTCGAAATTCGTGTTGACCGGGTGTAAGTAACTCGTTCTCATCTAGAAACTTCATAATTACAACATGTAAAGTGAATTAAATTACTTCTGATCATTCTGATTGTCAGATTAAATGACTGAGCGTAGAATGCGATGTGATTCGCGAAGGCACAATTGATAAACTGGGAAAGAAACTGCAGACAATGTAATGTGACTTTGCTGTGGGATCATATTAGTTTCAATGATAATACCACTGTATTATTCTTCTTAAAACTAACAATCGAATCTTCAAGCTTAGCTGATGAAGAAACAATCCGATCCAGAAAAAAACATAGGCATTTTCAACGATTTCTCCCAATCTCTTTTAACAGAAGTTTTGAATTTGCTCTCTGGGCCTTGCATCACCTCATACTACATATTCCGTTGAAAACGTAATTTAGTGTAGAGACTCAGAAACATTAAAATTAATATTCCATTAAAGTGTCTATACGCTACCAGTTCAGCAGATTCCCCGAATCATGGGTTCTCTTGTTCAGAGACGTGATCCTTGCTCTGATTCCAACTGTGCCTAACCCCTCTACTCCATTACGTCCCCTACCTCTCAAGTAGCTATTAGCTTGGACTGCACTGCTCTGCTTGTTAACCCCCACCCTATCTCTGGAATCCCCGTTTGGTAATTATTACGATGTCCGACAACGTTTCAACTACTTCTAAGATTTGTCGCTCAAGCTGTATTTGCTTACAGATACTGAATTGGTCTCGGAATAAACAGCATATCCGACAATTCTACATAAATGAATTGAAACGGTATTAGATTGTAGTCGAAATAGAGACTTTAATGAACAAAGATAAAGGTGTGATACATTAGAATGAAGTTCTTCAGTAACAGGGGTATTATACCCGCCCGTGTGGCGGTGCGCGTTAAAGAGCCAATGAGTCGGGGAGGTACAACGAGACCAGGTTAATGTCCCGTGCCCCTTGCACCCGCCGACCTCATTGCGATTTTTAGGTGGTTTTCCATAATCATCTAGACGAATGCTGGGACGGTCCCCAGTCTCTTCCTCATTAACTACACAACTGACAAACAAGAAACATGCTTTTCATGCACACGTGTAAGTACCTTCCTCCACTTCAACTTGGTCATTAATGCAACCGTGGTGATTAAAGCTTCTCGACGATAAGAGTTCATGAGGTTTCCATTACTCTAAGGAGGCAGCATCATAACTAAAATTGGATGCAAAAAAGAAACAACAACAAAAAACCGAGTATTAGTTTATTTCTTTCCCTTTTGTATTATTAACTACGCGTTTAGTTTTACCACACTCGTCTGTAAATTATTTGATGAACCTAAATTCTTCGATCTACCGATTCCGGATTGCCAAAAACATTATGTTTTAATTCCAGTAGTTTGGCTTTGATCTCTTCATCTGTAGCTTCTGAATCATTTTCTGCTTAACTTCATTCGTTACCGGAATTGTGACTGAGACCAGAACAGTGATCTGCATATGGAAAACGCAGCAGTTAAGTACATGTCGTTTATTTAAATTTGTTAATAGATTTACCTCGATTCTGGGTCCATCCATGCCTGACATAGAAATAGAACAAATGTAGACTGTTCGTTGAGTGCCTGAACATTATACAAGTTTCAGTAATAAACTAATAGCTATCTGGGTCGGCGTATAGCGTCATAGCATCGGAGTCGCACAAGTGGGGAGACAGAATACATAAACTAGGTCTGCCCATCTGCAGATGCCTCTATGAAATTATGACAAGCTTCACATAGCGCCTTTATCATTTACTTTACTAGAGTGGAATTAGTTTCTCTTAACAGCTCAGCAAATGCAACCAAAATATTCTATGACCGCAATTAGTTCAACAATTACAGGAAAACAGTTCCCTAGGATTTACCAGCGGAAGTTACCAATGACGCGTCAAATCCAGAAATGTTGTCCTATCTACTTCTGTCAATTATTGATTTTACCTGAGATACCAGTACGTCTCCGAGATGAATTACCAGCCAGTCTGTGTGATAAAATTATATTAGATAAAAAATGAAAAACACGCCATTTGGCCAAGTAAAATACGGTACGTCATTTCAGTTGTACGCGAAGCAAGAGTATCACAACTAGTCAAACACAGTGATTGTATATACTGTAATTTAGGAAGCCAGATTGTCGTAGAACAATATAAAAATGTTGAATAATTGTCGGTAGAAAAAGAGAGCCGAAAAAGTCAGACTCTGAATATGAGGGTGTTTATATAAGGGAGCAAAAAAGGCTGTGTATGCATGAGGCAGGCCCGGCAGGTCATAAATAATTCTAGTTAGTGGATGGGCGACACTTGCGGCAACTCTCACCACAGTCCATGCGTATTTAAGGCCGCGACTGGCTGTATGCCTTTATTGCTAAAACGGACACTCTCTTTGCTGGGAAAGATGTCGTCATTAATTTTATAAAAGTCGTGTGAGATTTTGCATTTTAATCGAAAATGAGAAGAGGGGATTATTTCAACAAAAATGAGGCATGAATGATATATGCGATCAATTTATACATTTTTTAAAATCACCTAATTCGGATGCGAATGTGTAGTTTATTAAAAACTGCATCTTGGGTTTAGCATATTTCTTTAGAAAAATCGCTGAGAAAAGTGGAAATTACTTGAAGAGAAATGGTGTAGAGGATAATTACGAGCAATCATTGTGGTAATTCACATTACCGTATTTTTCAAAGAATGAAGACTTTCCAGAAAAAAACACAGATAAAATTCAACAAGGAGAGGAACAGCAATTAAATAATATAATATCATTGCATTGGTACTATTGATATAAATCAATTTATATACTACTTATTGTTTAAGATATACACGATTATCGTATATTACTCTTCGAAAAATTTATCAGTTCTTATAACAACATGATTCATTTGTCCATGACTCTAGCGAAAGAAGCGAATGACTGAAATTTTCATTTTCTGCTTGCCAGTTTTTGCGCCACACTGTTCCTGTCTTGAGTTTTATTTTTATTTTAATTTTAGATAAAATATACCTAGCTCCACACAGAATTCATAACTGACCCTTCATTCCCCCGCTTGAAGGTCGACCTATTTGAACTCCAACGGAGGCCCAGCAAACGCGCAAGTAGACTGACTGTGTTTCCCCGTGCACTAAAGGGGTTGCCCCGTCACGATATTACTGAACGGCTTTGTCCTCGGGTAATCCTGTCCGTGTGTGAACTGCGAACGGATTGGCGGCCCAGTGACAAAGACTGCCAGGCTTTGCCCGTCACGCCAAGCCTGTAGGTAACACTGCCCGCTTCTCATATAGTGGACGGCTCTTCCTGTAATTCATCCATTTTAATGGCAATCCTGATCGGATAAAAGGACACAGAGCACGTCCTCTCAGCAGGACTGCGCCCAGATACTTCCATTTAGAGTCATCAATTCGTTTATTTTGAGGGCTTTAGGTCTCGTTAACAACTAAATGCCTTACGTCAAAGAAAACTTTGGGAGACAAATTTGTTGGCTTAACACATGTCCTCTTTAAGAATATGTTCTTTAACTTTAATCCTAATTGTTAAAACAAATTTTTTTGCCTCTTTCGGATAACAATCGCTATAAATATGACAGAATAAATTAAAATAAAACCAATGATTTTTCATAAGATACTACATTTACCAACTTAATTTTAAACCATTTCTTAGTGGTATTTCTTTTTTATACGTCCATTTTAAGCAAAAGGAGTGTGAATCAGTTATTTTTACTCTGTATATTACTTTCCGTAAAAAAGGATTTACATTAAAAAGAATTATGTCATAGTCAAATGTAATTTCACCTAGCCACACACAGCAATGCTAGCGTTAAAATAAGAAACGTGGAATTTCTCGAAAATTTGGCCACCATCTCTCTTTAAAGACAAATACATAATTTTGGATACCGTTGTTTTTTTTTTAAAAAATTATTTGTCATTAACGCTTAGAAAAATCTCCAGCTATGATCGAAGGAGACAACTCTTCACGGAGGGCATCACATGGTAATTTACGTTGGACGCCAGATGTTGCTGCGGATGGCCTTAAATTAGAGAGATAATTAATCACGATGGTTTTTGTTCCATTAATTAACTGTGACCCAGAAGTTTCACGAGTTTATCCATATGATGTAGTTAATAACTATTGTTCCTCTGTCAGCAATACGCAGTGGCTACGCTAGCGACGTAACGGCAGCGCTATTAGGGGCAGAAAATCCTGCCACGGTGGTCGTACCGGCAATGCTGATTAATGTTATTTGCATTGTGCTGTGGAAATGTTCTAATACGCTATAATTTTCGCTTCAGAAGCATACGTCCGACGAGGAGAGTAAGAATATACGTATTTAGCAGTAGAAAAACTCTTGATGTTTCGCAGAAGTGTCATGTCAGTTGCTTCTCTTCTTTCTATAACTTAAATATTATTTACTGATCCTAACAAAAAACGAAGCTTCATAAAACAGACATTTTTCTTTTTCTGCTTCAGAAAATTTTAAACCCATGCATGGCACAGAAGTTTCAGTTTATCTTTGTAAACAAGCTCTCCGGTTCTCTTTGCAGATATCGCAATTGCTAAAAGATCTCTAACTTCTGTCTCCTTCTCCAATTTTATCTGTGCTTTTATTATTAATCAAATACTGCCCGACAATACTTAAGTTATTTCTATACTATCCGACGGCCTACAAAAAATAAATGCGCACTACACAGTCCTATAATATCACAAACTAATAACGTAAAACATTAAATTACAAAACGGCAACTATGGAGTGTCATACGATTTTTTTTTTTTTTGCTTATGTCTTTACGCTTCGTCAACGTCGAGATCATTAGAGGTGGGAAAGAATTGGGGACAAGTAATGGGAAGGAATTCGGCCCTGGCCTTTTGAAGGAAACATCCCGGCATTCGCCTGGAGTGATTTGGGGAAACCATGGAAAGATCAAATTTTGAGGACCGCCCGGGTATTCGAACCGGCGTCGTCCCGAATGCGAGGCCAGAGCGTTAATCACACACCCACCACGCTCGATCTGTCATACGAATAATGTGTTCAATAGGGAAATGTTTACCAGCGTATAACACAACAGCATGCAATTAATTGCATCAGAAGATGCGTAATTAGACTTGGCACCCATAATAACGTCTATTAAAAATATATATTTCTAGAATTTGATTGTGTATGGATCAGATTCGTGATAAGTTTTTTTAACGAAATGTCTTAAAACTGTAATAGAAGAAAATAAATTCATAATTTTAAAATTTAATAAAATTTGGTTTTGTTTCAACTAGAATGATCATGTTCATAAGGAAGACATACACACAAAGACACAGCAGACGAAGATATCTCCGCAGACTTATACAGTTTCATCCATTTCTATCATTAGTTGAATTACTTGAGTTCAGTTGAACACGCTGACTTTCTTACCAGGCTAATACAATCAACGCTAAAAAGAAAAGGAGAAAGCGGCGTGTCTCTATGTTCTGATATACTGCAGAATCGTTCACAATTACCACAAAAATTGTTTGCACTTAACTGATTTTGATTATTAAGTACTCTAGTACATGGATGCATTACAAGCTAAAAAAAATAAAAACGGTAAAACAAAATTTATGTAGCCATTACTATTTTTTGACTAGAAAATAGTCTTCCCACAAATACAACTAGTGTCTTGAAGGTTCTCCACATGGACCGCAGATGGCAAAGCTATTAATAAATTACGAAACATAAAATGTCCACAAAACGTCCTTCACGATTAGTCTTTAAAGCCAAATATGAGCTGCTTGTAAATATTCTGTAAATTTATATGTATTATTTAAAATAATAAATCTTTTCAGAACACATGCAGACAAACCTAGCGACCCATATCGTCCTATTAATTATCAGCATCATTTTTCAATTCCAATTTCTTGGTTGTCGCTCATTACTTCCTAATGCTGCTAAATTCCTCTGTTCCTGGGCGTTTTCCGAACTCAGCTCTCTTTTGTTTTTACTTTTTATTTTTGTTTTATTCGCCTGTGTCTTCTTCCTCCTTTCCGTTTTCTTTGTTGAAGTATATCTTGATTATTGTGGTTTCATTCATTTTTACTCGTCCATGAGTTTTACTCAATATGTAAACTAAAGCCAACTTATTTTCTATTCATTTCAGTCCTGATCTTATCTTGTTAACGCTTCTGATTACTTATGTTTCAGATTCCAATACTATACCTCTGTGTCGCATCTGTGAAAATATACTTTTCAGTACGAACTATCATAAAACATAAGCTTACCATCATGGATTTGTGTACTATTTTCGAATCTAATTGAAGTAATCTTACGCAATAAAAAAATTGTGGGGCTACTTGGGCCCTGTTGAGTATTCCCTTCTTTACTGCAGCATTTGTTAGAAAGGGTGATTCCGAAGTATTTAAATTCGAAACTGATTCTAGTCTAGTTTTTACGAAAAACATATTTTAACTTGTTCATTTCCCTTTGATGCCCATCTCAATCTGATTATCAGATCAAATTCTCGGCAGATGTTTTCCAAAAGATAGTTCCATTCTCCTAGAATAATGACTAATTTGAAGATGAATAGAGGACTTCTTGTTAGGCTTTCATAGTTTCAAATTACTGTTATCTATCATTAAATTACTGCACACAATTGTCTCAGGTATAACCTACAAACATTTAATCTAATTTATACGTTTTATATCTGTTTGTCTTTGTTTAATTTTGTTGTTTATTTCGGATAGTATTTATACCGATTACTGGAAAAATAATTAGTTTGAGTATATTAGGGAGACGCGTTAGGAGATATTTTCCATCCGTAAAAAATGTTATCTTCTGAATTGCTGAATTTGTGTGATAATAGAAAGGAAAAGTTCAGCTTGTGCTTGAATGGTCATATTTTCTCCTGTAGTTATTTAGTTTTCAGGTAGTCAATGACCCTAAAGGCTTGACGGAAGTCTTCCTTTGCAGTTAATGTACGATTGTGGGGCAGAGTCCTTCAGTATGTGTTGTATGAAGTACAACTTTTCGAAAATTGTTATTAAGTAATTTCAGTTAACAATTACCACATTGTCAAACACGATCTCTCTCCAAAACACTGAGAAGTTACACTAAATAATGCTTTAACGTTTTAGCGACATTCATATTTTGAAGATCGCTCAAGGTATGCAAACAGTCTTCGGTGAGGAACAGATATGTACCTATCGGTATGTATGTGTATATACACTTACAACTATGTATAAATCATCGAGAAACGTCTATAAATAAACAAGGACGAGAAAAATTGCATTCAATCATATAGTTATTTTCAAGTCTATAAACTAAGCAGAAACAATTAAAATTACAGAATTGACTATTAACGTGGTAAATGTTTGCATGATATCTAATATTAACGTTTATATCAGTGGTTGGATGTCATACAAAGCCTTTCATTTGCCGTTTCTGAGTGCCACATATTAGCATCTTTTCTTTTCCTTGTTCCTACTAAATCCAGTTTGTATTCAAAATCAGTTGCCGTCTTCGCAGAAATTGTTAATATCCTTTAACCTCAATTCAGATAACACTTCTGATGAATATCCAAACATCCAGTTCATCTCTTCGTAATATCCCCTTCCATTTCATCTGGTTATCTTTTCTTTTTTGCTTCGACAGGTGTATTAAAACCGTAGGCGGCGGCAAACTGGTGTTTTCTGCTGCGCGGAATGTTTGATGTTACTCTCGATTGTTGCAGCTCCTGCACCAGTGTGCCATGATAATACGACTGACACTTTTTCTGAGAGTGGAAACGACACTTCTCTCAGAAAGCAAGTGTTCCGCAGTAACTTGGATCAGTGTAAAGAGATAAACAAGTTGATTCTGTAATAGGTGTAGCAAATTTATTGCTCGTGTATACGCGCCGTTAGAGTAGAATTTGGTGATGATAATGAATAGCATCAGATGTGACGTTACGGTAAAACAGCAGCTCCGACAGGAAATTTACTGAAAGGCCCTGAGTACTCTTGGATTTTCCATTTGTGCGTTACGCGCATTATGTTCCTTGGGTGGTTTGTAAGAGATCAGGCATAGCCACTACCAGCTTCGAAAACCGGAGTCGGGTTGCAGGGGTTTGGGCCGTCAATCAGATTTAAATTCACAGGATTCAACATGCTATCGTATGAAATGTACTGTTGAGGATGCCACATTCCTTTGTTGAGTACCGTACTTTGCAGTTAATCCAAACTTTTCGATCTAATAAGTTTATGTTATTATTAAACTTACTTAAAATTACTACTTCGTTTATTATTAAAAAATACTGTAAGCCCGTGACCGTTTTTGCGTGCTCACGGATCTAGAATATTTCAAGTTTTGAGAGTCAAAGATTATAAAAGGTTGACCTGATCTGCCAAAATATGAACTTGACTTGTGTTTCACCCTTATGGTGAATAAAATCTCTTGACCTTGAAGAACTCGGAAGTATTATTAAACGTAAGTATTAAACACGGACAGGTAAGATCGTGCAGTCGTATAATTGTTTCAAAGGTTGTAGACTCGAACTTGCTTAAATACGAACTTGAATTTGACCCTTAAAGATCACTCTGCAAAATTTAAAGATTTCCTTTTGGCTTCGAAAGCATCACGTTGTTTTTTACTGAGACGCGGCAAACACTCAATGTAATCATTGGTCACAGTATCTGTAACGGCCAGAGAACTTAATACACATTCCATATTATTAAACAGTTCTACATCTACATCTACATATATACTCTGCAATTCACAAAATTGTGGTTGGCAGAGGGTGCTCAGCACCAAAGCTAATATTTTTTTGTGCATTCCAATCCCTAATGGTACGAGGGAAAAAAGAATTCATATAAGAATCAGTCCGGCACCTTATTTCTCTAATTTTATCTTTCCTGTCCTTCCGACTCAGATAGGTTGGTGGAAGAAGTATTTCACTACACTCGTAAGTGAAAGTGGGAGTACGCATGTTTACCAATAAGTTTAAACGAAACGTGAGTCGTCTATCTACCAGAGACTCCCAACCTAGTCTACTAATCAGTTCTGTGACGCTTTCATAAGGACTGTAGCAAGCGGTCACGAATCGAGCGGCTCTTCTCTGTACTTTCTCTATACTTTCAATAAACCCCTTACGAAACGGGTTCCAAATGGCACAACAGTAGTCCAAATGTGGACGCACAAGAGATTTGTACGCTATCTGCTTTGTTTGTTCATTACAATTTTTCAAGATTCGACCTATGAATCGCAGCCTAGAATTAGCTCTACCTACTAACGAAGTAATGTGTATGTCCCATTTTATGTTCCTTTGCACTGTTACTCCCAAATATTTCATAGAATCGACCATATCAATAACTGAACTGTTTACCTCGTATTTCTGAACAATTGGATTCTTTTTGTTAGTTATGCTCATTGTCTTGCACTTTTTACAATTTAGTTGAGCAATTCCGAAGAAATTAACTGCCAGAATAGTTGATTAGCTACCAATTTGGTCTGAGGTCCACTTAATATAACCTAATAACTTACTACAGCGAACATGAAGAAAGACCATTAACGAAAGTTGTCAGTAAAATACCTAAAAAGCAAATAAATCGTAATACAAAAACTTTGGCCAAGCAACAACATTAGTGAAATTTTTAATTAAATCGAAATTTATCCTAAGCCGTAATGACAATTGGCATTCGTGGTTACAGCAGAGACCATGAGTAAAAATTTTTTTTAGTTTTTTTAAAGTTGCTTTCATTAGCAACATGTTACTCAAAAGCAGATCCACGTTTTTTCAGACGTAAAGTTTATCGATATTTTTTAAACTATGAAACGCTACGAAACGCAAAATTAATGTATGTATTATGACAATGAATTTGGTAGCAGTGCTATTAAATTGTGGACATAACCACGAATTTCGTCTAAGCGTATCTGTGGTCGCTGTTTTGCGAGCGAAGGCTGACACGTGACACCGTTCTCCAGCCAATAGCTATCGAGGTGAGTGGATGAATGACCTTAAAAATTATATAGTAGATAACACGATATATCTGTGCATTAAATATGTGGTTTCGTAACAGATGTTTGAATCATCTAAATAGTTTACTAGTAAGAAATTACTACTTAGAGACTCCAGTAAATGTCTGGTTTATAACTACGCATATGTCTTGGAATTGTAGATAAAAAATACGGAAATTTAACTTGTAATTACGTTAATACATTCACGTCTGGATTTATCTTTTACTGAACATTATATTCAGTACGGAATGGGAATTGAAGGCAGAGACACAATAGGTGTACGTGGTATTAGGTTCACTGCTTAATCCAAATTAGGTTTCAATTAAATTTTTAATTAGCTCCACTGTCCGATAAATAATCCGCCATTCCAATCTGAATAACTTCGTGTTGAAATATCTTTGGAGATGGAAACAATTTCGGCCAGTAGTAATGGATATCCCATCGGCAACATACCTGAAATAATTGGTTTCCAAGTAAATTCCAGTGCAGTATTTCCATCCATTACAAAGCTTTCATAATGCATGTACGTAGTCCATCAGTCTTTTTCCATTTTTCACACAGAAACCAATAAACTGTAGCCGGAATGTCTCTCTTCATTTGCATTTAATTAATAATTATCGACCCGCAAGCTACGCACCATTTCGTATTATTTATAAACGGCTTTAACTGTTAAAAGCTCTCGAATTTAAAATTTATGCTGAGATTCTTGACGTAATGAAATTTATTTTAAATTATTTCACTGTTTATGTTGAACACGCTTTTAGATAATTTACAGTTTCTGATTACTCACATAGAAAAACTTCAAAGTTTTACGCATAATTTCTGGTCAATGACCTCTCTTCTCTACAATATAAGATTTTTGATTTATTTTCAGCAACGTTGGATTAATCTTCAACGTATTCTTCATACAGCGCCCACTCTCTTCTGTCTTCTAGACTACATCTTTTATCATATCACTTAAAGGCAGCGTAGTTGCGCTCCTTTGCATCACTCCAGCTCCTATGTTCAATGCTCAAATTCCGAGTTCCGTTCCTTCCCGCCATACTGAAGCAACGGCCTGGCAAGCTATGCTAGACCAGTTCCCTTATTTCCCAGGTACGTTTATTCACTTCTCCAATAGATGCAGGGTGTTGTACCCTTTTCCAATGTTTCTGAACAGACCTTAAAACAAATATCTGTGTTTTACAACAAAAAGAGGTTCGCGAAAATCTTAGTCTCCAGAAAATCAGTTATAACGGAAATAAAACAAAATTTACTTTCATCCATTACTTATTATGGTTCAATTTGAAGTACCCACAACCTTGTTTCCCATTAATTACAAACCCTTTATTTAATTAAGTCAGTGTAAAATGAATGAGATGGTAAGAGAAGAGGAACACAAATACAAACAAAACTGAATAATTTGAGATTAAACACTGTTCTACTGGACCATAATGATTATTAATAATAATTAATGAAATGATTTATTTATTTTGATAACGTGATATTTTATAAAGCTCGGGCTTGACAATGGAAGCAGTGCAAACTTCCGAAACGTCGCCAGACGGCTCAATTTTGACGCGGCTTGAAACCCGAGAAGTTTTTATAAAGCATTGCCGCCGCGAGAACGTACATAGTTATCTAACGTGATATTGTTTCGCTGATTTGTAGAATTTTGTTTTGAATACTATTTGAGATTGTTCCGAGTGTCGCAAACTTTGTAAGTGTGATTGCAATGTCTGGCATTTTATTTAGAGGACATTAATATTTTATAATGTGCTAGATATAATATTTGGGCGCGTTTTAAATTTATAGAAAATGTTTATATTGGTCAATTCAATGATAGAAGCTCGTAAATACTCCATTATTTCATTTAACATTATTTCCATGTTTTACGAATTAGTTTTAGTTGTTGCTGATTGTTTGGTGGTATGGAAGCGAGTAGTGCACTTTTTTTGCGTCGTAACTTTTCTGTGTGAGTTACATAATGTTATGTTTATGCTTGCAGCCCCTAGCAATGTCGCTCGGAATAGTAATAGCAGGAGTATACGTAATTTTTTTATTAATATTCCTTGGATAAATGCGTAAAATATCCTGACGTTCATTTGAATACGTTTCTTACTTTTGATGGTAAGATCTGCAGTGTGGTCTTCGACGTACGTAAACAACGAGTGGCGAGGCATCCGTCTACCCTACATTTGTGTGCACAGGATCTAGTGACGAGACTCTTACGTGGGGTTGGAGGCGATACACTAGTGACATTGCACGTGTTTAGTCGCTATTTTCATTTGGAAAGATATTCAGTAAATAATAATAAGAAAACAGAGAATGAAAGGTGGAGATCATAGATTCACACCTTGTGGAAACCACGACGAATATGTTCACAGTATATAAATATGAAAGTAGAGAGAGTATCATATGTTTTCTCATTTAAAGCCACATATCAAAACGTTAAACAAAAAAATAATAATTTTAGTGGCGAGTATACTTGATTTGCGACCACATAAATCTGTAGTTCTACATGTTTAGTAAAAAAACAACTCAGAAAATTTCCGAGTTACATAACACCAAGCATGATAAGACAAACTCGAGATATACAGTAAATACATTTCTACAACAGTGATTAGAGGCTACATTGCAGTTGTTGCTTGGTTATGGATCTTTAAATATAAAAATGGTGATCCATGAATTCTTCACGGGTGTCCAGCCGGATGGAGTCAATGAATGACGACGTTTCAACAACCTGCTCGACAGTCTTCATCAGGTCTATTTAAGATAATTACTTCTCGAAATCACCAACAGACTGGCTTAGCTGCCGCCGAAAATTCTAAGGTCGTGTATCGAGGGTTGCAGTCTGTTGGTGATTTCGAGAATTATCTTAAATAGACCTGATGAAGACTACCGAGCAGGTTGTTGAAACGTCGTCATTCTTTGACTCCATTCTGCTGGACACCCGTGAAGACTTCATTGAATCAATATGCCGGGAAAGTCTCCATTTACATATGGTGATCCATGATTTTTCCTAGACGCCAAATTGATCAGATATACTCAAAAATTTTGTTTAAATTGACGGCACGAATTCACTAATACACAACTGAAGTTATTCCAGCTTTAAAAATAACTTTTTGCTGTGGAGGAACGGAATGCTAGAAGAATAATAACTTCGTCATGATCAGTTGTGTCATATAGGTTGAGAGAAGAGTGCAGTGTGCTCCTGCTTTATTCTGTCATAAGGATACGACTATTTTTTCTATTTTATTTACTAGAACGGGGCAAACCAGATTTTGGTTTTTCTTGGTTTTCCCAAATAATTCCAGGCGAAAGCCGGTATAGTTCCTTCAAAAAGTCACAGTCAAAATCCTATCCCTCGTCGCCCCTAGTCCTTCCCTACCTCTAGTGACCTCGATGTCGACGATACGTAAAGTCATAAGCAAAGAAAATAGAAAACCTATAATAGTTTTCCCTCTCTTTGAATTATTTTTTTTGTATAGATGCAACGCTTGCCAGTAAATTGGTCAGAGCTATTAGTGATGTTCTCATCAAATACTGTTATCTCTTACGAAAGCAATGGATCCGATAGAGGTGAACATATTTTGATAAGTGCATCGCAGTGATGGGTGAGATGTAAGGGATCGGAGTTTGATTTGTGAGTCGTTCGGCTATCACAGTTTGGTCACGTACGTTATACGGAACGTGACTTCTACGCCTCACGTGGCAGACATCGAAGTTTTGCGATGGATTACATCAGAAACACGCCGTCACCCCGCTCCCACACCTAGCTGCCCACTAAAATACACGTAACAGATTGCTTACACATACTGTGTGCCCGTATGAAGATATTTGAATGTAGATCGATAAATGGCTGCTTAAATTAAATTTTAACAAGAGCAAGGTAAGCGCAAAAGCACAAAAAGAACGCTCCTAACACTAAGCAGAAAGTAGCTTATGAGACCACAGTAAGGTCTATTCCTTTAACTATATCTAGGAAATAATACAGTATAAAGCAATATGAAGCTGGCTGAGTATATGACATTGGTCATACTTAAATCGAGATAACGATCTACAGAAATAATCTAAAATAAACGCAAGTTATATAAAAAATGTTGTTACAGTACTATTGGGCTGCCTCACAAAATGGCACTATATCACTTTGACGAGCAGATGGGGTAGGTTTACAAAGCTATCGTTAGATTCTTTCAAGCGAAAAACCTGACGATGTAGGCAGTCGGCGCGATTTAAATATTGTTCACGTCTTCAACTGTTCCACGTACTTACATAAAATTCATTTTCGACACAATCTTTCCTAGTAAAAAATATTCATGATAGATCTCATGGTGCACATAATTAAAACCAGCCCGTGAATATTTAAATATTAGTTAGCCAAATATTCTTAGACCAAAAGCCAAAACGGGAGAAAAATATAATGTTATAATATTCCAGCTATACATGAAATATAGAAAATATGGTTTTTGAACAGCGACATTAACGGAAGTTGTGGTTATGTCGAAATTTAGGAAGATCAAAATGACTACCAACATAATTTTTTCAGTATAATTCACGATATAGTTTAATGAGTAATTTAATCTGCTTTCATAAGCGCCGAGATACTGAAGTATTACTTCATACGGATGGAAGTAGTTCCGTATTAATCGTGCTTAGTGAAGCCTGGACAAGGAATACAACCAATAGTACGCGACATAGCAAAGGTTTTTGGGATTACTAATTTATTTTTAATTTCATCGGTTCACTAATTTTGACACCATTATTCAATAGGTTCCGGCTGTTTCGCTATGTAAACAACAACTGAAATACCTACAACACTACATTTATTTATTTATTTGTTTATCTTATGGCAGTTTAGACACTTTTAAGAACATTGATAAAATATACACACTGCAACTTTACAAGATTATGACATATATCTAGTTTATTAATATACTTTTTCGATTCCTGAGTTGCGAGCAGGAAGTCCACAGGATCACCACTTTAAGATCTTATAGGACATTCTTCAATAATATGACCAATAGTCTGAATCTCTCCTCATTCGCTTAAGGGGGATGGTTGCTTGCCCCACTTGTACAGGGAGTGTGCGCATCTGCCATGCCGAGTTCCGATTCTGTTGAGTGTGGACCAAGTCTTACGAGGTAAATCAAAACCTGGTGGCTTTTATGTATTGCAAGGTAAGCTGCTGTTTTGGTGTACAGTCCACTCCTGCATCCAAGCTTTGGAAATGCTAAAATATGCATGAATAGCATCCCTTGCCGATTTCATTGGCGGTTTTCTAGAGCGAAGCCTGTTGATGTTGGCATCCTTAATACCTTGGTGGATCGGTAAGTTTCTGTTGTCCATTATTCTCTTGTACTCACGTGTAAGAGCATTTATCCGTCGCAGTTTAGGTGGTGGTATGTGGCTCAGTATCGAGAGCCATCTTATGGGAGTTGTCTTGATCACGCCTGCAATCATACGCATAGCGTTGTTAAGTTGGGTGTCCACTTTTCTCACGTGCGGGCTATTCAACCAGACCGGGGCACAGTACTCGGCAGCCGAAAAGACAAGACCCAGAGCAGAGGAGCGGAGAGTGGAGGCCGATGCACCCCAGGAGGTATCACATAGTTTTTGAATGATATTGTTTCTTGTTTTTAGCTTCTCAGTCATTTTCGTTAGATGTTTATTAAAGGATAATGTTCGATCAAGGGTAACACCCAGGTACTTTGGTGTCTTATTGTGGGTAAGAATGGTTTCTTCGAACCGTATATTAAGTTCTCTTCAAGCGAGTTTGCTATTTAGATGGAAGCAGGTAACCTCTGTTTTAGAAGCATTGGGTTGGAGTCGCCACCTACGGAAATATTTTACCATTGTTTCCAGGTCTTCTGACACTACAAAATAAGGTTATTAGCGTTACATAATTATATTTACTTAGGCAGCCACAAAAACATGAATTGCGGGAAAATTCCTTTCACCCGTCATTTTTTACGGGCTTCGAGGCTAGTTAACTACAAATATCAAAGTCTGGTGATACAACAGTTTCGTAATTGAACAATTTTGAGGTACTGTTTTTTTTTATTTGTTTTGCATTGTATTTTTCGTTTTATTAACTATAAAGTCGGCTGTGATATTGTAATATTATCACTATCTGTATTCATCGTTTCCAACTGTTTTTGTTTATCAAACTAGATGACGAGCTGAGAACTCATATTAAACCCCGCAGCACGAGACACCGCATGCTGTCCACATCGCCGTTGTCCATTCGCCGCGGGGGTACTTGAGACGGTATTTGCTGGGCATGTGCAGCTGGGACCGTGTTTAGCCTGCAGTGAGGCCACTCTGCAGTGCAAACAGAACACACACTCGACATGAATAATTCGTGTGGTGGCTGCCATTGCTGCAGTCACTGTCTCGCCACTCGCTTTAATTGCCTCCATTCTGGAGAACAGCGACTGGAAACGACGACTCAACGCGACACCGAAAGAAAATAACGCCCGCAATGGACGTTCAAAACTGAAAAGTGTTTTGTGAAATCAGTACCCAATGGATGTAAGTTTTGTTTATAGCTTTTTATGGGGTATAGTACGTAACTACCTGCCTGACAAACAAAAAAACAAAAAAAAAAAACCTTTCGGAATTTGTTGTTATATATATCGTCCTAAATATTATACGAAAACAAAGGTTGGATTTATATGTCCCATTCAAAATACAGCTTGTACAAGAAACAATATGCTTTATTTATAAGACAATTGTTACTGCCCTTTTTTATATATTTTATTATTTAATTCGATTAGGTACAGCAGAACTCTTTGAATGGGAGCATATCTCTCACTTCACTGATTTTTTTTTTTTGCTTTTGTAATGTTCTTAAGAAAATAGCCCATGAATTAAAAAAAAAAAGAAATACTGATCGTTATGACAAAAATGTCGTTTTGGTTTCTTCTGGTCGTGGTTTAATTCGTCCCATTTTATTCCCTCTCGTTCTCTCTCGGACTAAAATTCATAATGCCGTATGTATCTTTGATTTCATGACTTAATACTAAAGCTGTTGACTAGTATCAAAAAGTGACCTTCTTGGCTGTCAGGTATTTCAAAATCGTCTCCATTTAATAGGCTTACAGGAAAATACAAAACATTTTACTCTCATTAATCAAAAAAATTATTTAAATTTTAATAGGCTACATATTTAAGAAATGTTTGAAATACCTGAACTTGTGTATGACTCATTTACTTGACAGCAAAATTCACAGTAAGTAATGAATTTATAGTTCAACGTTTTTATTCTTGTAGCTCAATGGTTAAAGTTCTCGCCTTCAAAATTTGGGTACAGCTATGAATATTTTCAGGGTTCACACTGCTCGTATGATGTACGGCAAGACGGCATGCGGCTCCGATTCCAAGCTAAACTCCACGACTAGTGTCGCAAAAAAAAAAAAAGGTTTTTTTTCGTGGCTTGAAAAAGAAACATGAAACAATACTGTGAAAGAAACACGTTTTTTTCTGGGACATGTTTTTTTTCACAACTACCAAATCTGAAATTTGTAAGGCATTTATTGTTTAATATGACTGTCTTAAAGTACTCGTCTTAACTATTAAATCTACTATTTTTTCTGGTTCAGTAGAAAAAAATTACGAAAATTTGGCAACATTGACTGAAGTTTCCTTTTACGAACGAAGAGGCAAGGTTGCGCGAGAAGGGTTCCCCATTCCCCATTGTTTGGATTGATACTCGCTATTTGAACCAGTGCTATCAGCCCTACGGATTTATCCGTAGATTTACGGATCTTTTTAAAAATAGGATTTTTAAATTTATTTAAGGTCTTTTGCCTTTTTTTTTTAAATTACTTATTGTGCTTTCCTTATAATCGTATACTTGTTAAACTATCAGCGTCTAGTGATACTGAGCGATTAAATTGTCAGTAATTATGAATCGTTTCCTTGCAACCGTTGGCGTAAACCAACAATTGAAAAGGAATAACGCTCCTATTTTGTATGATAACAGATTTAAATTCAAACATAAAAAAAACCGTAATACAGAACTATCAGCGCAGTCTTTACGCACAGCGTGTACTTTGCTCACAATTTAAAATTGCAATCTCCAAATATTTTGCGTACAATACAAGAACAACCAGTAAGAGAAAAGGAACTATTTCTGAAGTTATGTATCTAGAAGCAACAGAAGAAGAAACAGAAAATGTCGACACCGACCGAACTAGCGTCGGTTTTTTTCTAAAAAAAAAAAAAAAAAAAAAAAAAAAAAAAAAAACACCTGCTTAACGTCTCCTATAACAATTAGGTCTTTAGAGACGAGAAAGGATGGGGGGGCAAGGAATGGGAAGGAATTCGGCCATGGCCTTTTGAAGGAAGCATCCCGGCATTCACCTGGAGTGATTTGGGGAAACCATGGAAAACCCTAATCTGGATGCCCGGACGGGGATTCGAACCGCCGTCCTCCCGAATGCGAGGCCAGACTAGTGTTGGTAGTGCTAATACTGGAGAATGTGGTACTGACATAGAGGATGAATAAAATTAGGTTACCTATATAGATACACTAGACGACCCGTGCGAAAATTTCGCGAAAAAAATGCGATGAAAAGTTAGGTTTAATATGATGTCATTAAAGCTGAGTCATTACTCTTCATACTCCTACTTCATTTATCGATTTTGGTTAGAAATCCAGGGAGATAAAAGGCTGGAAAGACATAAAACGCATTTTAGAAATATTGATATTTTTGCCCTTTAAGGGTCGAATTACAAAAACCTCCTTTCTTAAAATATAATGTTACCATGGCGGAGACCTTATTCTTTAATATGATACCACATTTATCTATATCGGTTAGATATTAAGGGAGATAAATCGCTCGTGACACAAAAATGTGTTATAGAAAAATTTATACTTTTTCCCTTTAATGGTTGAATTACAAAAACATTCATTCTTAAAATATGATTTCATAAAGCTGAGACATTACTCCTTACAATCCTACTTCATTTATCGATTTTGGTTAGATATCCAGGGAGATAAATGGCTCGAGATACAAAAAACGCATTTTAGAAAAATTAACAATTTTGCCCTTTAAGGGTAGAATTACGATAACCTCCTTTCTTAAAATATAATGTTACCATGGGAGAGACCTTATTCTTTAATATGATACCTTATTTATCTATATCGGTTAGATATTAAGGGAGATAAATCGCTCGTGACACAAAAATGTGTTATAGAAAAATTTATACTTTTTCCCTTTAAGGGCTGAATTCCTAAAACATTCTTTCCTAAAATATGATTTCACAAAGCTGAGACATTACTCCTTACAATCCTACTTCATTTATCGATTTTGGTTAGATATCCAGAGAGATAAATGGCTCGAGATACAAAAAACGCATTTTAGAAAAATTAACATTTTTGCCCTTTAAGGGTCGAATTACGAAATATTCCTTTCTTAATATATAATGTTACCACGGCGGAGACTTTAGTCCTTAATATGATGCCTCATTTATCTATATCGGTTAGATATTAAGGGAGATAAATCGCTCGTGACACAAAAATGCGTTATAGAAAAATTTATACTTTTTCCCTTTAAGGGCTGAATTCCAGAAACATTCTTTCCTAAAATATGATTTCACAAAGCTAAGATATTACTCCTTACAATCCTACTTCATTTATCGATTTTGGTTAAATATCCAGAGAGATAAATGGCTCGAGATACAAAAAACGCATTTTAGAAAAATTAACGTTTTTGCCCTTTAAGGGTCGAATTACGAAAAATTCCTTTCTTAAAATATAATGTTACCACGGCGGAGACTTTAGTCTTTAATATGATATCTCATTTATCTTTATCGGTTAGATATTAACGGAGATAAATCGCTCGTGACACAAAAGCGAATCGCATAAATATTGATCCTTTTGCCCTTTAATGGTCAAATTTCGAAAAATTTCTGACTTAATAAATGATGTCACTAAAGCGGAGATCTTAATCTTTAAAATGATACGATATCATACGATATCAGATAGGTATCGAGGGAGATAAATGACTTGTAACACAGAAAACAGCATTTTAGAAATGTTGACATTTTCGACTTTAAGGGTCGAATTCCTAAAACATTCTTTCTAAAAATATGATGTGATCAAAGTAGAGACTATACGCTTTAAAATGACACCTCATTCATTGATTTTGGTTAAGTATGAAGGAAGATATAGGCTTGTGACAAAAAAATACCTTATAGAAATAATATATATGATTTATGAATTATTATGTAAAACATTAAATGATTCGGTAAGATTTAAAACACACATGTAAAATGGAAGTTCCGTAAATAAAACTGTAATTTATCAAATGTATTGTTTTCTGCAAAAAACAAATTTATAAAAAAAACACGTGGGCTATGTTTTTTTCATGTTTTTTTGACAAATCTGAAAAAAAACTTTTTGCCACTAGCCACGACAGAGGCGGAATAAGCGGCAAGTTGAAAATATTTCAGTAGTCTCAAAGATCACATGAATTAGTCTTATAAGCTAATAGTTTATTTCGCAAAAACATACTGCTAAAAAAAACTGTGATATATTCCGAGAAACAGCAAGAAAATAAAATTATGAAAGTAGGAAATACCGAAAAAGAAACTAAAATAAAATAGTGGGAGTAGTGGTAGCTATACTCGTGCGCAGAGAGTTTAATCACAAAAAAGAAGAAAAAAAACTTTTTTTATAACGTTAGATGACAGTGGTTTTTAAGTAGGGTCCAAGAAGAACAAAGCCAGAAATTGGACAAATAAGAAATTTGACTTTCGTACAAGGTCATAGAGAAAATTGGAAAAGCAGATTTGGAGGATGAGCAATATTGCTTTAAAATTGAATATTAAAAAAAAAGTCTCCTTTCATTGTTAATGACCAGATGATATTTGCAAGAAGACAGACTTGAAAACCTTGACCTCAAACTAAATCTGAACGCCAGCAAATATAATCTGAAAATTTCTATACCAAAGATAAAAATATTTCACCTAATTGAAATATTCTGACAAAAGTAAAACTGCCATTGATAGGAATATCTTTTAACGAATACTGCACTTCACTTACATCGTTAATCACTTTTTGCTTTATAGGAGTAATGATACTTAGATGAAATTCGTAACTATCATCTACACAGTCCAGTCATATTAATGTGACCACCACCTACTTTCGACGTCAACGTGAAATAACCAATCACAGAAGGCAGGTGGCAGCAGATTACAGTGGAGTCTATATAAAGGATGTCCTAGGGCATCGGGAAGCATTTCAGTCGTTGGCGTAATGCAGAAACGTAGCGATTTATCCGTCGTCTAAAATGGCATGATTATTGGCTTTCGGGCCAGGGTGGAAGGATTTCGGAAACGGCTAATTTTGTGAACTGTTCACGTGCCGCCATGGTGAAAGTATACCGTGCATGGCAAAATGGCACTATACAAAATCAGCGACGTGGGACATGTGGTGCACCACGGGCTATAGATTTATTTATTTATTTCTCGTGTCCAGGACATAACATTACAAGTTGAAAAAAAAAATCAAATAATGAAATTTGTCCTGGTGGTGGAAGGATCTGCCATTAGGATTATTCCTAATGTTGCCCAGGGTACGCCCGATCGTATTAGATGACAGAGGCGAACGAAGGCTACGGAGATGCGTTCGGGCAAACAGACGTGCAACTGTTGAGAAACTGACCGCGCAGATGAACCAAGGGTCTACCAGGAGTATCCTCAACAACGGTTCACTAAACGTTGCTGCGCATGGGCCTCCGCAGCAGACGCCTGGTTAATGCACCTATGCTGACTGCTGTTCATCGTCGACGAAGGCTGGAATTTGCGCGCCAGTTCCGCACAGAGTGGCGACAGGTGGCTTTTTTCCGATGAATCACGTTTTATGCTCCATCGGACAGATGGACGTTGGCGCATACGGCGTGAAACGTCTGAAAGCAAACACCCTGCAACAATTGCCGGAAGGATCCAGGGTGGAGGAGGGAGCATTATGGTTTGGGGAATGTTTACCTGGCATTCACTGGGTGGAATGATCATTGTGGAAGGCACGATGGATCAGCACAACTACGTATCTGTCCTTGCGGACCATGTCCACCCCTACATGCGAATAATTTTTCCTCAGAATGATGGCATCTACCAGCAGGACAATGCGAGGTGTCTTACAGCTCGCAGTGTGTGTGCTTGGTTCGAAGAGCACCAGGTTGAGTTTACCTTACTCCCCTGGCCAGCAAACTCACCGGATTTAAACCCAATCGAGAATCTGTGGGACCACCTCGATCGGGTTGTTCGCGCCATGGATCCTCAACCGCGTAATTTAGCGCAGCTGGCCACGGCACTGGAGTCGGCATGGCTCAACATCCCAGTGAACACCTTCAGAAACCTAATTCACTCTCTTCCTGCACGCCTCGCAGCGGTCCGCTCTGCCAAAGGTGGTTATTCTGATTTTTGAGAGGTGGTTACATTAATGTGACTGAAATGTGTATTATGTAGTAAAATAAGAGAATTTCCGAAAACAAAATATATGCAGAAAACCACCTAAAATAATGACAGTCCACGCTATGCTTTACAGAAGTACGAACAATAAGGAAGACGAAGCAATAAGAGATACAAACAGAAAGTTGTTATTTTTAATATTATTCATAGGATAAGATAGGAGAGAGAATGAGTTCATCGTTGGCGATACTTTTTATACACGTTACAGTTCGCTGATTTCCAGGTCATTTATATACAGTAGAGAATTGAGAGAAAGGAATTGGAAGCAATTCGTCCATGGCCTTTCCAAGGATCCATCATCGCAATCATCTCGATTGATTGCGGTAAACTATGAAAAACCAAATTCTGGAACACGGTCCAATGGATCGAACCCGCCTCCTCCAGAATGCGAGGCCCCAGTGCTAAATGCCGACATACCAGGCTCGGAATTTGTTCGTAGAGGTGTCCTGCAGAACCAGTACGTTAGGTTGATGATCTGATGCGTTATTTAAATCGGTAGAATAATTACATGAAACATACTGAATGAGACATTTCTGAAAATAAAGGTACTCTTTCCTCCTTGCTGCTCATTGTCAGGGGCAGCTAATGCGTTGGGCAAAGACTACTAGCGGAGCTGACATTACCTCCTCCCCGGCCACACTCGTTGGACTCCGTGATTACTCCACCCAATCCAATCAGGGCTGGCTGGCTCTGTTCAGTGCGAGTGGAGAGGGGAAGCAATATCAGCCCGCTAGTCTCCGGAAGTCTCTTCCACACCACTGCATTGTCGCCAACACAGCTTATAGTGTCACGTCTAGAATCTCTAATGACGCACCTTTAAAAAGTATTCTATACTTGTGGAAAATCAAACAAATCAGCATGCCATAAAAATTTAGTACTTACAGTTAAACAAGGTATCGCGTTGCAACTTCATTTTGCATTTTTTTTTTTTCACTTACGGTTTACTTCTCGCCGATACCCTAGTTATTAGAGCCGGGAAAGGATGGGGAAAAGGAAGGGGAAGGAATTCGCCCATGACGTTATCAAGGAATCATTCTGTCTTTTACAACTACAGGTCTAGTGGAATAGATTCGTTGCTCACTTCTTTTAACATAAGGCTTTTGTGAAAAGTTGCACATAAAATTCCATTAAATTTGTCTAATTTTTCACCTTTATCCTAAATTACCATTGCATTAACAAATGGCCTAGATAATATACAAATTGCTGACTCACACTTTCAAGGTCGCCACGTAACTTCTTTGTTTGCCAGAGATTAGATATAAATAAAATCTAATCACAGACAGGACTGTACGATGTTCTGATTTAAATTCTATGTGAACTTATGCACAGTGTCCGTTTGAGAAAAGCTTAGAATCAGTTTTCCATCCAATCTGGTCAATGGCAATATTCATGCTATCGAAAATTCTAGGTAGCTGTATTCTTCGTTGGTCGAGTGTCTTCAATGGACGATCATTGATGAAAATTAGTAATTATTGAATAAACAGTGTAAAATACTAAAGTAGTGAAACTACCGCAGAAAATAAGTAACAGCTAAATATAAAAAATCTGCTAAAAATAATTTTAATTCAGGCAGAAAGCTCTACGCATTAAATTTTCGGCAAGTAGTAAATGCAACCAAGGTTTCAGAACATTTTCATTCTGTGCACATGAGTGCTGATTGAAAACTATCCCAAAAATATGTAAATACCTAACAATGCTAAAAAGCCATAGATCATGATCCTAAATAAACGGTGCGAAAAATCGTAGAAACGATAACTGTAAAACCAAATCACAAAAAGATTAATAGAAAACGACACCGCATGACGAGGATAATTTACAGTAAAGACAACTATGTCAGTTTCAACTCTGATCATCCATCTCGTTGAGAACACGCAGGCGACGTCTACTAGGGACACTGTTGCCTTCTATAACAGAATGGTAAAAAAAAAAAAAAAACCGTCGCAGTATAACTCGCTGTGTAACGTAACGCAAATAGAAACATTCCCGGATGCTACTTGAAATTGGTGTGAATTTTCTAAATTACTGACGCTTATATGTTAAATTGGATACAGAAATGCTTTCTACATGTAGAAATGGAGGCCGAAATTCCCTAAGGTTCGGTGCTATCACCACCTCTAGTCTCTACAGCCTTACATAATTTTTATTAATGATACATTGTGATGATGTGCTTTCTCGACAAAGATTACTTCAACCTCCCTTTTCGTCTGGACATGACAGAATTTACCTTAGATATTTATGACAATCACTACTCTTTAAACAGCATATATTAGCGGATTATGATTTTCGACTTTGAGTATGCTACACTTTATTCTATAGGCTATTAAATATGGAATATGGTAATAAACGTCGACATCGTAATAATTAAAGACGGGAGAGGAATTGGGAAAATTAATAGAAAGGAATTTGGCTATGACCTTTTGAAGGAACCATCCCTGCATTCAAATGGAGTGATTTCGGGAAACCAAGTAAAACCTAAAACAGGATGACTTGACGCGGATTCTAACTGATGCACTCTCTTAGCTGGATAGATAAAAGAATAATTTAGCTAATGCTATTTTTTTCCTTTTGACTTCATACCTCTCCGACCTCAAGGTCATTAGAGGTGGAAAAGGAATGATAAGGAATTCGGTCATGGCCTTTTGAAGGAAACATACGGAATAATTTGGGGAAGCCACGGAAAACCCAAATCTGTATGGAGGTATTGGCGCATGGTTACCCGATCTTTTTCATATATAAAAAGCATAGTTATAAGTAATAATCAAAAGAACGATTTATATATATATATATTCGTACTCCTACTGTTTTGCTGTTTTCGGCTAAATTTAGCCATATTCTGATGAAGTATTTTTTAAAGATAATTATTATTTTAAAAAAGTTAATTGGTCTAAAATGATAACAAAATTGAAAAAGAGAAAAGAAATATGAATTTATGATAATTTTAAAGACAGGCAACAACAAAACAATGAAGCAGAATATAACTAAAAAGATAAATTAGATGATTTTTAGATAAAAGTCTAACTACAGGACACATTTTGCACTGCGATTCGCTGAAGAGACCAATAATGTATATTAAATGTTTATCGTGCAATAGTCCTCAACAGATGTATCTCCAGTAAATTTGCGCGTTGCTGAGTCTGTGAAGGGTCTTACACTAGGCGGAGTCTATGATGCCGTTTTCGTGTTGTAAAACTGATAGGACGATCATGGGAAAAGATAGTAGCTCTTCCGAATTTCGACAGACCGTTTTCTGATGAAACTGAAGGAGGAAATTTCGGGGTACTTGTTTATTGGTACGGTACATCAATATGCAGGGTGTTGCTTGGACGCGAATGTTTATGTTGACGATTTTATGTCTTTATCAGTTGCTTAATTCAAACTGTCATGGCCTACGTACTCCAAAACTTTCGGGCAACACAGACTCCCTTGGATGAAAATGTTATTTGCGTTAAATCACATGAAAAGGGCGGGAGATTCCTTTCGATCTGCGTTGAATGGAAAGCAAACATTTGTTCGCTCGGAAACAGCAGTTAGTTCTTGCTTTCCAACGAGAGTCTAGTCCACTTTACTTCCATTCTCAACTCGGCCCGCGTGAAAAATTAAAAAGGTTGCGTATGAAGTTTTAAATAAATTTGGGTGTAAGTATTAATATAAAAATATTCAAAAAAATGCTTGTTTAGTGTTGAAAAATTACTTAATCCGTGCTGCTAAGTGTTTTAAGTCATCTGATTTACATTCAAAACATAGGTTGAGGGACCAAAATTACATTTAAAGTCTAGAAAATATAACATTAGTTACCAAAATCCTATTGCAACTATTCGGAAATGCTCAAACATCTATCCATTGTGTTCTGAAATTTTTCTCGTAATGTTGAATATAAAAATATTCGATAAGCTCTCTAGATGGAAGGTTGATTCACGAACATACAATGGTCGTGGTAGAGATTCAGGTGCAGCGTTGCTATACGAAATAGCAACCCAAAGCCCTGTCTATGGATCGGATTGTCAGCGTAAGCGAACTGGCTGGTGAATTAGGTCACTTTTCTTCTTCCTATACTCTCAGCTTATTTAATCAGTTTTCGAATATGGCACGAATTTATCTCCTGTTGTAACTAGTTCTTACATCTTGAATCATACTAACGATCTCTTTTCATCGATCCATGATCTTCATGGATCTTTGGTAATAGCTTCAGCTGGGCTATGATTATTTTCTTCGCCTCTAGTAAGTCTTGTTGTGACAAGGCTGAAAGAACAGTAGATATCCAAAACATAGGTATATTAATGTAGACCAAACGATAAAAATCAGATTCATTAAGCCTGCAGTAGATTTCCAGCAACATTGGTGACGAAGGAAACGAAAGAGCTGAAATGGGAGCTTCATTCCAACAGCTGATGTGTAATCTGCCTCTTAAATGTGTGAGAAATTACAGAAAAAAGTAACACACAACTATTCTCATTCGCATGTGGCAAAAGATACAAACCGTTTTTTTTTCTGAGATAGATAAACTGCTAACTTTCCCATACTGCTGTGATATCAATAACAGGCCGCGACTATTTGCTGATCCAACTGTACAGCAGTGCCGCGGGTGCCAAATGTATGGATATAGTACTGTGAACGACACTCATCTTAAAACCTGCACCAGACGAAGATAAGTCGAAGGTATTGGCGAGTAGGAACTCTATGAAATCGTACACTTCTGCTAGTAAACGCGGCATCCAGTGACAAAAATTGACGTTTTATAGAAGACATAGATATTATGAAGTATTTCACCTTGTTATGCCATTCATGAGAAGCATCAGTAATGCTCTTGTGAGCTATAATGGACAGCAGCTTCAGTTCGGTTGCTGTCTGATACGGGTTCAAGTCAGTTGTCACTTTGCCCGCCTAGCGTCATCCCTGTGGTTTAGTCAGTGCCTCGTTGGTTGCTTCATAAGATCATGCTAGAATTACTTTCCATTTTGTTGCTCACATTTATATGCGGCTCTAATGTTTCAACGTTGACAGTACGTAAGACGCATATTTTTAAAATGTATTTTCCTATTTCACAGAGTAGAAATCCGTATTTCCATTCGTGAACATTAGTTCTACAGAGCAAGTGACGCGGTCATCGCCACACTCTGCCGTTCTTTACATACTGGCAGGACAGCGGAGTGAATCCTGCTATTCAGCTTATTACAAAAACATTCTAATCCATTACTCAGTCCTTTAAAACCCATACTCCAATGTCTGCCTTCCCATTGCAATGTCTGAATACTCCTGAAAGCCACTGTTTATCTATGTAGACTTGATACTGTCCAGCAATGTTTTTACGGAATTGGACATTGGGATCGTAAGAGACGGGAGTAGATTGCGTGAAAGGAATGGCGAAGAAATCTGCTGCAGACTTTTGATGTTATTTAGTTTTGCTTATGGTATTACTTCTCGTCGACATCGAGATCGTTAGAGGAAAGATCCCGAGGTAAGGAATAAAAAGGTATTTGCCGATGATCATTTGAAGGAACCATCCCAGTATTTGCATCTAGTGATAACGAGAAAGGATGGAAAACCGAAACCGCCAGATTGGGGAAAAAAACCCGTGTCCTCCTGAATGGAAGGCCCGAGCGTTAACCTGACACCTATGCGGCTCGGTAGGTGCCTTGGTGATCATATTTTTGTAATCAACAGTACCATTAATACGGTATAACATATATATAGTGGACCACTGACTTCCTTCTCTCTCTTTCCAGAGTGACCTGTTGATCTGGTAGGGATTATCCTTAAGGAAGATGAGACTTTGTCAATATCCGGTGGCTTTCTCTGTGAAGTAGACGCTGTGACATTTGACACGAGGGGCTGCCGTATTGATTGGCCGGCACCCTGCCCTGGCGGCAGTCTTAATTAACAGCGTGCTGGGCGAGGTAAACAAGTGTCCACCAGAGATGTTGCTGCCACGCCTAGCAGCACGAGTTCACCGACCTCAAACCCCCGGCTTATAGCGACGTCATGTGGTACAAATATCTCTCGTACATATTTCGGTACAATTATTTAATGGAATCTTCTATCTTTTCATATAAAAATTTCATATCTTATACCAACATTACTTTCGGATAGAAAATTTCCTGAACTAGGAGGCGTCCCTCCCCCCAAGAGGGTGTGAAGCCATGTTACGGGGTGCGTGGGTTGCAAGATAGCTACGCCACCCCTTATGGGCGATATAGTAGCTCTACAGTATAGAGCATAGATTCCCAATATTTTTTGTCCTACCGCCCCTTTTCTAAAAAAAAAATAATCAGCCCCAGCTTTTTTTAAAAAAAAAAAAAAAACAAGAAACAAAAAAACATTACGACTGTCTCACGTAAAAAATAATGTAACCCATAGTGTTCCTACATTTTTTGGATTGTAACCAACTTTTTAAAACATTGATTTATTGGTGCCCTTCTTACGTGAAGTGTATATCATCATCTACAGAAAAACAAGGAAAAATTTCGAAAATTACTATATTAAAAGATATTAATAATATTGTCAAAAGTACAAATAGTCTTTAATTACGTGAATCAACAAAGAACGAAGAAATCTTCTGTTTTATCCTCGGTAGGTAAATATCACGACATTATGTCGATATTATTACTATTCCGACAGTGAAATGATTTAAAAATTATAATAAAAATTTATGTTGCATCCAATATGTGGGATAAAAATTATTAATGACATCCTACATGGAGAATTATAACAAGGTTAGGATTACATATCACATAGGTTATTAATTTTGTCAATCGGCTGCAACAGATATTGTGTGAGAGTGTCAAATTTAGAACAGAGATTAAATTAAAAAGCAACCGAGATGATTTCAAATATCTCCGTTTTCCTCATTCTAAAGTTTTCGGTCCTTATTCTGTCGAAGGGTTAAGAAGCAATCTTCAATTTCTTCCTATTACTAGCTAATCTCAGCCTTCCCATTAGAACTTATGTTCTCAGAAGCTTACTTCGCATATTTTAGTATTTGACAACTTTTACAATTACTTCGTGCGATTGTTACCTCCTTTTAAGAAATTAGCGTATAAAACATATGTTAAAATGTTATGTAAAATCCTTTCTTTTTTGTGTAACTCTTTCACAAACTTCTTCCCTAGCCTAATATTTAGAGAATATATTCGTGTCGTATTTATCTTCCTACTTAATTTCGAACACGCTTTAAAGCACAACACATCAAGTACTTAAATTATCTTCCTTTCTGGCGTTTCTTAAGTCAAAATTTCATTTCCAGGAACTGTTATATTCCACAAATGCAATTATAGTTAAGTTGTTCTTGAGTTGTAGATCAATGATTTAAATTAAAAACTTCTATTCCTGAAGAAGCCTGTCTTTGCGAGTGCACTTTTGTTTCTCAATTCGTTGTTGTTTAATCAATTGGCAGTGATTTTACATTCTAAATAACAGGATCGTCTTTCTTCTTACTCTATAGATCGTCATAATTTACAGGATGCAATCTTAAATCCACTGCAACATTTCCTCGGATAGGCACTAGTAGCAATTGCATGTGTAGAAATGCGGCTTATTTTTGGTATATCCATCTACGTGGCCCTTTCCTGTGTTACCCAAGCAATGATACAATCAGGAATTTATTTACTATGCAAGTATGTTGTGTACACATAACCTCTAAACATTCAGATATTCATAAAATAAATTCTTATCACACAAACCAACTATTTCAGCTGACCCAGCAATTCGTTTAGTCCACTATGAAGCGATCACTGTGTTATTTTATTTTTTCGTGATGTTTGCGTCAGCAAAATGCAATACTGAGTTTGGGCGCATAAATGTGATTACTGTAAACTAGTTACACCGTAGTGACTATTTGTGACTAGTGCAGTGGCTGAGGCGTGATTTTTTCTGTTTTGCAGTAATGGCGCAGTTGATAACGTGGTGGGGAGGGGAGGAGGGGGAGGGGGGAAGGTTAGTGCAAAGCGATTTCCGGTTCTGCCTGGTTAACTCGACAGAAGCTGGTGATCGTGGGGAGCGTCGAGGTGCCACGCCAGCTCGGCTACGGGGCGGGACTCAGGGGTCACGAGTCGTGCTTGGGGTCCGGCTGAGCTGTGAGACGTTGATTGGACGGCGCTAGCAATATGGCAATATGGCGAAGGAAGATCTCCAGGGACCACGCAGCCTAAATGTGGTTATAGGCGGTTTTCCACATTCGCCAAAGGAAAATTCCGGTACGGGACTCCAGATTTCCACCTTATAAATGTCTAAAATATGATAAAAGTAAATACAGGAATACAAAGTTCAGAAATAAATACTTGATAAACTTTCATCTTTGTTTTCATTTAGTCTCTTGTTTAAAGAAAACATTCGTTTCAATTCTCCAATAAAAGCTAATAAAAGCTAAGAAAAGTCATTATCATAGATATTAGTTGTTATTAACGCTGTGGAAGTGATCAGCATGAATCCACGTCCATTGCTCGGTTTACAGTGAAGATCAAAGTGAAAGATATAGGATAGTTTGTTCTATCTGTTGTATCCCAATATGTGTTGCGATCTACATATGTATTCTGCTATCCACAAAACTGTGGATAGCAGAAGGTACTTTGCACCATAATTATTCTATACTCCTTGTATTCCAATCCCGAATATAGCACTTAGGAAGAAGGATTTCATGTAAGCATCAGTGCGGCATCTTATTTCTCTAATCTTATCACTTCTGTCATTGCGGCCAATTACTTGGTGGACGTAGTATTTCATCACACTCGTAAATGAAAGAGCGTGTAGGCATGTTTACCAATAAGTTCAAACGAAACCTACGTCGTCTGTCTACTAGAGTATCCCAGTCCAATCTATGAATCAATTCTGTGACGCTTTCATAAGAACTGTGGCAAGCAGAGGCGAATCGGGCGGCTCTAATCTGTGGTTTCTCTATACTGTCAATCAGCCCCCTACGAAATTGGTCCGCAGCCGTGCTTCGTGTGTCCAACCACTCTATTAAGATAAGACAATGCTTTGCAGTGACTGTGGCGTGTCTCCCACGTTCAGGGCTGTGGTGCATCCTCTGTGACTGCCGTGCGTGTTGCTCGATCCAGCCGCAACGACCATCCGCCTTCTTCCTGATAGCTGGAGGAAAGACTTTCGCTCGCACTGCGCGCTTGTCCTCTCCTACTACGCAGATGCTATTGGGCAGCCGGCCTCGGTAGCGTAGGGCTAGAGTGCTGGCCCCACGTTCCGAAGGTCGCCGGTTCGAGTCCGGCCGAGGGCATGGGTGTTTTAAGTGTTGTGTGTGATTGTGCTTGTCGTGTCCGTCCTGTGGTTTGCCTAGAATTACTTGAAAGATATATATACACTTGGAGAAACTGAATACAATGGATGAACTAAACACATACTTGAGCTGGCTGTATGGCCTAAGGAAGCCAAATGCCAATTTAAAAAAAAATGCTATTGGGAACTAATCAGTCGCGTCAGCTTCTGTGTTTCTAACGCCAGATGTAATAATATAACAAGAAGAGGTAACGACCAACTAAGTTCAGTCAGTTTCAATAAAGTAGTTGAGAACACTCCTCTCTTTACGAAAAAAATCAGCGTCTCAGTGGCGTATCATCTTCAAACTGTGGGAAATCGAAAGATACTGAAGAAGTTACTTTCACAAATGTTTATAGTATCCGCATGTTAATAGTTTTTGGGAAATACAAGAAAACATTATTTTCAGCCGAGTCTTATATTCCAACAACGTTCAGTCTATTGTCCGTATTATGGTGGTCGCGACTCACGTCTAGTTGTAAAAAGGTCTTGAATTCTAGTCTATCCACATTGGACGTTGTTTGTTTGTTTGTTTGTTTTTCCCATGGAAACGTATTTTTTTTTTTTTGCAAGCATTTGTCTTAAAACAATTTCAATATCGATAAAAGTAAATTTAGAAATATTCTGACACTATAAACGTGAAAATGTTAAAGTACACGGAAGCAGAATCTGCAGAACGCGGTTACAATTCAACCAAACTCTCTTAAAAATTTGAAGAGGTGTGGATCTATAGATTGAACAAGAAAGCAGAGCGATAGAAAATCATGCGAAGATGCGAAGTGGACCCAGGCGTTTATTAGCGTCGAATCGGCACAGGCTGGTAGATAGTAGAGAGAAGATCCCGTTATTCTGTTGCACACGTTGAGGCAACATCATATAATATCGATTGAAATACTCTACTGTGACTAATTTAAGACAATGTCAGATCGATAAAAGTAAATTTAGAAATTCTGTGACACTATGAAAGTAAAAATATCAAATTACATGGAAAGAATTTGCAAGCAGAACAGCAAGAATGCTCTACGGAAGAAGCTGTGCGAAGCCGTGAAGCTGGCTGGCCCAAGCGTTGGAACTAGGGGTGCGGAGGAGTAACGGCAATGGAACTGCCTCCGATGGACATTGACTGTCCGGACGAACACAGCGATACCGTAGTCGATGAGCCGGGGCCTTTTTTTTTATCTCTGTAAACCTCCTCTGAAACGCGTGTTGCAGCTGTTAAGTACTGAGTAGAAGTTTCTCTTGCTTACCTAAGTAAGAGGTGTTGCAGATAAGAATGTAGCAGTAGTGTTTTGTGTAACAAAATAAAATGTTTAGTTATAAACCAAATTTTTACTTCTGTAAACAGTCTGCATCACGTTTTATAACAGTTTACATCAGCATTCCTTTACGAAAAAGTCGACGTCATTGTGGCGTATCATATGGTTTCTCTTGCGCTCCTAAATAAAATCTCAGGTTATAAAAAATATTTGTTTCTTAACTGGCTATTTGGCTAAAGAAAGACGTATTCACTTTAAGCCTAACCGTTGTAGCTCTGACTACTATCTACTCCAATTTTTTTTTTAACCTACGCATCGTATACATTGTAAAATAGAAGGAAAAACTCAAACTTTTGAGAGATGGCTGGTTGACAATTTCATTTGACATTCATAGAGATGATCTAAAGAAAATTTTTGCATCAGCCCTCTACTAAAACCGTAAAACCTTTTCGTCGGAAGCTATGACTGTATCATTATTGTTGTATATAACTACTGATCGTTTACCATCATTGACCGTGTCTCAAACAATTCTAAATTACGTTATTTTTACCTTTAACGTCTACTTGTATTACTTCACGTCTAGATGAGAACATTCTGTGTTATTATTTAGACTGAAATTACTTTTAATCTTAGCCCTATTACAAATATCGCCTACCTTTCCTCCTTATCATCTGAAAGAAAATGTGTACTCTATCTTGTCATATTTCTTGCTGTCTCATCTCAAGAGAACCGTCAATTATTTGGCATTATTCAACTTTCCAGGTAACATTTGAACACACTTTTAATTCGCAGCTTCTTATGTGATACAATAAATTAATTACAGCTTTTACACATGTATAACTTGTTAGATCGCAGCCGTAGTATATTTCTATACAAAATTGAGTTTCTCACTTAATGCCCATCTAATTGCATTATGTTTTCCTCTAGCTGCTACCGTATCACTAAGCCATCTCTTTTACGTGTGTCTCCGTTAATGCCCATAGTCTCCTGCCGCCAAAGATATTATCAGAATAGATTTAGCATTTGATGTTCACAACTTTTAATACAAACAAATACAGTTCAACATTTACATATATTAGTAGACAGGCATGACGTATATCCTCTACACATGCCTCATGATTTATGTGGCCTAATGGAAATCTCTTAGACGTTTACAACCTTTTTCAAGCCGAGGAACAGTACATTGACGAAAATAATTCTGTGGATCAGTAACGTATGTGGGCCTTATTTTGTACCTATGTATATCTCATTAATACCTGGGAATATTGTATTTTACCGTTTTAATATATTAAATCTAAAAGCATTCTTTGAATTCCTACGGAAACTCTGTTATGAAGCTGGAAGTGAACTATTAGAAGTTAATTACATATTGATCAAACTGGTCCTATTGAATAACAAAATGAATAACAATGTTACTGTAGGCTGAATGCTTCACTATACTTCTGACCTAAATGCGAAAAATAAAATAAAAGAAACGAGACCTGACACCTATAATTGCTGTTCACCACTTTAATGTTACCAACCATATTAAATACCGCGGTCCATTTCACATACTACCATATCCCTCAGAAAACGGTCAAAAACATAATCCTTAAACGAACTGCGCTTTATTTGATGCCGAATGTAAACATATTTAGTGAATATACTATTGTAAGATCAATGCTGTCCTGTCATCATATCTTAGAAATGTCAGATCTTTCCCTGGTCGTTGAAATATTCTTGGCTTTAAAATAGTTGTGCTTACAGCTTATACTCTCTTATAAAGTACGAGTACGGTATCTAATTTTTCTTTTTATTCTGCCTGTGGACCACCTGTACCATCTAAGCGGACCACACTTAGAAACAGACGGCGGAAATTGTATACGTGCAGCTACGATAACATGCAAGTACATACCAATCTAATATAAGTCCACATCTTATTCACTCTCAGTAAAACCATTTTTTATTTTTCTCCCGCAAGCTATAAACATTACTTGCCAGTAGGGTTCAATCGTATTTTTTTCTTCCATTATAAGTTATGCCACTTCAAAATTACATAAAACGTTTCATCAAATAGATTTTTATAAATAAAATACCGCCTATGGCCAATTGTTGTAGTGAATGTTATTTATTCCCCAAACACGTTTCGCCCTTATGAGGTGGCGTAGGTATGGTGATAAATCTTCACACGACGGTGTGGAACAGAGCTTTATGCACTTTTACAGACGTGTTTTTGATGATGTAGGTGAATATACTGCCAAGTGTTTATTTAAAAGCCTTTACTTGTTGCTGCATATGTAGGTAACACACATCAAATTTACCTGTTTTGTTATAATTATATATAAAAAAATATTACTGTAGGTCTCTTAAAGACTTTTAAAGAATCGTAGAAAGGAGGATAAGAATAGGGTCGAATAACAATATCGAGTTTTTCATGGTGAGAGACATTAATAACACACAGGACAATAGTCTCAATTAGCAGTGCAGGCTCTAACGGTGGGGAAGGGGGGGGGGGTGGCAAACTGAGGCGCTTGCCGCTGACGGCAACTTCAGGGAGGCGGCAAAATCGTTTTTGAAGGGCGATAAATTTGGGTCATGGCGACCTTTTCTTAGCTCTACCTCGTACCGCTTTCAACGGTGACAGTGGGCGATAGTCGGGCGGTGGCGATACTCGGGTGGCACAACGGATAATTCCTACATCAGCCACTGTTAATTAGAAGACGATGGAAGGAAATGAATGTTTATACTATGGCTTCATAGCGTTGGAAAAGGCTTCCAACTGAGTACGGAGAGACGTGGTACTCCGCTACTAATGCAAGGAAGGAGTTACGCGAAAAATGTCAAATTGTAAAGAAAGGTTCATTAACATCATTAAGCACGCCATGAAACATAGTTTATTTTTACAACAAACACCGAGGAATAGAATGTGTCTGTTCCTATTTGTGGTTTTAAAAATATTATCGGCAACACAACAGGAGTAAACGGTAACTGGTGTTTGTAGATAAACAACCAATAAAAGCGGATGCACTTAAAGAGCCGCAACGGCGTGTCTGGGTGTGACGACGAGAAATTATAAAATCTTTCCATATATACAGAAGATGGCCACAACAGGGACGTTAAAAATTCAGTAACAAAAAAAGGACGATAACATTACACTAACCAAAAAAAAAAAATGATTATCTATGTAGGTGGTATTGTGAAATGGCAAAAGATGGCTCGAATAAAGATGCGTCTAAAGTGGTTTCTGGTGGGAGTACACCAGAAAAAATTAAATCTAATAAAAACTGTAATAAGTAAAAAACGTAGCAAATCTGGAGCAAATATATAAGAGGATGAATACGCGCATTTTGTATAATATCTGAAATACAGACTGTGGACGTAAGGTAGAGAGCTGAACTTAGAGTATTAACAAGATCGTTAGAGACTGGAAGTTATAATGATGTGGACACGTAATGCGGTGAAACGAGAAAGTTGGTTGTAGAACAACATGGAGCAGACAGACTATGTAGAGGAAGGTGAAAAGGAAGAAATATGTTGATAATACAGAACAAACAGATAAGGACATATTAGGTTAACAAAGAAGCTGAAACTCAACAACACAGAAAGGAAAAAAAGAAAATGTATTAAATATTGATAAAAGGATAAATGATTTGTGCCACCTAATGCTGAAACTGTTTTAAAATACCAGACTTGTACCATATTCTCATATGTGAATCATCACTCGGCATTCAAATCAGTTCGTTTCTATTATTTATAGGTTCAGGGCAATTTCACAGAAGTACCGGAATACACATAGTTAACTGCATAGAGGTTACCGTTTCCTGTAAGTTGTAAACTCTCACAACTAATAAATTAAGTGTCAGATTATTCAATGAGATTTTTCTTCTGTTGCCTCGTCTAGTCAGTATGACAACTTCTAATCCATATGTTAGGATGGGGGAGCAGTTTGGTTTCATTTAAAGATAGTTTTTCTGCCTTTTGTCCTATAATATCTGTGAAACATGACTGAGCCGTGCTCGGCTCGTATTGTTTATTTTCCCCGCCCTGATTGTCTTCTGATGCTGGTTCCTGCAGAGCCCGCGTGCTAGTTTCGCCCGTGAGAGCGCGCTGTGGCTCTGGTGGTGCCCTCTACCGGCTGATGGAGTTGATTTTCGGGGACACGAAACCGGGAAGTTAGTCGGTCGGCAGCAGCGGATTGGTTCATTGGGCCTAATATTTTCCCTAATTGACTGCGACGTTAGAGGTCTGCTGGTATAAGCGAGGACTTGACCCGGCGGCCTGGAAGTACCGCATAATGTGGATTTGTGACCCGACCGAGACCGTTCCTCACTCGCATTAATCGAGGGAATTCCTCCGCTGCGCTCTATGTTCGCGAGCGGTTTTCCGCCGATTGGGGAGCACGGCAGCGGGCGGGGCTGGCGGTGGCTTCGAGGTGATAAATTGCCATTTTCTAGCACTGTCGGGTATTTGAGGTAGAATACCTGATGATTCCAACTACAAAGTGCGTCGCTTACTGCATTCTTGTTAATTGTGTTTAATAATTTTGTTACGGGAATGGACAAAATTCCCCTATATGTGGTGCTAATCGTTCCCGCCACCTTATCAGTGTGTGTGGGTGGTAACGACTTATGGGCCGGCGTATACACACTATAGTGTGTCAGAACCTTTTGGTAAGAACTTGATTCTTAAGGTTAAACTTAAGGAAGCTAAGGTAAACCAATTCCTGTTTGTATAAAATAATTGCTGTATTTTGCCTCCTGTATACAAATTTGTGTTTTGTACTAGCTGTAAATTTGTTATATGATGGTAAATTGGTAAGAGCTTGCCCTGTTATATTACGTTTCCAAGCACGTAAGGGTTTTCTGTTTGGATGTTTAATACAAATGGAGATATTGTGATTAGTGATATTCTCATGGCTTAACAAGCTTGTCATCGCATTAACATATATTTGTGTTGGTACAGGATTTATTAAGATCATAATCGGCAAGATCGAAGTTTTCTTATGTATTATATTATTTGTGATATTCTGTATAAGTTTAATCGTTGACCATGATTCTTGTAATAAAATGTTTGAACAAGGTTTGCACTTTATAACCATGCTCCCACATGCTTCCCACTGAGTCCTTAGTGGCAACCACACATATCAATAACTGAAGAAGATTGCAGCTGTTTTAATAATTTTGTTTGTTTCTGGACTCAGCTGTTATCAGTATTAAAAGGTGGAACAGTTCATGCTGTCTTAATTTTAAGTTGGCTGGTTTGATTTTCCTTCTCATCACCAAGAATACAGTTCTGGTCTCACTTATTTTAAATCCAAAGGTGTCAAATTTTTCTTCTACCAGTCTAGCTACGATGCAACTCCTCTTCACTCTACCCGCAACTTAGAACATTATCTGCGAAACCCATGGCATTTAATCACCGTTATAAATGAATAGACTAATGCCGTGAACTGAGTAATAACGGCACTTAAGTTAACTACTTAGTCGACCAAGTTTCGCAAAGAACAATTGGCAAATGTAATTTACACGAGATGAGCAGTGATAAAGGATCAAAAAATAAAATTAAAAATTGCATTTATTATTTTTTTAATAAAAATTTTAATCAAGTAGTATAACTATTTATAACTTTTGATAGAGAAATAAAATTTTGATAACGAAAAACGCATTAACCAACCCCACTTTTCACACTATACAGCTAAAATGATGTGCATTCTACTATGGTAAAAGTAGCTTCTCGAGTCTAGAAAATGTCACCTACAGTATATCATGTGAAAAACTGATGTTTAAAAACATAATAAATGCCTATGTATGAATTTTCATGCACATGTGATATTTATAGTGTAATTTATAGAACCAGCTACTCTTAAATCATTATTTTAATCGTAAAAGACGATTTCTAGAAGACCTGTACACACACACACACACACACACACAATTTATAGAACCAACTACTCTTAAATCATTATTTTAATCGTAAAAGGCGATTTCTAGAAGACCTGTACACACACACACACACACACATACAAGTATTTGTACACAAGATTTGTGAATACGAAGTCGTAAAGCGTATTTGAATGATCAGTCCTTCTATTTGGTATCAACCTACACCCTAGCAAAAAGACACGGCACGACAATCTTCCAGCAAGATCCGTAGGTATAAACTCTCGAGGGTCTTCTTTAAATATGATAGAATCGATACTCAAGCGTACGAAGATAACCTTATATTTCGCTACCACTGTAGCGAGAAATGAAGCAGTAATATCAGGAGACAGCAAACAGACCGCTGGTCGTAAACAGCAGGAAAAGGCCAAGCCAGCCCTACGGCCTATGTGAAGATGTTGCTTCCGCTGCGAGGCTCCAACATGACAGGGTTCAGCGAGAAAGCAGTATCCTTACATGACTCTGTGTTTGAGGTGTCTGGCTGAAAATGTTTTGATGTATAATGTTATCGTTGCATTGAATATTTGTACTATTTAATTTCTTTTTTTAATACCTGCAAACAATTTGTTACTCGATATCTACGTTTTCAAATGTTATGTATGCTCCATGGTTGCTAAGTCTGTCGTAGGAGGATGTTGTTGTAGTACCTTTGTTCTAACAAACAGCATCACGGAATGAACAAGGCAAGATTAGTTGGTGGGAGAAGTGGTAGATATTGTGTGCATAACACTTTCTGTTCTTGTCAACAAAATGTGAGGGATATACTGTTAATGTACGATTGCCGTTGAATAAAGTTGTTATAAATTGGACGTATAAGACTTTCCCGCATATATCGAAGTACAATACATTTGACGGAATAGGGAGAGATAGCTGGACAGCAACAGTGAATATTAAAGGCTATACCGACAGCTTTATTGCAATATAGATTGTGAAGTATGGTTCTTAATTGGCATAAATAAAGAGGAGAATTTTACGTTTTATCTAAGTGCAAAGTTTGAAATCCTATCTGTTTTCGTGCATAGGCTTATATACTTTGTTTTGTTATGAAGAAAAATTTTACTGTTTTAGAACTGCGAGGGTTGAATGATAAATAATGCCTCCACCTTCATAACTCCCCAGCATATGGCAGTACAGGTATGCGACAGGTACTGGCTTATTATGTAGACTCTTCTCTACAGCTCCAGTTGGCGGGAAGCTTTAGCATTGAACGGTTGTATAGTGTTAAGTATCGAAACCTGCGCAGACGGTCGGTCAACGCGATTTAAGCAACGTGCAGTCATTGAATTCTTGACAAGAAGGTGTTACCCAAAAGGAGATTCATCAAAGAATGCAAGCTGTTTATGGTGATTGTGTTGATGTGAGTATTGTGCGTCGCTGGGCGAGTAAGTTTAAAGATGTTGAGGTAGGAACATCTGACTTGTGTGATGTCCTGTGACAGCAACCACCGATTTTCACAAGAAAAAAGTTGACTGACTGATTTAGGACGATCGTTATATCACTCAGAGAGAAATTTCAAGCATAATCGGCATTTCACAAGAACGTATAGGTCACATTATTGGTTTGCTTGGCTATCGAAAGATCTGTGCACGATGGGTACCTCGGATGCTGACACCTGAAATGAAAGCAAACAGAGTTTAAATTTGCCAGGAACTCCTCTCACGTTACGACAATCAATTGTGACAGGAGACGAAACACGAGTACACCATTACGACCCGGAGACGAAACGCCAGTCTATGGAATATCGACACAAAGACTCTTCCCAGAAAAAGAAATTCAAAACACAGCCTTCAGCTGGATAAATCATGGCAGCAGTGTTCTGGGACGCAGATGGTTTTATCCATGTTGATGTACTTGAACGTGGGACAATAAATTCAGAGTGTTACATCACAACGCTGCGAACTTTGAAACGACGGCTAGCAAGGGTCCGAAAGGAAAAGGGAAATGTTTTCTTGCAGCATGACAATGCCAGACCACACACTTCATGTGCCACCACAGCAGAACTTCAGAGACTGAATCTTACCACCATACAGTCGAGATTTGGCACCGTCTGACTTCCATCTGTTCCCTATAATGAGAGAAGATCTGCGGGGCCATCATCATGCTTCTGATGAACACATTGAGAGAACTGTGAGACTTGCAGAAATGTATCCAATAGTCTGATGATTATGTGTAAAAGTAAATATTGGTAATTAAAGAAGACTTTCTAAGGATTATTTCTGTGTTTGATTTATTAAAATATTCCCAATCAGTCCAGAGTTTTGACCTTGGAGGTATTATTTATCGTTCAACCCTCGTACAAGCCAACGTCTGTGTCCAGCTGCATACGGTACCCCAAAACAGACTCAACTATTAAATGAATGGACAGTTAATAATCCACGAATATTATTACCTCGCAGCATCCAAACATTTCTGTTTAGTACTTCTTTCTCACCCAGAATTTTTATCTGCTGGAAATTAATATTCAGTAGGTCGGATATACGATGACCCGCCACACAGTGGATCGTGGAGGTACAACGGACCGGACACGAGCCCACGCCCATGATGATTTTTCAGACGGTTTCCGCAGCCATCTAGGAGAATACCGGGTCTGGTCCCCTATCAGCGTCTCACAAACTACACGTGTCACAAACAAAAATACACTTATCACACACAACATTGTTATACGTTTCACAGACAGATGGGAACCCTTAACTTCCAAAATTAGTACTTTGTACTACCCGTAGGTTGGTATAAAATGGAAGGGTATGTGGCCGTGAAACCATATCTCCAAATTTGAACACGGAAACGATGAAGAAAACTCATCAAAGGCAGCCGATTCGAAATTGTTTGTAAAATGTGTTTAAGAAGAAGAATTGAGATATTCGACACATCCAGTTACATCCGGTAAAGTCTTCAACACATACTGAAATATTGTACGTTACCATACGGCACAAATTCGCCGTTGTCTCGTTACAAGCCTCAATGACTAGCACACGTAGTTCCATTACATATAGCAAGTTACATTTAAAACTAGCTGAATCTCCGCGACTTCGTACGCGTGGATTAAGAATTTCTTTGCCAAAATTGAATATAGAAAGTTGTTGGTAACGAAGGATTGGTCCCAAACAACACCGAGTCGGCAAAATATGACAGGAAAGATATCACTATATCACTCTACCGTCGGACCTGTTTCTTGAAGAGAATAAATTTCCAACATACGGTGGTTCAAAATGATTGTCGGGGTTTCATGAATTTTTTACCGGCTGTGTACTAAACATACAAGTATTATCTTTACATGGATGAATAGACAAACTCTCAAAGTTTTGTTTTGTAGCAGCCGCTAATCTTGTAGTTACGTTTTGTTCCGCTAGATGTCAGTGTTTGCAATATGGCAGCTAACGCTATAGAGAAGGATTTTTGTGTTCTAGATTTTCACGTGTGTCGTCAGTCAGTTACCGCTGTCCAACAGCACTTTCGAAATTTTTTTATGAAGAATACACCTTCAGACAATTCCATTTGGAGGTGGTATGCGCAGTTCGTGGAGAAGGGCTGCTTACGCAAAGGGAATGTAGTGGGCGTCCTTCTGTGTCGAAAGTCGAGGTGAACCGCGTCAGAGAAGCTTATCAACGTTGCCCGCGGAAGTCAACAAGAAGAGACAGCAGAGAACTGAACATTCCGCAAACCACCGTTTGGCGCGTGCTACGAAAACCCATAAAAATGAAAGCCTATCGCCTAGGGCTGCTTCAGGCTTTAACACCTGACGACCATCGCAAACGTCTCACGTTTTGCAACATTATGCAAGAAAAAATGGAAGAAGATGAGTTTTGTAAAAAACTCATTTTTAATGATGAAGCGAACTTTCACTTGTGCGGGAAAGTTAACAAGCATAATGTGCGGATTTGGGGGACAGAAAATCCCAGTTCTTTTATTGAACAGCAGCGTGATTCTCCAAAAGTGTGTGTGTTCGCTGCTGTTTCCAAGGCGAAAGTGTAAGGCCCGTTCTTCTTCAATGAACAGACAGTAACGGGACTAACTTACCTCGATATGGTCTCTGAGTGGTTGCTGCCTCAGCTGAAAGAGGTGGATGATTTCATATTCCAACAAGATGGTACTCCACCTCATTTTCCTCGGGAGGGCAGAACATTTCTCAACGAACAATTGCTGCAGTGATGGATAGGATGCGGAACCGACAGTGACCAAATGCTCATGGCTTCGCCACCTTGTTCACGAGATTTAACCCGACTTGATTTTTTTCTGTGGGGTTACGTCAAGGATTAGGTTTATCTTCCTCCTGTACCTGCGACTATCCCGCAACTGAGAGAACGGATCAGGGCCACCTTTCTAAACATTTCTGATGGCATGCTGCGTCGCGTGTGGGATGAAATGGACTATCGCTTAGATGTGCGCAGAGTGACACAGGACGCACATATCGAACATTTGTAATGGATGTAAAAAACTTGATGAGTTTCTTTACACATCAAAATAAGATTCAAATTCGTATCTCAATTGTGCTAAGTGTAGGAATTTTTTGAAATCCCGACAATCATTTTGAATCACCCTGTATTTCTGTGACCATTCGATAAATTCTCGAAATTTCGTGACTGCAACTGTTAATGATACCGGAAAAAAATGTCCTGTGGCCTTCCTACAGATTTCTTGTCTAATTCCATCAATATCAATATAGCCAGTCGTCAAAACGAAACAAAAAGACAGAGACTTACTTCCGCATTAATAGTATTATTTCTGCATATCACACACACACACACACACACACTCACTGACTGCGAACAACCCCTGAGGGATCATTATATCGTAAAAAAGTGTTCACCTACAGCATTGCAAGTCTACTTACGATTTGCCTCGACTATATTTGTGATGTCTACAGTTTAACATTCAATCCGAATAACCGACGCTCCAGGCGTGACTCTTACGATCAAAAACCATTTTTAAAACTCTTTTCCTACACGGAGATTTGAACCGGAGACCACGATCCAAACAGCAGTAAGCAAGCGCTTTAAGGACTGAGCTACCAGACTGCAATATGGAAAGACAGTACAGTGACCTACACATCCTACGCGTCTGTCTATCACTGTTCAGTAATTTTTCGAAATTATAAGACAACATGTATTATTTATACAGAAAATTTTTCAACCAAATGTAGACAGTACTTTTCTTCTTGTTTCAAAGGATAAGTGTGCAAACATTCACCGAAATCGGATGAAAACTGTCGATTTGTATGAAGAACAAACAAACCAACTAACAAACATACATACATTCATCTTTATATATATATATATATATATATATATATATATATATAGATTAAAGAATATATGAAGACAGGCAGTGGTGGAGGTGATATTTATAATTTAGACTGGCCGTTTTATGATGCCAGGTCCATATGTTTGCAGTAACGGCAGCGCCTTCTTCTTCACGTGGAACGTTGTATCGCTCGCTGAAGCGACACTATGTAGGGTGCGCCGATGGCCCGAGGTAATGCGGGCTCGCCTGTGGCGCATGCTAATTGGTACAGGCCGGCCGGCTCGCAAAATCACAGGCATCAGGAAGCCACCTTTGAATATTCTAAATTCCTAAATTGCCACATAAATTAATCCTATTATATTTATTTCACAAATAAATACTCTGATGTTCCTAACTAATTTCCCAAATTCTACGAACGTGCTACTCTACATGTAATGCCACATTACATGCTGCAGACGTTATTAACTAAATCAGATAGTATGAAAATTATTGAATCATTTTTATATTAGTTATATTTTAATTAGTTGGGGACAGTATTAAAGGGAAAATTGTAGACAGGTTGTGTGAAACTACTAAAGAAAAACCAGAATATTAATTTATTCACAAAAACAAATACCTTTTGGGTATAAAGTGTAATTAAAGAAACAGTGCAATTTCCAAAGAGTGATTATAGGTTCAGTTAGGCAGATTCCCTGTTCGGTTACACTTTTTGATCTGCAAATTTCTAGAAGGTGATGTGCAAGGACAATGTAATATTCTGATATTTGTTTCTCTACCCTCTACCCTCGTGTTTATTTTCTGTGTTATTGTAAACCGAGGTTTCAATGTTTTTAGAATCAAGATTATGCGAAACTGTATTTTCGAGTGTCCAAGGGGCAGTGTTTTGCTTCGTGATGTTTCCTCTGGTTTTATTACTTGATGTACCGTTGCTGTGAGATACATTTTCTTTCTTTTGCCCATGTCCGTCTCTCAATTGTCTCCGCGCCTCATTTTGGGGTCTATATTGCCTCAGATTCCACTCTTATCAGTTTTCTGCAAATTTAGTTTATGTCAATGGTTGACTATAGCGGAATTCTTGCTAGTAACATGTGACCGCGACAATTTTATACTACGGGAATTCTCTGCCCCTTGCAATTTTTTTGTTTCTTCTTCACCTAGCGTCTGTGCAATCATGTTTTAATCAGTTTACTGACTTGTTCGGAGAATTGTCTCATAACCTACTTTCACTGGTGAGATGTAGAGGCCACCGTATTGTGGATTATTACTGCCTGATATGATATGTAGAGATTTTTGGTGTCTCGGTTATTGTATCACAAACAGGCGCGCGGAGCTGAGGCCGGTGCAAATTTTATTTTATGAAATTATATAACTACATTAGACCTAGTTTGTTTTTCTAACTTACAGTACATTTTTGTAATTAATTTCGACTTGAAGTAGTAAATATCCCAGTGTCAATCATTGTTTCAAAATGTGCCCATTCAAACTTTTGGATGTCGAGAGTGGTCGCACCTGCAAGTAATTGATTTCTGAAAGTCTTCGGAATTTGTAATTTTCTACTAAGATCGTTTTTTGAACTAACCTGCACCGTAAAGCAGCACCAATCAATAAAAGATATTCTGACACTATTTAACTAAATGCCTTTTTTTAGAAATGTTTCTGGGTTCTATTCATTTCTTGTTAAACGTTCTTTCCTACAATTTCTCAACCCATTTAATTGTGCAGTTTACCCAACAAGTTCGTAAAGAAATTTTCCCTTTCACTAAAATTCTCATTGTTTGTTGTTAATGAAGGGTAAATGATACAGGAAGTATAATATAAGGAGGAGCAATCTATAGTAGCTAAGCTGGAAAACATTAAATGTAAAACAAAAGACGCAACTTCACACAACGATCTTCCACGCAATATTCAGACATTCATAATGACTGCCTAGTGTATCGGCTTCCAGCAAATTGAAGAGAAAATTCATTAATTCTTTGTGTGTCAAAAGTTTTCTACCCTCTCACCGTGGATCACAGCATAATTATTCTAGATGACACATGTTTACCAAAATAATGGCATCCGTACAATGTGTAGTTACCTTAAAATGATTAATCCACACAACAAGCAGCAAAAGCTCTTAGTACACCGTAAAGAGACAAATGGTCGTATCTTTTCCTGCAAGAAGGGTCTCTCCTCCGTTGAAAACCTCATCAGCAGTAAATCGTCGCAGTAGAACAGAGACGTCTGTCTCCATAAGTCTCCAGCATTCTTGGAGTGAGTGCTTCAGTACAACCTAGTTACTACAGCACACTACGCAACACTTGTATACACACGAACAGGCGCAACAATATACATACAACACAGTGGAGTAAGAAATAATGCCAATAGGCGACATTAATATCAAAACTACTTTTTGTTATTGCGTAAATTAATGACCATTAATGCATCAGGAAAATATGAGCTGTGTGTGTGTGTGTTATTTTTTGATAAATAATAATAAATTAAGATTTAATTTTAATTGCTTCTAGTGCGATCAGATTTTTAATCCTTATGTAGTTCGCCATATATAAGAATAGTAAAAAATGTATGCAGTTCTAATCACTATTAATATTGTAGTTATAACGTAAATAACATCAGTGTATGTAGTTAAGTGACGCTCCAAAACATGGTTTTTCAGGCAGTAAAAACTGGAAAATAACCGATTTATAACATATTAATAATTAGTTTTAAATAATGAAATGATACTAAGTTTAAAATGAACTGAGAACGATAAATTTGCATCTCGTTGGCTCAAGCGAAACCATATATAAGATGAAATATTGACCAAAGATACCAACTTGATACTGCGGTCCATTTTCTCAACTGAAAATATTTCAGTCTGTATAAATAATTAATATAACACCAATGCAATCGTTTATTTTTTTTCCGAACGAGTCACACTTCATTCTGTGAAGCATCTTTAGCTGTTCTGTCCGTGAGTGTATATACATGTAATTATAGTTCCTTACGCTTCTTTTTACACAACTTATGGTATCAATATAGAATTACTTACATTTTCCATTGCTTCACATTTGCTTATGTTTATACACTATTTCCGACGTCAGCAGTTTTTTAGATGTATTTTTGCACCTTAGGTCAATTTGTATATACCACGAGAAAACGAAACTGTGGCTTCATTAAGAAGTACGCTACAACAGAACTTGGTGGATTGGTTTCATTCTCAATTCCGTGGAGTACATGGAACATCGTGGCATATACTCATAAATACAGACTTCTCGAAGGTAGAATCGTATTTTCCTGTATTATCGATGCAAGTGTTTTAACAAAAGCTACCAATCTTCATTAATACTGAATTACTCTCTCGTAAGATCCGGTCTTGGTGTTATTGGAAACGACTGCAGCAATATATGATGTCAAATATTGAATATTCTTCCCCAGTCAGTGTGTTCTTATTTAAAAGCCCTTTGTATAACTCCGATTACCCCACACAACGTTTTCTCCCTATATAACATTAGAATAACGCTTTATTTAACATTCGTTAGGAACATTATTATTTTAGAACGGAAGAATTCTACCTCAACTTGATATTATTGGTGGATGAAACACTTGTGAAATTACGAACCGCAAATTGGATCTTGTGTGATATTAATTACTCAGACAAACAGCTGCTTATGTGAATGAAAGAAGTGTTGGAAAACTAGGAACTATGAATATTGTAATAATTTTCACCTGTTTTCCAAAATACAATTCAGAGCGATGTAGGTCCTCAATTTAATCAATGTTTCAGTAGGTCATCTATGGCTACCACTTTTTATGCGATTACTCTGTGATATATTTTTTGTATACAATATTTCTGAGTAGGAAAAATTCGTACTATTTACTCATTCAACATAATTAAGTCAATATTTTTTTATTAATAATACAACGCAAAACTTCAGCTTCGTAGTCTTGTAACTATTATTCAAAAATTACTGTGCTAAGTATTTACAAAGCATACAAACCTTCATTTTTGCACCACCAAATATCGGTTACTAAGAACAACGCTTCGACCCTTTGATCAACCGTTATTGTCATACGAATGCTATGATAGAAGTCAAACTGGTAATCAGGTACCGTGAGGGGCGGATCCGGAGTGGGGGTAGGAGGCTCAAGCCCCCCCCCCCAAAAAGTACTACCCTTTGCCCGACTCAAGCCCCCCCCCCAAAGCCAAAATCCACTGAAGGCAAGCCCCTCCCAACCAAAATCCACTCAAGCCAAGCCCCCCCAAACCAAAGCCGCTCAAGCCTCCCCCCCAAACCAAAGCCGCTCAAGCCCCGAATCCAAAGTCCGCTCAAGCCTCACCCAAACCAAAATCCTGGACCCGCCCCTGGGTACCGTGGTATCTTTGCAGAGCGCCTTGTTATAGGCATGACGTATTTCAAATTAGAACCAATCACCGTGGGGGCCTCCATGTCAGATAATAATAAGGTGTCTGGTTGTCTGTAGTCCCACATGGATTGCTCCCACCTGTTTACCAACGCACAGGAAGTGATCGAAGCATTGTGCTTAGTTAACGAAATTCGACGATATATCCCCATAAAGTTTTATCAAGGTCTCCGTTCTCTTACATGTAAACGGTTATATTAGATAAATAGCTGAAGCCCCCCACTTCGTCCACGTGTAATCTTAATGCGCGGATCTCTCCCTTTAACCTTTTATTTCACAGTTAAAATATCGCCAACGAGGACCAAAATTAATGCGATGCTTTTCGTATGCCTAAATTACAATAATAATCATTCCAGGCAGATACCAGGATAGTTCTTTCAAAAGGCCATGGCCGATTTCCTTCCCGCAAGCCCTTTCGTGCCTGTAATTACCTCTAGACGCGTAAAGCCGAAAGAAATAAAAAAAAATCGACTGCTGGAATCAGCAGTTTGGCATGAATCTTGTTCAACAAAAACTAGATAGGGGAATCCGGGGCGGAATGAAGTTCGACATTGTTAGTTTAGATTTCTGAGCGTTAGTGTGTTAAGTTTTCCTTGTGTGATTTTCCTTCTCCTGTATTGTAACTTCTGATGATTTTGTAACCAAGGTAAATTATGCCTACTTGTTTACATTACAAGTATAGTTAGTACATGCTTGAAGCACGTTTGACTGTCTTTGGTTTCATGTAAATACATTTTTGCTTCATCTGAAATTATTACTCCTATTCGAAAAATTAAAGAAATTTCTCACTTTTCCGACTGCACATAGAGACGAAGCATGTCCTATTATACCATTGGAACCATGAGTTTTTCATTCTTCAAAAACCGAATGAATTCCGAATGGTAGTTTTTGCGTAAATAGCTTTCAAATAAAGGAAACACATTCTAGTTTACCCATCGGACTACGGTATGTTCACTATTTCAAAGCCTACAAAAACACTACAGCTACCAGCAGATTTAAGCGTGAATCGCGTTCAACGAAAACTAGATACTAATTTGCGGACATTTTTATCTCAAATTTCTCAGTTGTCCGACATCACATCAAAATAAAACACATCGTAATTTATTCCCAGGTCTGTGGACTGTTCATTATTCCATAGTGCATCAAAATTCGACCAGTAGTTCTCGCAAGAATGGCGTTTAACCAAAAGAGAATAGTAATTTGTGGACAGTTTTATCTTTAACATTTTATCTTTCCGACTTCACATTGAAATGAAACATACTCTGTTTTAACACTGGGACGATGGACTGTTCATTATTCGAGACACCATCTAACACCAAGCTGTAGTTTTTCGATGAATCCAGTTCATCCACACATTATTGAGGTCAGCGAAATGTAAGTTGCTTCTCGCAGTTGAAATGTTTAAGCCTAAAATATAAAATAAATCGAGTGGCTTCCGGCCATAACGTTAGCTCTAAGTTTTATTCCAAGAAGTTGGTTTCATACATCGCGTTAACCGTGTGCTACGTATATGAATCATTGTATAAATGTTCAGAGTTTTGGTGTGAGGAAACATCGTCCCCTCACAACTAAAGTCTATTGTATTAGTATTTACCCGGGTTTTTCCCTTTTCCATTGTTCTTTGTTTCTATATTTAACATTTTTGCTGCTTGTTTAATTTTGATGAGAAGCATTGCAAATGATTGTATTTAAGATATCGAAACAGTTTGTAATTATCCTTGAAGTAAACTGTTTGTGATTGAGAGTATTCTTTGGTCAGACCGCCGAAAGAAAAGATGGTGGGCAGAGGCATGATGTAGTGAGCCTCGCTCGCATAGTGGTGAATAAAAAGTAATTGTGTAATTAATCGAGACAGTAAGACTATTTAGTATTTGATGATGTGTTAATGCAGTAATTTGTGAAGCATATGATGAATGAAATGTATGCATGAAATATATTTCTTTGTTTATTGGATTGTATTTTAATCACACCAATTAAGTAGCAGAACCAGCAAGATAAACTTCTATGGGTTATGAGGTGATTTAGATCTACCCGAGGCAAATCCAGGAAACCTAAAAAGGTCAGTAAATTTTACAGTATGTGTTTCTATGTGATTGTTATACATAGGTATTGTTGACAAAGATGACTGCAGGAATTCCATGTGTCGTCTGTCGAAGTTGAATAATTCGGTACTGCTTGCGATTGCTGGCAGCGAATTAAGCTCTGTCACCCATCAGTACGTGCCCAGCGGGATCGGACCGATGGATGACGCGGAAAGCGCGCGTTCACTTCCGCGTCACGCGCGTAGAGCATTCTCGGCTTTCCCGGTGGATGTTGTGGCAAGTACTACGACCCGACACACGGGTAAGGATTTGGAAATGGATGAAGACACTACACCAGCCGCTGTGTTCAACATTCAACGCATACACGGTGACGTGTACTCGGTGAGCAAAGATATAATGCTGAGATAGCATCCCACTACTCCACCAGAAAGGACATCTAATATACAGCCACGTGCCGTCAACTACAGGTAGGAGGAGGCTTGCAAATCTACTGGAGTCAGTCCGGCAGAGATAATACTTAGTACAGAAAAGAAATCTAAGGTGCACAAGAAGAAGATAATGGAAGCCCTTGACAATTCTGCAGCCTCGGTCTCTGGGCGTAATGGAGTCAGCGGACGTCATTCACGTACAGAGAATTGTCAACGAGACAAGGAAGGCTTCATAATGCCGAAGAAGAAAGGGAAGTCCCGACTTTCACTATACCCAGCTGCAGTGGAGGTGGGAAACCATTTCACAGTTTTGACAGTAGACGATACGCCGCGAATGGAGCCGAGATGCGACTCCATCCCACCTGTAATTGTGGAATTCGCAGAAAACTACTAGAATCTTCATGACCGGGTGTTAGCTGTCAAGCAATTAGGTTTAAAAAGGGCCTTGGGGACCGAAGACGCGTTGAACAAAATATTATCGTATACAGATAACCCACAAAACTATACGGTGGCAAATCTTTGTAGATATAAGGGGGCCTTTGATAACTTATGGCGGCCCACGATATTACAGCGCCTCAGGACTGCAAACTGCGACTCGGCTACATACAATCTTGTCCGCAGCTATCTCTCTGACAGAAAGTGGGTATACCATCTATCTCCCGCACCGTTGAGAAAACGGTGACAAAAGGATGCCCACAAGGCTCGCCAGGCAGCCCGTTCTATTGGGATATTGCTATCGATGACTATCTAAATAAACAAGCTGGAAAACCACGGGATGCGGTGGCATACGCTGACGACGTCGTAGTGATAATCAGTGCCGGCAGGAGAAAACTACTGGAAATCGTTGGTACAGCGGCCATGGAAGAGATCAATAACTGGCTGAAAGACCAAGCAAAAGCTTAGGCGATGCTCCTAAAGGGGGGATTGGACAAAAACCGTCCGCCACAGATAAAACTGGACGTGAAAAACGTCAAATTTGTAAGGAAAGTTAAATACTTTGGGGTAGTTATTGACACATCCAAAACCTTCCTGGAACATGTGAAAGAGCAACAAGGAAGACTTAAAGACACCACCTCAGGGCTCCAACGAATCACAAGGAAAGTTTGGGGCCTCAACAGAAAAACCACGAGATTGATGTACAACACAATATGCGTTCCAATAATCACATACTGTGTTTCGGTTTGGGCACACAAGGCAGCCCAAGCCCATCATAAAAAAGCATTAGACGCAACACAAAGAAATTACCTGCTAATGTTGAGCAAGGGATGCCGGACGGCATTAACGGAGGCCCTACAAGTTCTAACAACGGGCTGTATGCCTTTAGACCTCGAGGTCATCAAAAAAGCGTTCCTTTACCATATTAAAGAAGGGCAAGAGGCGGAATACCTGGATATATTTGTTCCAGCCAATGAGCACCCAAGAGGTTCCCGAAAAGACAAGCGGGGAATTAGACAAAGGAAAAACCTCGTCAACAATGCCATTACAGAAGAGTGGCAACGCCGGTGGGAATACAGCCGAAATAGAAGACACATATTCCAATGGATCTCCTCAGCGAGCTCCTGGAGTCTAGGTTGGAAGAAATCCGCCAGTTATCCTACCCCAACACCTGCCTCATCACAGGACACGGTCTCAAACAGACCCTCTATGAAATAAACATCGTGGATAGTAATCTCTGCACGTGCGGCGCCCCAGAAACGTCAGAACACGTTCTCAAGGAATGTGTCCACTACCAGGAGGAACGAGCTGTCCTGGAACGGCAAGTAGATCACGAGTCACCAGACTGGGGACAGCGGCTCCTCGAGTCAGCAGAAAATTTCAAGGCGCTATCCACCTTCACAACCGCAGCGTTTCGAAGGAGAACAGCCCTTCAGCAGGACTGAAGTACCAGCGGAGGTAGAAGAAGCAATCACAACTGCAAGAAGCCACTGAAGATCTCTACTCAGTGGACGTCCTGCGCACCAACTCTCCAGTTCAGATGCCTGCAGCCCAGGAAGCTTGAACATCACACCAAACCCACCAATTAAAACAGCTGAAGGAACCCTGACTCGAACAGGGCTCAATAGTGTACGGCCTGTCCAGCCAGGCCCATGGCACAATGCCTCGTGCTTTCGGTACACTATACGGACGTCCTACGACCGAGGATCGTCTTCGCCATCGGTTGGGATAGCACCGCTGCCACGAGGTTCCCCGTGGGCACCGGGCACCATTCCCGGTGGCTAAAGGTGCTTCTCCAACGGAGAGTCCGTCCTTCCCCCCTAAAGGTTGGGGTGGGGTAATTCTTCCAAACCAATTCCAAGGCGGGGGTGTTGCGAAGTAGTACGATAGAATGGTGTGGTCGGGGTTGCAGTTTGAGGGCTTCGGCCCAGTTGCTGCACTAACCTCAACCCGGTCGGTGGACCAAACATCTGTACTCATGTCATCAAGAGTGTCTAAAGGTGTTTTTTCATATTAGTGGAACCTGTGTCCCCTCTATTTAAAGGAATAACTCTTTCAAGTTTGTCTCCTTGGATTGGTCCACTGGTGGTGCAGGGTGATGCTGGCGATGGGAAGAAAGAGCTCTGCTCAGGTGATCCCCGATGAGTCTCATCAGGTACCCTTGCGTTCGCTGTCATCAAGAGTGCATTCGCTGCTAAAACAGCAGGTGGCAACAAAATGAAATTCAGCATGACTACTGCCGAAGACTTTGTGGCAGTCACTTCTTTCCTTCAACGGTGCAACATCCCGTATTCACTTTCCCGACCAGGGCGGTGACATTATTGAGGATGGTGTTTCGTGACATTCCTAGGAGTCTGCCGTCAGAGACATATAAAGAAGATCTGACAGAAATGGGCTACTACGTGAGGTCTGCAGCTCAACTTCGTCGTCCTTGCAGTAACGAAACAATTCCGCTTTTCCTGGTGGTGTTACTAGACCTATATTTGAGGTTGACAAGCTCTGCTACCTCACAGTACCGACGGAGAACCTACGATCGTTGGCTGGACCGCAGAAGTGTTTTAACTGTCAATTGTTTGGTCATGTGGCAAGCCAATGCAAAATGCGTCAGGTGTGCATCAAGTATGCGTGGCAACAACACCCAAAGGACTGACACACGCAGAAGGACCGTGATCGACCAAGCTGCGGAAACGGCCACGGTGGCAACGTTGCCAGTTGGAAAGGCTGTCCAGTCTATAAGCGATTCCACGATCGTCAAAGAGGAGTGGGGGCAGAGGCGTCTATGATAACAGCAGTCAAACCAACAACAAATATTGGAATTCAGTGGACTATCAAACTCTGACTCAACGAAATCTAATCCACAGAAACTGAAGAAAATGAAGAAGCAGAAAGGCAAGAAACTGGCACTTTCCAAAGTGCAAACAGACTTATCCTTCGCCGAGGTAATCAAAGACATGATTGATACTTCGCCCCCAAAACGGCAACAGCATCAAGACACTTCTACATAACCGGTGAAGCAAGGCCTAGCTACAAAGTCTGAACAACCGATGTTGTTGCAGACTACACTAACAAAGCGTCAGAAAAGACAAGTTCTGCATCGCCAGCAGCCAGAAGAAGCAGCAGAGAGAAACGGGACCACCGTTGGGAGATTAGTCAGTATGCTTGGGAATATACTCAACATGATACTCCTAACGCGCCTAGATAGAACGTCTTGGGAAATCACAGCTACAGTGACGTCGGCTCTTGTCAACACCGCCTTAACCAGACAATGCAACCATGAATAGGTGGTCACACATTCATAGTATCACTTTCTGTGTGTGGAATGTCAACGTCATTCATGGAGTTTCGATAATTTCTGCGGGTTGAAGATGTGGACATTTGCCTCGTCAACGAGTCTCAACCTGAAGCTTTGCCTGCGGGCAGCAGCACCAAACTACTGCTGCTACCCGAAAGACCTACTGACGGCTGGTGGGGGTGTGGTTCTGTACATAAAATGCGGTATTCCCCACTGTGAAGTCCCTCTTCCTCCTCTTCAGCAGGTAGAGGCTGTCGCGGTTCAGGTGAAAACATCCTCAGGCACTATCACCGTCGTCGCAACCTACAGACCAGCACGCAGAGTGCTTGACGAAGTCGACATCGCATTTCCTTGTAAAATGTTCATTGTGGTGATATGAATGCAAAGCACCAGGATTGACATAGCAGAACTGTTAAGCTGGGTGGAAACCTCCTAAGGCGCCTAGCCCACTGCCACAATCTATGTGTATGGGCACCTGATGAACCAACGTATCGTCCTGCAAATGGAAGTCGGTCTGACGTTCTTGACATTGTTGCAACAAACGGGAATCACGGGGTTTGTATCGACAAAAATGCTTAACAGACTACCTTCGGATCACTCTCCTGAGCTACTTTTAAGGTCGACGATGGAGAGTGGCAGTTGAAGAGTCAACCACTTCCTGAATACAAGTGGACTGACTGGGGCTGGTATAGGGAAGTAGTAACGATCAAATTGGAAAGGGTACATGCGACGGGAATGTTTAGGAGGCTCTAAGATTCTTCACCAACAAAATGAAGCTACAAAAGTCACCACACAACTGGTTCATCCATATATGGAGTGTTCCTGGCAGCTTTCACCGCGCCTCCTTGCGCAGATCAGAAACAAAAATCAGATCGCCAAGGAGTGGAAATTAACGAGGAACCGTTCCACTCACCGCCTCCTCAATCAACTGCAGCAAGAGGACACAGGAATGTGGAATGAAACTAAGTGCCTCACCCACCGGAGGAAGCTGATAACACCACTCCTTAGCGACCGCGGTCTTGTATTTCTACCAGAAAACAAGGCTAACGCGCTCGCCAACAGCTTTGAGAAAGACTTCTAGTATGTCAATGATGACGTTGACGACCACCACATCGTCGCATACGTCACCGAATGCGAGCGAACATGTCAGCCAACGACGACCATGACATCACCGAGATTGAACCGCAGTTTTGAATCCGCGATAGGCATCTGAGCAAAACCTACTGCCAAGCTTCAGGCGTCATACCCGATCACCAACTTGGGTTCCGTAGAGGCACTCCAAATCGCAGCAGCTGATGCATGTTATAGAGACAGACAAGGTCCTTCAAAGAGAGAAGCTATTGTGGTCTGGTGTTGCTCGATGTCACCCTTGTATTCGACTCAGTGTGGCATACAGGTCTACTCTTCAGGTTTTACGAATGGTGCTTTCCTGTCCCCTACGTGAAACTGATCCGCAGCTACCTGTAGAAGCGCACTTTCTGCGACACGGTTGGAGATGCCATGTCAACACGACGGCGCATTCGTTCAGGTGTACTACAGGGTTCAGTGTTGGGTCCTGTTCTTTATACCTTGTACACAGCGGAGATCCCAGCACATGCGAACGTGAAAACTGTCACGTACGCCGACGATTCGGCATTCTTTACATCCAGCCGCAGCAGAGTCATCGCCACTAGACGACTGCAGGAAGCTCTTCAGCAGACAATAGCCTGGGCCAGGAGGTTTTGGGTAAGTATAAACCTCGTCAAAACGCAAGCGATTATGCTGACGCGACGCCTAGGACGCCGTGGTCAGCAACTACCTCACCCGCAACTTCAGCTCAGAGGTAAAACCATCCCCTGGACACCAACTGCTCGCTACCTAGGTGTAACACTTGACTGTAAACTGAGATGGCGAACTCACATCAAGGACATCAGGCAAAGGGTAAGTGCTCGGCTCCATGCTCTTCACCCTATACTTAAACGGGAAAGCTCGTTGACACGACATCCAGGAGTTGCCATTTACTGCTCCTTGATTAGGCCGGTAATTGAATATGCTTGCCCCGTCTGCGGGTACACTGCTAATTGCCAGCTGAGGAAGTTGCAGGTGCTGCAAAACAGAGCACTCAAGCGGGCACTACATCTGCCCGACCATTCCCGCACTGACGCAGTCCACGAGGCATCTAGAAAAGCGAGGCTCATTGAAAGATTCAGGCAACGTGCTTATAAATTTTACAGTGCAGCACATCGCTCTGCCTATCCGCTAGTCAGTTGTCTCGGCGAATATGAAACCAGCTGTTGTAACAGGTACTTACTATTTAAAATGATCATGAGAAAGGATCATCGAATAAAATCACAAATAATTGTTTGTGTCTTAAAGTCGTAAAAAAAGCTACAAAATAATTGACACGCCGTCAACACTGTTATACAACTGCGTCAGCCGTAGAAAGCACATACAACAAGTACTAGCCAAATCCGATAAGAGACATAATATTATAAGGGTAGTTGCTGGTACGTTGTTCGAATGTAACACACGTTTACAGGGACTGTACCAAGAAGAATTATCCGAAACATTTTGGGTAGAGATATTAAATTTTGAATCTCGTCCACTGAGGGAACGAATTGAAATTATAAAACAAGTCGCGGGAAGAGTTTCAAACCAGTATTCTAGAGCACACCGACACTTACCATCACTGAATGCGAACGAATTTTCAGAGGAAATCAGTGATAAAATAGAGAAAGTTGAAATAGGAAAAATTTATCAGACACCTTCGATTAATTGATACTGAAGTTCATTTTCTAGATTAATCTGCGAATACTGACATAAATGAAAGTCTCAACAGGAAATGATCGAACTTGTGATCGAATGTAACACGCATTTGCGTGGATGGTTCCAATTTCTGTCCAAAAGACAGATAACTGTGCATTATATTGCTCTCTATCAAAGTATCATATACTATATTCGTTTTTTTAAGCATTACTAGAAGTAGTGAAGTGTCACCACTGTGGACAACTAGTAATAGTAATTATCACCGATTCACTGAGTGTAATCAACAATATCGAGAAGTTTATTTTGAACAAAAAGATTGCAACGATTATTATATATACATTCTCACATGAACAATATAAATAGCATTAAAACAAGTTTCACGTGGGTCACTCAAAGGAATCAAATCTAATGTGTACGTCGACAGGCTGGCGAAGGAAGCTGTCATGTGGGGAGAAGACCTGAAACTCCCCTCCTCCGAGTTCAACCAAATCATCAAACAGAGAGCAAAGGAATTTTGGTAAACGGAATGTAGCAGCTCGTTACAAGAAACAGGTTCTCACTACGGCCGATAACAAGCAAGTATATCTTTATCGGAGTTCTACTTGTACATACTGTGCGACTGATTCCTATAAGCAGCTCTTTTATAGCATGTGGATCATATTGTAATGTTATTTTAGAGCACGATTGTATCCACCTGTAGATTCAACTATTTCAATTGTACGTTGTAAGTTAGTCCATTGGCGTTTTGCTTTTGTCATTGTAATGTATATTGTTAGGCTATTAATTAGCTATTCTACACGTCAATGGAAATATTTTAAAACGTATGGCCGATAAGGCTAAAATCCATTAAAGTAAATGAATAAATAAAATAAACGAAGTGAAACTTTTTGTCGTAAACATAAAATCGATTTGTAAGAGTCATACATAATGCTAAGCAGGAAGCATAATTGCAAATAAAAATGTATATTATTATGTACGATAATGTGTAGGAGGATTCTTGATAGTGTAAGGGAACCAGATAAATATCTGTAATGTTCAATATTAACGGAGTGAATATAGCTGGATTCTTAGCTGCACGGCCGGCGAGGTAACACCAGTCGCTATGTGCTGATGTCAGCAGGCACGCTTGCTGGCAGCAAGACGCAGTCAGTACGCCTCGAAGTTAACGCACTGATGTAACACGTGGTTACTATCAACAATATCGCTTTGTTCCCCATTTCGGCAACTGGAGTCTAAATTCAAGATAGCGGGGGTGCAGCTAACAAAATGCGTGGGACAGAAATTACGTTCTAGTGTTTGTGAAACTGTCTGTGTTTGAATAACGGCAATAAACCGAAACTATTTTCTAACTTCTGTTTCCTTCCGTAAAATCTTTCTGATCCGTATCAGGCTAACATCACTCAAGCCAAAGAACTCTACGCAGCCTTCCATTTAAAATATTTAACATCTTTAACACACTATAGTTGCACTCGCAGCTATCGTCCTCGCAGTTTGGCCATACTGCGTTAACAACAATCGCCTGGTGGCAGACAGTAGGCAGTCGTTTTGAGAAGAAGAAACATCAAGAAGACGATACTGTCGGGCAAGGTTAGTGATCACACGTCCGATAGTTAGTCAATCAATATCCACTCGGCTACCCGATACGGAATTTTGGCGTCATCTGCGGGAATCAAAGCCTGCACCACACGCATATAAACAGAGTTCCATCACAACAGACAAAGAGAAAATCCGGCAGTCGGACACCAGATACAAAGGAATAATTGTAAAACAGAAGAAGAAAAAGACGGAAGAGGCGAGAGGTGAGCCGACGAAAGATTTCGTGTTCACAGGGGAACCTTAAACTATCAAAAGGGCGGATGTAAGAACGACTGTAACAGCTGCGGATAAGAAAAGTTTTATAGTTGCATATAAAGATACGTTGAGTGCAGTCTAATGCATGTACGGCTTTAAAATAAATGTGTTTTCAATTGTACGTTAGTGTGATTAATACTGATTAATAAGGTGATGAATCTGTTGATGTAAACAAGAGGAAAGGTGGAGTATATTCTATTTAAGGATAAAAATGAGTATAAAAGATGAAAATATAACGAAAGAGCGTTCAATGAACGTCGTCTTAAATAATATAGAGGACATAAAACGCACTGTATCTATTAGATGAAAACAGAGGAAAAGATCGAAGAGAAATGTAGATTATATTATTTATAGTGACACTCGGTTTTAAGTAGCTATTTGTATGTAATTCAGCGAAGTAAGTACAGCATATCGTTATAAAGGGTCTTATAACAGAAAACAACCGTCATAGACTGACTGATCCTGGAAGCCTACGAAGCTATCACACAACTATTGTGAATGTGTAGAAATAAAACCATCTAACCACGTTCAAAAAATCGAAAGATAAATTTGAATGTGGCATTATGGTCCTACAATAATAGCTAACTTTCAGTTTTCTGTCCTGCTAGTTGAAAATAGTTTGAATGGCGTAAACAAAATATTTAGAGAAGAATCACGAATAAATAGAAACCCAACCAATGCAGAAATCTTGATTTTTGCCATAAATGATAACAATTATATTATAGGAAACACAAACATAGGTTCAGATGGAGTAGCAGAGATAACAGAATTGCGTTCTTTAGCAGAATTATAACTATTGGCCCAGCTGGAATTGACTGAAGTTTAGTCTTTAGGAAAAACAGGAAAAAATGGATGATTATAAACATTTTTCAGTAAACAATGTTAAAAATTAAGTGAAAGCATTATATAAAAACGAATATAGACTGGTAACGATAGGAAACTGAATATATTTGTTTAAGAGTCTCACAGAAACAGGAGACAAGAGGGAATTACATGATCGATAAATTTTTTAGAGCAATGTATAGTGGAAAAGAAGAAAACAGACGAAAACTAATTTGTATTTAGCTTATAATTGAGAACGAAAGCAACCGATAGCGAAGATGTCATTTACCCAAGATACTAAGAGATGAAAATATGCATCAAAAAATTCCACAGACTATAAACAGGAAACGATAGAAACGAGTGGAACCTTCAATTCTTCCCACATTATTCCAATTAAGTCGTTTTGACAATGCCGCAAGAACAATAATGTAAATAATACATCTATTATTTAAATGGACATTATGACTTCCAAACTCCTCGTAGTTGTAATTTAGTCACAGAATATTAAATGGAATGCAAGTAAATCAATGATAAAACTGTTCAAATTTATATAGAACACTCATAAAACACATGTCTGTAATTGTAAAAAAAAAAAAAAAAAAAAAAAAAAAAAAAAAAAAAACCATGTTTGAATAGAACTGATGGGACGCCTTCGTTACAACTGTATCGAGAAACTTAAAAGGAGTGTAATGGACCTTGTGTCGCAGGGTTGCATACAGCGTCTCGGAAGGAGCGTGACCAGACTTGTATAGCGGGGCTGCATGCAGCGACGTGCAGGGGACCTCAAGGCTACCTGTGACGTGGGTCTGCACAAAGCAACTCTCTGGGGCATCGTGACACACGAGACGCAGCGCTGTGTGCATTCAGCTGTGAGAGCCTTCTGTCACTGTTATTGTTATGCTTCATCCTTTAGTTGACTTCTAGGGTAAGGAAAACTGCAAACAATGCAACACAGACAGATTTCTTTATACCATTGAAGCAAAGTGATGAACGTAGAGGAGCAGCTAACCACACTTAATGATTTAATAAAATACTAATTTTCCTTTTATCACCAGCAAGGGTTCTTTTTCCCCTCAGTAACACCGTATCATCTGCCTTGCCCAAGTATTGAGCCTCTGAACTTAATATTTATTGGGTTATATATATTTTATATTACTTTTCCATGTTAACCATTTATATCCTTCCGTATTTGTTGAAAATATATTCTTGTATCAGATTAAATCAGCATCACGTTTATTGCTTTTTGATCACGAATCAATCATCAACATTTCCTCCAATTGTTTCGTTCCTTGCTTAAAAGTGTCTCGACTTCTTTTTTTCTGCTGTCTATCATTCGCCCCTCCTCTGATTCGTTATTTTGGCGTACATCTCTGATCTATATTATCTCATTCCATTCACTTTCAGATTTAATAACTGGGTGTAGTTTTAACGCTTCTTTTGTTAACTAAAATAATATTTCTGTGACCAGTAATCGAATACAGTATACACAAAGTTCGACCAAAAATTTTGTACCCCATTTTAAATATTTTTTGCATTTTTGGAGTGTTATAAAGTAGATATGGTTGATTGGTATAAACTTTTTAAAAATTTACAAGTGGTAGAGTATAGTTTATCCGAAAAAGCATACTGATAAATCAATTTTTATGAGCTACAGACATAAGAATTCCTACTCACAAATAACATGTTATTTCCTTTAAGTATAATGAAATTTTCAAAATGTTTTTCGAAATATTCCTTCTCTGGAAAGCCGTAAAAAATTTAACGACGATATACAAAATAATGTAAGTGGTAGTTACTATCCTCAATGGAATTTAAAAACACACCAAGTGAACGTGAATATGGAAATGTTAGCGCAGTCAAGGGTGTTGAGCCTCTAATACGAGGCAATATTTACAGTGTTTAAGATAGCTAAAATTCCTCTTTAGAGTCATTCACCAGTAATTAGTTTCGAACAGTAGAAAGCGTTATCTCGATTGTGGAATAAGTGCTTATATTTATCCTTGTGGATCTTGCTATCAAGATTAGGTTGATGCTAGGATGAAACCTTTATGTTAGAGTACAACAGTATATTAAGAAGGAATATAACGTCCCATCCGAACCGTAAACTCAATGTCTACGATACGGCGGGGCAGTGGTGGATCGAGGTATTTTCAGAGTGGTGCAGAAACTTTGAGATTGCCGCCCCTTCGAACATTATTTTGCCATCCCGATTGTAGCCCATTGTTTCAACCCTAATGCGGCAAACACGTTTTTGTTGCGCCTCTCACGTTCCCACCCGAGGAAAGTGCACCGATTTGCTCCTCTCCCCTCTCTCCCTCCCCCTCAATCTGGAGAGATGTATGCAAGGAAAACTCAGCAGTAGTAAGCTTAAATTGGGGTTTTAAAATTAGGATAGAATTCCTCTGACAAATCTATTAGCAAACTTAATAAGGCGCCTTGAATTGTTGAACTCAGAACTGAAATGTCATTAATTTGAAATTATCTGTCCTGTATTTATTCATTTACTGGATAAGAATCAAATAAATAATGATACCTTTGCAATGAAATCAAATTATTGTAAACTTTTACTGATGTAAATTATAGTCACGACTGAATATTTTTTTAAATCAACATTTGTAACTAAAAAGAGACGTACTCGGAAGCATTTACAAACAGATTCTTCGTAAACGACAGTTATTAATGACGTTAACGAATTTATTCAATATTAGCGTAATACTGTGATGTTATGGGCATGGTTCTAGAATTGTTCTGTTTTGTTAGGATACAATTTCGTGACAGGTATGCGTGATCAGAACTTAACCCGCATTTCCCTGAACAAATATAAATACTAAACACGGACAGAGATGAATTTGCTAGATTCATAAACGTAACGGAGTAAATAATATAATGACCCGGTTACAGTGAACATGCAAACAACTTAAGAAGCAAATAAAACGCAATAATAAAATCACTTTCCTTTTTTTCTTTTCATAGCTTTAACATTATGTAACCTCCAGTCTGCTGTCGAGATGACCGAGTAGTGTGAAGTAGTGGCAACGACAGGAAGGACTTCATCCAATCGGAAAGTACAACTTCTTTTATTTTAAACGTCTAGTTGGACCATATGTGGTAATCGATTTGGCATAACTCTCATAGCCTTGAGTCCCTGGTAACATCTCGAGTCACTGTTAATATTCCAACGAAGGCTGGCGCCTGACGTCAGCACCAGTTCCAGAAAATGGCTATTTAATTGAATGCGACGTTAGCCTATAAAGTTGTATAGGTCACTAATTAAGAATTAAACTTCTATCATTCACATCACACAGAAATATAAACTAAGTTTTAGCTGAAAAATAACTTTCGTAAATAAATTATAAAGCGGATTGCGATGAGTCAATTTCATATTTTGTATCAGATTACAACTCAGATTACAACTTTAAAAAGTCGTTTCCGAGTGCCAATGTATAACACCAAAAGATCCTATTTTTACTACAGATGGCTCTTTTAGCTGGAGATATTCTGCTTTCGGGCTCCCTTTTCCTTCTATTTCAGATGCACGAGTTTAGATCCATTAAAAGATGACAACTTGATACTATACGAAATATTTCTGAATGTCTTTCTGTATAGGCTTCACCTGTAGTTCTTTATGTATTATTTCTGCTTGGATATGTCAGTTCAAAGACAGTAATTTCGTCATGCACTGTGATGACAAAAATTGTTTGAGAAATGCACTACTACTTAAATAAAGAAATATTTCGTTTCTGCAGCAGACAAATTGTTAAAAATCGTTTTTGAAAGGGGAAGCCAGTCCGTTGATTATTAAAGGTACATCTTAAGTTCTCTGTAAGTCATGAAAATCGCTAATTTTCTACGCTGTTTTATGAATACATTTTGGCATTACACGAATTGTTTGCCTTTAGAGAAATATTCTGCGGCCTTACATAATGGCTGTAAGAAGGAGGCACTGACATTTTAAATCAGTCTGCGTTCTTAGCGAAGCCAGTGAATGTTTAACGCTGCGGTTGTGAGCTCGTTTGCACAGCCTTTGTGTTACACCTGCACAGAGGAAAGGCAAATAAAGAACAAAAAAGGAAGAAAGAACATGGAAATGGACCTTAACCCCAGAACGAATTACTGTTTACACGTTCAGATGCGCTTAAAATATCCCGAAAAAGCGCCAGCCGGATTTTCGTAAGACAAAAATTCTACACCCCAAGATTTTCAAGCGTACTCCTTTCACATTTCGCGTTTCTAAAAACATTAGTATTATTTTTTTTTTAACTAAAAGTTCTGCATCTTTTAACACAATCATTCTACGACATATTTATCGCCAGTTCCATCTGAATTTACAACACCAGAAATGTTATTCCAGAAACAAGAAAATAGAAATTCAGATTCACAAAATAGTACTCAGACTGTAAAATTCAACAAACTTCGTATGTCGTTGTTTGCTGAATGATCTAAAATGTCAGTTTGACGACCGAGAAACCGAGTTAATATTGTCCGAGCAGTCCGTCTCTGTAAATAGCAGGTGAGGATCATGAAGGCCTGGTGTTTAAAGCACTTGCCTTAAAAATTCACCGTTCATGCTTCGAATCCTAGTCTGGGAAAGAATTTCTAAAGGGACTTAAGCTGATCTTCATCTCTAGAAAAGCTTTACTTTGTTCTGTGATGCATTATACGACTCTCCATAGTTCACATTTTATACAGAGCCATTTACTTTATTTATTATGGTATGTGTAGCTTCGAATAAATCCTTCTTTGTATACTACAATAAACATTTTATTTGTATTTGTGGAGCATGATTTCTTAGTTATCAAAATTTTGACAGGACACTTTACATGCTACTTAATGTGAAACTGAAACCATAATATTATAAATTATTATCATTTATTGACCAATCTAATATGGAGTAGATAATAAAACAACTATTTTAATTCAACAAACTTTGACAAATACAACTTCAAAAGTGAAATTTATGGGTGAAATCTCTGAATCTTTTGAAATTAAAACTGGTGTAAGACAAGGGGGACGGGTTATCACCGCCCCTGTTCAACTTGGTACTAGACAAGATCGTTAGCATATGGAAAAAAGAAATATCTGGAATATATATGGGAACAAAGGATAAACGAATCGACATAAAATGCCTTGCTTTTGCGGATGATCTAACAGTAATTACACGAACTGTCGAGGAAGCCAAACATGCTGTAGAGAAGCTTCATGAGATAGCTATCAAAACCGGCCTCCAAATCTCTTATGAGAAAACGCAATATATGGACTCCAAAAGCACCAACCTGAAGCCACTCGTGACCAAATATGGCACTATCAAACAAGTTAAACAGTTTAAGTACTTAGGAGAAATTATTGGTAATACTGGAACTGAGAAAGAAGCCCACAAGAACCGTGCTGAAAAACTGCAAAAAGCATATGCTATTACTTGGAATACGTACAATAAGAAATCGCTTTCCACCAAAGCCAAAGTCCATCACTACCACACCGTCGTTCTTCCAGGAGCACTGTATGCGACGGAGACATCATCATTAACGGTAAATGTCAAAGGAATAGAAAAAATAGAAAGACAGATACTGAGAAAAATATTCGGTCCCAAAATCCAAGATGGCATCTGGATGCGCAAAAGCTCAGAAGAACTGTATTCACTGACCGAAAGATTCACCTCACTTGCACGGAAAAGACGCATGAAATTTTATGGACATATAGCACGAATGGATGACTCACGACTTACCAAGAAAATTTTCCACATCGTCAACGGTCCGCGACAAAACAAAGCACGCTGGTTTGTAGAAACCCAGAAGGACCTCGCAGAAGCCAGCCTTGACCCATTGACATCCACACGCAGTAAATATAGACAATTGATCACCTCACATAAATTTGCCCCTAAGAGCCCTACATCAAAAAATCTGAAACTCAGAAATGCATGGACACAAGAGAGACGTCAAGCCCACAGCGAAAGGATGAGGAAGTTTTGGGAAAATAAGAAGAACAGCAAGAAGAATAAGAAGGACAATGCAAATTAATGGTTCCACGCGCTCCTTAGTGGGCTAAACGTAATAATAAATAAAAAAAATATTGACCAATCTACCACCACTACAACATAAAAAATTAAATTCCCAACCACAAAATTAAACTGTTGCTGAAAAACGCAAAAACTGGCACTTGTCACTTGGCGGCAAAAATTCTGGTCGGGATCCCCTGGTCAGAGGAGTCATAAAAATTTAATATTACTATTCACAGAGCAAGAAAAGGAAAAATTAGTGAAAAAAATTTCTCGAGAAAGATACAGCTTAAGCTAAGGATGGAGGGATCCGAGGAAGCATACCAAAGTTACCGATGGCATCTTCCACAGACATCTATTTTACTTTCCACCCAAAGATTTATCCTTATGGCGGCCAAGCATAGGCATGTTGCTTCTTCAAATTTGTGGACACAAATTGCAGTATTTATTTCACATTCACTTACGGTGTACTTAAAATGAGACTTGTCTGGTTTTTATACGGTTAATAACCACCCTCATTACTGGCATTATAGGCAGGGGTGGATGAAAGGCGTGGAGAATCAACTGTCAGGTAAACAATTTCACCCACCTAATTCAGACGGTCAACTTAGAGAAATTTGTTGGAACACAAATATGCGAATTTGTAAACTGTGGATATTTCTTCAATTTCTCGACCAACTAATAAATTTATTTGTTATGTTTTATAGGTGAGTACTAGTTGGAATCAGTTGTACACTGTATGACGAAGAACACAGTAATATGCAGATGGAGTCTGATTCAGGAACATAGTAGTGTTGTGAGATCCATAAGAGATCTAATATAGCGGTGACGTTAGACTAAGGAAAGAACTTGTATCCAGGGAATTATTACGCCAGTTACTTGCAGGGTATGGTGTATTAGAGCTTCTCAAACTGAAACTTATAAGTAACCCTTACAACAATATATGAATACATGAAACAATTGAGGACTTGGGTTGTAAGGGGCATATAGAGTTGAAGAGGTTAGAACAAGATAGGAAGGGATGGAGCATTGCATCAAACCAGTAGACAGATGACAGGAAAAAAAAACCAACAGAATTTTTATTTTCAATATTTCAAAAAATTGTAAATGCACTCAGATCACACAAAATACACATAGGATTCAGAACCAAAAACAAAATACAACAAAAATTAATACATGATATCAACAATAATGCAGTCCCATTCCTTGAATCAGGCATTTGTAAAATAACATGCAGACAATGTTCGAATTTCTACCCAGGACAAACTAGCAGGAATTTCAAAACAAGATACCTAGAACACATTAATGCATTCAAAAAAGGACAACACACAAAATCAGCTATACACAGTACCGGCCACCTTTGCAGTGAAATTGTTAAAGATTTGAAGGTACGCCACCATCTAAATAAAAGCCACCAATGGACTTGATGGAAGAACTTGAAATCTATATGCACCACAAATTATTTAGAGACCTATACTAAATGAAAGATTGGAAAGTGATTTTGTGAACTTCTTCAAATGTTTAGATAACATATTATAACTTGGCATCATGTGCTAACTACCATCGCAACTGTAATATTTTTTAGTGAATATCGAAAGTTATTGTAAAATCATAATAGACCTCTATCATATTAACATTTATCTTTAGTCATGTACATCATTGTAGCGAATTATCTTTGTTTTGGTTTGGTAAATATAAGATATACTGAAGCATCTTTACTTTTTCTGTATGTAAATGTTATGTAGTGACATAGTGCTCGTGTGATTTCTGTGTTTCGTGATTCGAAGAAATCTTCACAAAATTTAAGTTTCATTTCAATAATATTCCATTTAATATTATTTACAAAAACTGTTCGTTACACACTCCACAATATAATTTTCAGGAAACACAAAGTAAGTCCTGTTAACATCCAGCAGAAACTTACACGAGCACTCTTCACACCAAGAATGTGATAATAAAAACGGTGTTTGAAAATGAGACTAAGTTCTTGAAACGCGTAACGCCATAAATTAATAATTAAGAAATTTATTAAAAGTAACTGTGTTGCATAATAATTATTTGCTTACCTTATCTATCAACAGAATCAAGACATCGACACTATTGTGATCTATGCATCAGAATGTTAACGTTGTACAAAAAATAGAAACTGAAGAAATAGAAAAAGGGAGATTAAAACTTATCGGATGAAAGAAAAACGGAAATTAATGAAACAAAATAAGTATAATAATGGCGTCAGAGCATATCAATGAATGGAGAATTGCTTATGGACAAACGTGCGATAGTGAATCCAGAAAGGTTGACAAACTTATAATTCGATTATTTTGATAAAAAATTACAAAAAATATGGTTTGCTTATTGAAATGGAAACTTACAGATATGAATCTTTAGGTAGATTAAACCTTGAACTTAATCGTAAGTCGGAATAATATCGTGGGGGCTGACCGTTTCAAATCCAAAGTATAGATATGAAGAACAACAGCTGGAAAGATGAAAGGAAAAAATGATTAAGATATATTGGGAACAAAAGAAGGGAAAAGAAAAAAAAGCCTGAAGTTATTTTCCGTGGTTCATAGTTGGTCTAAATTGAAAAGATGAGTGGTGATTTATCTGTCTCTCATAAAAACATCTTCGCATAGTAATTAGATAGAAAATAAACGAATGGTTAATTGGTCGATTATGTTACAGCTTTACTAGATATATTTTATTTCATTAAGTTTGCGAAAGCAGGTTTCAGAGAAATGGAGAGTAATAGCAATACGTTCGGTGAAACTGATTTCCTCAAGCTAGCCCTGAGAAGGCCCGCTAAGGATGGTTGCGTTGCATGCTAAGCTAGTAGCGAGCAGACATGATAGGTCACAGGTCAGTGACGATACTGTGACGACACCTGCACCTGTACAGATCTTACGTGGTGCTTCGTACGAAGTATTCGTCCTACAATATATAATAATAATTCCGTGTGGTCGTAATGACCTGGTGTCAGGGTTTCTATTGGCTGCGCGTTCCACCCCTATCGTAGCCGCCTTAACCTAACCCGGCAACACTACCAGGTACAGGGGACCAATAGTTTAACGTGGAATCGGAACCACGGCGTACTTCGCATTACTTCACATTACACAGCAAGGTGTGCAGAGGTGAAGGTCAGTTTAAAGGCCAATGAATATCCCCGTCGATACAGGGATTCGAGCCGGGGACTTGTCGATTTCCAGTCAGATCGCTCATGTTCTACAATATAAGCTTCCCCTCCAGAAGAATCAAAACAGAAAGTGCTGGAAGATTTCTGACTGTTCCAGCTGATCATAAAAGTCTGAGTGGGATTGCCTGCATGTGGGTTGGTTTTTGTTTCTTGCATATGTAACTAGCTTCAGTTCCTGTTCCAACCCCTGGCACATTTACAGAAAATAAATTTTTGTCTAATCAAAAATTATATCGCCCCAAGTGCTATGACGTAACACACATTGGGAATGTCTCAACAAATCTCCTCCGTGTTTTTTAACTGAAAGTGACATGGAATTGAGGTAAAGTGCAGTTTATACTTATTGATAGTAAAAGTTATTCTAAGAAATAATATTAGAGTCATAAGTTTGGGTAAACGTGACTGTATCTTTATTCAGAACCTTAAGAAGTGAAGAAATCTGTGAACTACAGAATATAACATTAAAAACTTGATCTATCACTTGGATGAACAAACTATGCGTATCTGTCATATTTCATGACTATAGCGAGCTTCAGAGCACACTAGAGAGAATAATAGCAAAGGTTCCCAGCGCTGAACATTTAATTATTTCTTAATGACTGACTCATTACTGCTTGGTAGCTGGACGCAGAATGTACTCCGTATTAGCCCTGATTTTGAGAAACCATGGAAAAATTTAAATCTCGCTGGTCGGATGCTAAACTCCTCACGCACCAAGCTCAAAAAATGCCAAAAAAGAAGAAGAAGGAATGGACTAAGAAGAGAATAAATCATTGCACTAGCCCTCGTGACCGTGTCCAGTTTGTTAGTTTCGTATATTCTGATCTGTTAATAAACACAAAAGGTCTAGAAATGTGGAGGAATAGAACTTGATAGGTGATTTCAGATACAACAGAATCAATACACAAGTTGAGCAAAAACGAAGATGCAATATTTACCTCTTAAAGTTTGAAGTTTTCGTTTCTTATTTCCATACAACCAGCTACCCTTGTAGTATAAGTTGTAAGTATTACTGGTATTAATGGTCTGCAAATGATAGTTTACTCATCATCAGCACAGCGCTTAATTAAAATCAACCACGCCTTTAGCAGAAATCGAACAGACGACCCTCAGTACATGAATGGGTTACGGGTTAAGGGAGAGACAGTTTATGTCCCTGAAGGAAAGGTCTTCATGCTATTTCCTATCCAAACTGCTAAAATGCAATCTACTGCTATATCTCTCATCTGAATCTGACTTCTGCCATCTGCTTAAATTCAAATTCAGTTATCGCCTCGGACTATCTGATCAAGACTTTACTGACTGATAACTTTCAGATTCCCGCTCGCCTCATCCAAGTAAGATTTCCTTCATCCGCCACACCCACTACAGTCTTCCATTTACCACGATTACGAAAACCCTATCTCTCACTGTCTTAACTATCGATGGGGTAGTATTTTCCTTCAGCCACCGCACTAACTTAATTTGTTTAGTTTCAACTGCGGCTAAGCAATTAATTTTCAAAAAGTAGCCGCTGCAGTAGCCCTATAATTAGCTGATTTCAGGGTTACACGACTTTTCGACGTCTAGCTCATAAGAACCCAGAGAGGATTGGGTGCAGGGAACGGGAAGGTATTTGGTCATGGTCTTATTTTAAGGAAACATTCGGCTGAAGTGATTTCGCCAAACCTTGGCTTTGCACCTAATCAACGTCGAGATCGCTAAAGGCTAAGGACGACTGGTGCAAGGAACGGGAAGGAATTCGGCCATGGAATTATTAATGAATAATACCGACATTCAACTCACGTTATTTTTGCAACGATGGAAAACTGAAATTTGGATGCCCGGACGTTAGTTTCAATCCGCGTTTTGCCAAAAACCATGCACGAGCGTTACCATTCACCAACCGAGCTCATTTTTTCCTTTGAACATTCTTATGATTATTAATAAGAGTACGATGCATGAATGGAGGCTTTCCAGATGTTTTATACAAGAGTACGATGTTTTGTAAATTTTTCTAAAAAGTTATTTGCATTTGAAACTGAAACTAACATTACTCAAAACATGATTTTGTAAACCGTTTCATAAAAAGTAAGGCGTGATTGAATAGTTGTCTTTAACATTAATGTGACGGTGTGTTTGCCACACTGGTTATTCGCTTTGTCAAGAGTGGCTTGGCAAGAAAACGCGAGACCACGGAGGGAGTGAAAAACAGAAAACAGGTAAATGTGGGTGAGCTAGTTGTTGTCATGACCAAACTTCCCAATAAGATCCCCCAGGAGAGAAAAAGCGTTGTTTTTTCACGCTTTGAGGTTTTCTATAAAGGTGTGTGTAATGGGTTGATCATCGCTCTTTACTGTACCGTATAGCTTAGCTTAGCACGTATCGGCGATAGCTGTAAGAAAACCTGCAAAGACTGTTAATCAAATGAGTAAATAAGGGATTCACAACAGAAAACGATAAGAAGATTCTAATCGTCAGTTGGTTTTGTTGACACCAAATAAGATCATACTGTTATCTCAACCAACAGAACATACAGACGTTGGTACTACAAAACTTTACTTCAGCGGTCAATAGTTATGAAAAACAGAAAAACATACATTTTTATTTATTTTTTTGCTTATGGTCGTACGCTTCGTCGACATCCAGATCATCATTAGAGGCGGGAAAGAACAGAAAACCACGGAAAACCCAAACCTGGATGGCTGGATGGGAATCCGAACCCGCATCTTCCCTAATGCGAGGCCAGAGCGTTACCACTCACCCACCACGCTCTGTCTTTAACTTAGAGAGAAATAAATGAGCTTGACTGTCACTGATAACTCGCTGTCTTCTTCTGTCTCCCACATTATGTCTCCTATAGCAATAGCTGGTTTTTCAACCTCCATAATATACCAAAACTTCAGTTCGCTCTTCTAACAACGTCTGTCATAACAAAATGTATGTCATCATTTCGTCGTCTTCCTATTCGCCAACAAGTCTACATCTACATCTACATATATACTCTGCAATTCACAAAATTGTGGGTGGCAGAGGGTGCTCAGCACCAAAGCTAATCTCTTTGCTGTGCATTCCAATCCCTGATGGTACGAGGGAAAAAAGAATTCATATAAGTCATGATAAAGACGTAATTACAATTAGCTATTATGAAGTTCGGTCAGTCTTCGGGCATGCAATTCATTTTCATAAAAGCATATCTCTATGAAGGCTCTCTCCCTCTGTGTGTGGCGTAGCAAACCTCAAGTCGCAAGCGGTTCGAACTTGTAGACTTGAGGTCGGTTCAACTCCCACGCTCACACCATTGACAAAGCTTCTGGTGGACCACTTCTCATCATACCTATTCTTAATGTTTTCGGTTAATGAAAATAAGTCGTATTTGTGCTGTTCACTAATGAGTTTTTGAAGAGGAAAACGTTGAAACGCATAAGGCGTAGCTGGATGGTGTCGCTAAATTAAAGCCGGAGAACGAAATTATAAAAATACTGAAACAAATAAAATAAATATAAAAATGCCGTTAAAACAAACTTACTACGGCTATTTTTCTGTAGATACAATGTTGGTAATATACTGAATTACTTAATTAAAGAACCATCCGTCAGATCTGATGTCATCAACTGATTTTTAATATTTATTCAGTAAAATTGGACCCTTTTTTTGGCGAGACGAGTTACAAATATTATAAACAGTATCAACATTCAAAAGGACTATCTTTTACATTAATTCATTACTCCACTCCATGTTGAACGAGTAAAAACAGCGATTTGAAAATTTCTAGTACAAAATAGAATCACACACGATACCTTCCTTCTTCTTCTTCTTTTTTACCACCTTTTCCCAACACTAGCGGTCGGCATCATTTGACGAGTTTCACTTATCATTGGCATGGTCAGAATTGGAGCTTTGATGCCCTTGCTGACGCCAAGCATTTAATACCTTCTGTCTGGTCGTTATATGCAGTAATGGAGGAAGTGAAGAGTTGCCATCTGTATTACAAATTTTAATTATGTTCTGAGTATGATGAGTGTATACCGAATCTACAAAATCAATCTACAAAATTAGTTAAACAAACACAATCTACAGCAGGCTATGGCAACGGGAGCACGAGCCATACTGAGGTTTGTCATTCACCGATCCAGAAGCCTTTGATGTAGCAGGATTTATCGACATTTCAATGAAATGGCCGAGCCACGTCGAGCAAGTGAGAGTCTTTCTGATGCCACGTCGTGATGCTTGATAAACTTCAAACCAGATTCTCCGGGCCACAAGCGTGAAGAAGGACTAATATTCAGGACGCATGTGTCCGAACAAATCTGTTTTCAAGAATTATAACTCCGCATAAACTAATCAGAAATTGTTCAAATTTTGCAGTGTGAACGCTTAGGGCGAAACACAGGTCAGGTTAGTATTTCAGCCACATAAGGTCAAATTGCCATTACTTTCGTCCCTAAAAACTAGCCCCATCATCACACCCAAAACACAGGCTTACACCTGGTGTTATTTATAAGCCGTGAAGTTTCTGATTGTTTTAGGTGTAGTATTACCTTCTTTTAAAACCCTCTTACTTCAATACCTAATATCCATTATTTGGGCCCCATTCCATCCCACTGTTATTAAGCATGATAATGGAAAAAGGTTTAATAGCCCCGTTCCCCTTGTTTGCCAAGTGGTTACCTGCAATATTGTATATTTTATGTCTAAGTTGGTTTTTTTTTATTTCCGTCTCCATATTTGGTGAATGACAGATTACCACTTGATGACATTTCTTACTCTACTGTAGCGTAAACGATGTGGCAGAAGATATTTCTTGTAGTGTATGAGGCATAAACTGTCGTGAGGACTAGATAGATTTTTGATGAAAAATTAAGAGCTTTTCATGGAAGGGAAAAGACATATGTGATCGTTAATTAGCATTTGATTCCAGGTATAAGTCAGTACAAAACAAGTCTTTCCTAGGTAAGCAAGTCAGAATACATTTAATTTTCCAAGAATGCTTAATGCCTTAAATCCTATGGGGTTGGGGTGTTAAGGAATAAGCAAATATAGTAAACCCAGTTTGCATAACAGCCTTGTCTACTAGTCTGGTCTCCCGATGTCATTGTATGGTGAATGCTTTGGGCAAATGGTGTGAGATCCGTGCTTTCATTAACAAGAATTGCCTATTATTATTTCTACTTATTGACACTTTAATGACTTTCTCTAAAAAATAACCCATTTTTAGCGAAATTAGGAAGAAGCCCTTTAATTGGTTTCCGTTACTTCTTGTCACCACTGCAGGACATGTGGTCTGATTAGCTCGTAAAACCTCCCTTTCTATCATTTTTGAACTCTCAGACACCTTCAGCGCATATCAAATGACGATGAATGTCGATAGAACAAAAATTATGATCCCAGCCTGTTGTGGAAAGGTAAAAGGATCCAAATCAGTTTTAAATACTCCGGAATGTTGTGAATTTCGTGCACTGGACGCTGCTGCCAGCTGATTGAATCACCTCCAAAGAAAATTTGTCAGAAATTCCTATCTGCTCCAGTTATTCAGATTTTCTACCCTGACTGCACCTCATATTACACAATTTCTCGTAATTGCTTGTCCCCTCTGTTACTAAGTGCTTTATCAGGCTCCTCACATTGTCTAAGCTGTTCGCGAGGACCAATTACGAACTCCGACGGGATCGGCCATTAAGGATAATTAAATGGTTATTACGTATAAGTAGACAGCACTTATCGATGAAATTGCGGCCATTATTACCGAGAACGTTAGCAAGATTACTGATTCCGTCTGTAGTAGGTGCCACGTGGTATAGAAAATAGCTTGAAAGCAAAATTCAATTGTAATTATGGTAATGACATAAAAGTCTATATCGAATAAAACTTACTGTTTTGAACCCAAACATCACGATATGAACGCCATGATGTGGTATTTCATTTCAATTAACTTAGTACAACATCGGCCAAAACATCTACAATCTACATCGAATATAAATAGCTACGAAGCCCGTAATAAATGATGCTAATAACCTATTAACTGTAATGGTGTAATGTTATACATGTTTCGGCTCTACCTTGTTCCATTATTAAATCCCCTTCATAATCAACATCTATATGTAAACGAAATACATATCTTTCTTTTTGGTTGGTTACAAACTTTAACTTAAAGGGCAAAAATACTGAACCACTACAGAAACATAAATAGGAAGCCCAAAATATTTGCTCGCTGTTACAGCTACATATTTGGACAGAGAATGTGAAGGAAACATCTAGATTTAACGAATATAAAATAAACAAAAAGCAACTCTTAATTATAGATTTAAATGAAATAGTTACTATTATTTATGTCTGGTTTGCAATTTGAATCACGTTATAGAAACATAAACAGATTACATAGCTTTTTAATGTCCTGTAATAGCGATTACATGGACAGAGTATGAAAAGATCATTGGCCCTTGTTATTCTGCTAGTGAAGGTTGGACACGTGACCAAACTGGACTTTTATTAGTATTACTTGTAATAAAACGCAACTATGTTATTTCTGTTTGTTCGCTTTTAACTTCTGCATAATGGAGTTTAATGGAGTTGTAATGTTGGTTAAGTCTTCTATTGATGAATATTTTAGTATATATGATATACACAGACGGAAAAAAAAATCCCAACACCAAGAAAAAATTATTGTAGAGTAATGAAATTTGGACAATGCATTTGTCAAGTTAACATGTTTAATTGATTAAATTTTCAAGATCACAGGTTAATTTAAGCTCAAGAAAATGCATTTCAAATGTGAAATACTGTTAAATTAATAGCCGGTGTAACCTCCAGAATTTTGAATGCAAGCCTGCAAACGTGAATGCATTGTGTCATACAGGTTTCGAATGTCACTTTGTGGTATGGAGTTCCATGCTTGTTGTACTTGTGCTGTCAATACTGGGACGGTCAGTGCTGGCTGTGGATGATGCTGGAGTTGTCGTCCAATGATATCCCATACGTGTTCAATTGGAGACAGATCTGGTGATCTCGCAGGCCAAGGTAACATGTCGACACTCTGTAGAGCACGTTGCGAGACAACAGCGGTATGAGGGCGAGCGTTATCCTGTTGAAAAACTCCCCCTTGAATGCTGTTCATGAATGGCAGCACTACAGGTTGAATTACCAGACTGACGTACAAATTTGCAGTCAGTGTGTTTGGTATAACCACAAGAGTGCTCCTGCTGTCATAGGAAATTGCTCCCCAGACCATGACTCCAGGTGTAGGTCCAGTGTGTCTAGGCCGCAGACAGTTTGGTTGCAGGCGTTCCCCTGGCCTCCTTCTGACCAACACTCGGCCATCACTGGCACCAAGGCAGAACCTGCTTTCATCAGAAAACACAACAGATCTCCACTCCGTCCTCCAATGAGCTCTGGCTTGACACCACTGGAGTCGCAAACGGCGATGGCTTGTAGTCAGTGGAATGCACGCTACAGGGCGCCTGGCTCGGAGCTGTCCTTGAAGTAACCGATTTCTAACAGTTCGTTGTGTCACTGTGGTACCAACTGCAGCTCGAATTTCTGTAGTGCTGCCATTCATGAACAGCATTCAAGGGGGAGTTTTTCAACAGGATAACGCTCGCCCTCATACCGCTGTTGTCTCGCAACGTGCTCTACAGAGTGTCGACATGTTACCTTGGCCTGCGAGATCACCAGATCTGTCTCCAATTGAACACGTATGGGATATCATTGGACGACAACTCCAGCATCATCCACAGCCAGCACTGACCGTCCCAGTATTGACAGCACAAGTACAACAAGCATGGAACTCCATACCACAAAGTGACATTCGAAACCTGTATGACACAATGCATTCACGTTTGCAGGCTTGCATTCAAAATTCTGGAGGTTACACCGGCTATTAATTTAACAGTATTTCACATTTGAAATGCATTTTCTTGAGCTTAAATTAACCTGTGATCTTGAAAATTTAATCAATTAAACATGTTAACTTGACAAATGCATTGTCCAAATTTCATTACTCTACAATAATTTTTTCTTGGTGTTGGGATTTTTTTTTTCCGTCTGTGTATGATCTTCATGTATATGACAAGGTTCTGGAGGTATTGCAGTATTTATGAAAATCGTTTGCAGACTCGCCCTGTCAGTTCTGTAAGCAGTGAAGAAATACTGACGATACGACGGAACCCACAAATTTCCTCGGATTTGTCTTCTGAATTTAACAGATTGCAGTTTGCCATTCGGATTTACTTTTCCCTACCCGTAAATAAAGCACAGAGCCAAACGTCAAAGATTGCTGGTGTGAACTTAAAACATTCTTCTTTTAGCTGGGGAAATTTCATGTAACAAGCTCAAAAGTTAGTTCCACAAATAACCTACACGTTTTGGCACTAGAATATAAGACAAAAGTGTAGTGTCCCAGGAAGTCCTAATATAAAAACCATATAAAATTATCGGAAAAATTATTTATTTTACTTCACTTTTTTCGATTTTGAACCTGATAATACAATCTGCACGCTAGAAGTATCTGATGAAATATATCCTGAAATAAACACAATATTCATAATAAATTATTAGCGGCAGATATAAATAAAACGCTAGGACAAGTACATGTATTCAAATTCCGCTCAGATGGCTTTAAAGATTCTTCTTTTCATTATGGAAATCTGGCAGGATAGATGAATTTTCTAGATATTCAGTGTGTGTTGATTTATAAAATTTTACCTAAAACTTGATCATTCAAATCATGGAGAAATGCAGAAATGTTGAAATTCAGGACCAACAAACTAGCTCACGAGAAAAATATCTCGTTTCCCCGTCGTAACAAGGCGTCATCTCATCATTGCTAACAGATCCGCAACGTTTACATAAAAACGAACTCATTTATTATTCCGAATACATTTTACTAAGTTTTTCTCTGCCAACTTTCTCATTATTTCAGAAATATATGTCAGTTCGGAAATACAACAGTAAGAATTTTTACTCTTGAAGTATTGGATTCTTAGTTTCGTTATGACATAGTTTTTACTCCGTTCATCCGAACCGTCCAGGCATAGTAATTTACAACAAATTTATGATAAAGAATTTGCTGAAATAGTGAAATGTTACTTTTCGGTAGTGAAAATTGCTCAGGAAACCTATTTAATTTAGAAAAATATTACGATGATCTTCAGTTTCGATTAGAGTTGTTTATAAACAGTTTCATAATTTTCAAAGTGACCATTTAAGCCCCGACGATGAACTTTAAGACCGCCATGCTGACATTACTGCGCCAAAAACTGCTGAAGAAACTTCGAGCTTCGATGATGAACGGCGAGAGCTTGAAAGTGTTTGAAATTTATAAGGTTGTGGGCGTTTCAAATGACGGCGTACATAATATTTTGCAGGAAGATGTTAACATGGAAAAACTGTGCACAAGATTGGTAACGCGTCTGCATATACTGGATCAAAACGGCGACCACATGATCCAGGGTAAGAACAGAGTTTAAATAGAAGACAAAGTAACTTTTACTTAGTTTCGAAACTATAAATGAAACTTGTATTCACTGCTACCAAATGTAAGACCAACAAAAAATTGAAACGGTATACGGAGAAATGTTGTCGGTTTCCAATTAATTACCGGCCGTGTTAATTTCTAGGTTTGTGAATGAGAAACAGGCGAATTAAATTGCTGTAAGTGTGTAGGATTATTACGAATATGGGATGTTTTGATTTGTATTTTTCATGAAAAATCTATGAATGTGACAAATAGGTTTTTCAAATGTGTTAAAAGTTAAAATGTCTAGAAAAATGGCGATTATTATAGACTGGAAATTAATACACTACAGTAACTAAACTGTTTCCATTAAACTGAAACAAAATCGCACGCACAGCGTTATTATGGGAACTCTGCGATACTTCGCTCAATTTATCTTGAGTTGAACGCAAAACCGAAATTTAAATTTCCATTCTGCGATTCCAAACCAGTTCTTTAGAAACACTGTAAAATGAATGGTCGTTTAGTCACATAAAACTACAACCGACTTCGGATGATTGTTCACTCTGCTGAACAAAAGTAAGCAAGAATATGGATCCGCGCTACACAGTAACCGACCCACTCGTCCGAACACCGCCAGGCTCTGCCGAATTCCATCGCCGACCAAATAATTTTGTTTTATTCGGCCGAACGCGCTTGTCTCGCGTCATGTGTGCATTCGTATTTAGCGCAATCGGCGCATCGAAATTAAAGAAGAGAAATATACTTCCACCTTTAAGCGCGTATGACTTGCTCTGATATTTCACTAAACTACATGAATTATCTTCTCAAACATTTCATAAATTTTCGATTTCAGTTGACAGCAGACCAGTCTATATTGATGATTTATATAAACAGATAAAAACTTAAAAATGTATAATTATGAAATTTGAAATAAACGTACAAATCAAATGAACTGTATCCCTTGTGTTCACAGCTAGGGTTGCAACTCGTACTATAGTATATAATATTGTTCTTTATTTTCCGTAGGCGTACTTTATAATCTACGAAAGTAATAAAGTACGTTAAAATAGTTTTGTTACCCGCCTCACGTTATCACGATTTGATCTCTTAGTACAAAAATAGTATCCAAACATATTCTTAAGAAACCATAACGAAGTCGTGCAGAGATCTATATTCAGATACCTTTATAGATATCCGCCTGCAACAATACGGCTGTGGTAGCTGCTGAGCCTAGTGATCCAACCGCTTTGTTGACCATATCCCCAATTTGCTATAAGGTATTGATGGTTAGCGATGCGGGGACCCAAATCATAATTTAACATTGTCGCAAAATCATCCTGAAACTTCGTTTCGTCATCGTGTTCCGTGAAGTCCCTGTGCATCCATTCATTTTGACTAGACGACCCAATATATGCCAGGTGAACACGCTACAACGCCAAACTGGGACAATGCCTTGTTGACAAGGTCTTATGGGCTATGTAAGTTAACCCGACCATCGGTGCTTATCAACTAGAAACGTGACATCGGATGGAGATTTTGACAAGATGTGGGCGCCACTTCTACATTAGCATCCACCAGTTCCATTACGTGTCATGTCAGGGTAGTTTACAGGGCTCATGGCAGATGGATATTGCTCGCAATTGGTAGCAGGTGCATATTGTTCATAAGTCAAAGCAGATGCTTGCAATAGCAGCTGGATTGTCTTCGAAGCTTGTGGCAGAGCGATGCACGTCAAATATCATGACAGATGGTCTACGTACACAGACATGGATATGGTTGAAGGAGTGTTGCATAGAGATGCTTTCCGGAGGGACTGATGGTTGGATTATTTGTATGGAGCATTGCTGGTGCATATTTTTGAACGCATAGCTGCTCTTTGGAGTACTCACTTTAATCAGCACGCAACCTCGAGCAGTCCTGAAACACAAAAACATTAATTACGATTACAATTGGTTTGTAATGTTATAGCGATTTCTGTATGAGTAACAGCTGTTTCGTATGATTTGTTTACTTGTACTTCTGAGTGATTCTCTATCTACTGTTGAATGTGAGTGAGCTGCGACCTTCACAGCAAAGCGAACTGTTGTCCTGTAGTTCAGCCCAGTGACTGTTTACAATGTTGCGACCTTATAGCCGTGGTGTGTTGTGCGTGTTGGATTACTATGCTCCAGATATAAAAGTGCCGGCCTCGGTAGCGTAGGGGCTAGAGTGCTAGCTCCGCGTACCGAAGGTCGCCGGTTCGAGGGCATGGGTATTTAGTGTTGTGTCTGTGAATGTCTTGTCCGTGTTGTAGTGTCCTTGTGTCAATACTTGATAGCAACAAATCACATTGAGCTGGCTGTATGGCCCAGTAGCAGAATGCCATTTAAAAAAAAAATTAAAAAAAAATGATACAGAACTATCAAGGCATGGTTCGCCGCTGTTTGTGTAAAGTTGATTTACTTGATTTGATAATCTTTTTCGCCAAAACACAAGTACTAGACCAGATAAATATATTTACCTAGTAATTATCTATTTTATATAATTTCGTCTCTTCTATAACGTGTTTCCCGTTTACAAGCCGCAGGTTGCTTATAGAACCCTTGTAGTAATAGTAACTGACTATTAAGTTGAAGATACATCTGATCTATGAAAGTCCCAACAATGTCTTTATCTTCTTCTCGCGCCAGTAACATTCCTCTATGTCCGACTTAAGCTGGCCTTCGGCGCCTGTTAGGGGACGCCTCTCATCTTTCCCTCATAAGCTATGCAGGACGGCGCGTCTCGGCCCACCACCAGGCGGTAGAAGATGAAAGGCGCGTCCTGCCTACCACGCGCCGTAGAAACGGACCTTTACTTGGACACTGTGCTTCCAATTATCGACCCATGACTGAATAGACGTCTCTCAGTGCTAATTATTGAATTCACTAATACACTCCTCGACTCGCCCATGATCTTTGATTGCCCACGTTTCGTGTTTCTACATAACTGAGATTTTTTGCACAAACCGTCTCCGGATTTGTATATCGACTACATGATCCGGCTAATCCTCAACAGGTGAATTTTGATAAAGTATGCAAATTCTGAGATACAGCCCATCAGTCGTTCCCCTTAGTGCTGGTTCACTAGCCGGAGGCATATCTACGAAGCTGTCTGCATCTGCATCTAGTAGTAAGGTCCATGATTTGAAGCCATAGGCTGGATTAAAGGAAATGACTTTTAGGAAGTTTGTAGCGTTGCTAGTAACACTCAAAGGGCGTGAAACTGGTATATCCGTAACATTACACTCAGCCAAGTGGATTGGTCATAATATAGACCCCTTTGGCTATATACACAATTTTACTGTGTCCACCATAGACTCAGTCTATGCGGACGAAGTTGTGGAGAAAATTTAGTATATATACAGATAAAAATTTATGAAACAGGAGAAATTCTAACTGATTTTAATAAAAATATCATCTTCACACTTCCGAAGAAAGCAAAAGACAACAAATGGGAGAATTATCATACCATTAGTCTAACATCACATGCTTCAGAATTACTGATCAGAATAATACACAGAAGGATGGAAAGGGTAGTAGAAGACGTATTAGGTGAAGATCAGTTTCTGTTTAGGAAAAACCGCAGTACAAGGGAAGCAATTCTGTCTTTAAGATTTAATCATGAAGGGCGGATCAAGAAAAAACAAAGATACTTTTATGGAATTTGTTGATTTAGAAAAAGCTTTTGATAATGTTAGGTGGGACAAGATGTTCAAAATTTTAAAGAAGTCAGGGCTAAAGTATCGAGATAGAAAAATGCTTTATAAAACTATATAAGAATCAAGTGGCTGTAATAAAAGTAGAGAATCATGAGAGACAAGCATTAGTTAAAAAGTGTGTGAAAAAAGGTTGTAGTCTATCCCCGTTAATATTCAAATTGTAGGTAAAGGAAGCAATAAAGAAAGTCAAAGAAAATGTCCATGGGGCATAAATGTTCAGGGAGGGAAAATCAGTATGATACGATATGCTGATGATATTATCTTATTAGCAGAAAGGGTGAGGATACTGAGAAATTACTGAATGGCATGAACAAAATAATGAAGGAAGATTTTGGACTGAATATAAATCGAAGCAAGACTAAAGTGATGAAATGTAGCAGAAATGATACCAATACTAGTAGATTATATATATATAAATAGGATCAAATTCAATTCTGTCACTTGGGAAGCAAAATTACAACCCATGGCGGAAGCAGGAATGGTGTTAAAAGCAGAATAGCACTAGTAAAAGAATCCTTCATGGAAAAGATAAATGTTTTAGTTTCAAATATTGATCGAGGAATCAGAAAAAAAAAACTTTTTAAAACTCTACGTGCGGAACACAGCACTTCATGCTAGCGAAACATGGACTTTAGGAATACCAGAAAGAATGAAAATTGAAGCATTTGAAATGTGGTGCTACAGAAGAATGCTGAAAATTAAGTGGACAGACAAAGTAAGAAATGAATGAGTTTTGGAAATGATGGGTGAGGAAGGAAGTTTGTGGAAGAAGCTTACAGAAAGAAGAGTCAGGCTGGTAGGTCATTTTCAGACATGCAGAATTGCTAAATTTGTTAGTGGAGGGAACAGAGGAAAGTAAGAACTGTAGAGGATGATAGAGATTAGAATATATGAAGCAGATAATTGAAGATGTGGGTTGTAAGGGACATGTAGAGATGAAGAGTTTAGCACAAGATAGGAAGGGATGGAGGATCAAACCAGTCGAAAGGCTGATGAAAAAAAAAAAAAAAAAAAAATACAGATCCATGCATAAACCACCTGGATTATGATTTTAGTATTACTCGCATTAATCACTACAAGAATGTTTTATTAATCATCCTGGAAAATATATGTTCCAGCAAGACAATGACAAAGAAACTATATTGAAAAAAAATAATAATAATAATAACGGTGTTCGATCAGACGCGGCGGTATTCACTTGCACCTCTTAGCGTGATCATATTTAATACACATCAGTGTGCAAAAGTTGTAAAGCTTCACATGTTTTTGGTAAAAATGACATAGAATATACTGGAAGTCATCAGACGCTGTCATTTTAACAATGAATACACCATTGAATGAACGTTGTGTGGCCGTGCCCAGAGGCGAACGGATTGTTGCAGCAGGGCTGCTCTTTGGAGAGGATGCTCTGTGGTTTCTATCTCGCATGACACAGTGAGTCTCCAGGGAGGCCGCCTCCCCATTGTCTGTCCGGTCCCAAGGCTGCTCTCACCAAGTCGAGATTAGACTCCACGGCTGCAACTTACATTACAGATATAAAACTGAAATACGGAGATCAAGACTCTGTGATTCATATTGTGTTTCAATAAAAACTTAGGGGAGAAATTCATTGCTGGAAAATACATTGATGCTATATTCATGTTGTATTGATTATATGTTATAACTGCTTCGATTTTTTGACAATACAATTTAGACTAAGCCATAGATAGAAAATGAAAGTGTATCCCACAGGATGCACGAAAGAAGATCAAACATTGGGTCTCTTTCTTTTTCCAAGGATGCTCCGATGATATTTGTGCAAGCAAGTAACTCTCTTTCTAAGTTTAAGATTTATCTGCACGCTCTCGTTATCCAGCTTCTGTTATATTGTCTCTGGTGATGCGTTTATGCGTGTATATATATATCATATATATCATATATACCATACATACAGCACAATAGTGCAACAGCGACAAATATCTACGTGTGCAAAAACCCATTGCACACTCTTATGCATAAAATATTTTGAATTTTTTGTAGGAAACATTTTTTGCTCCATTTCGTGAAAAGCTAGATGATTCCATTGTTTTATTTCAGCAACATCTGATGCTATCCGGCAGTTAATCTTAAAACCCGACCGAGCGTGGTAGTGTAACGGCTAGCGTTCTGGCATCGCATTTGGGAGGATGCCGGTTCGAATCCCCGTCCGGGCATCCAGATTTGGGTTTTCCATGGTTTCCCAAATCACTCCAGGCAAATGCCGAGATGCTTCCTTCAAAAGTCCATGGCCGAATTCCTTCCCATTCCTTGCCGCCCATCCTTTCCTGTCTCTAAAGACTTCGCTGTTAGAGAGACGTTAAGCAGATTGAAAAAAAATTAAAACCCGTCAAATATAATAACGATACAGCAACAAGCATCCAGATAATCAGGAGTGCTACAGCCTACTGCACATGCACCATTGCGTGTCTACAGTCAGCTGCACGAGACGCATGCGCAACTGCGTATGACACCGATCTGTCGCCGCAACGAGTTCACACGTCAGTCCAGGAGTCGGGATTTTCTCAAATTACACATTTCACAAACAACAATACACTTATCACACACAGCATAAGTTATTCGTTCCGCAGACAGATAGCAATTCATCGGTTCCGCCGCTGGATTAAGTACCCTGGAGGTAGTATATGCAATGATATAATTCCGTAGTCAATATGATCAGAATTACTCTTAAGGGTTTCCCGACAGTAAAAACCACACATAAAAAATTACACAACGTAACTAAATTGTATGTTTCACTGACAATAATATTCTTTTCTGTTACGGTTGTATTCTACTTTTACAATAAACTTCAGCGCCTTCTAAGTTCACTCAATTCACAACACATAAATATTTCTTTTAATTGTATATTATTTAAAAATAAAACGGACCACACCATAGGTACTATATCCCATATAAGTTTACTCCTTCTTGCTGGCTACCACACACTCAACAAAGGCATAACAAAAATTTATCTTCCTTCAGACCTGGCAGTCGTCTCGTCGAGGTTAGGAAAGATTAGGTGCAAGTAACTTGAAGGAATTTGTCCATGGCCTTTTGAAGGAACAATCCTCGGCATGTACCTGGAGCAATTTCACTTAACCAAAACCTGGATGGCTGGATTGGTTGTAACCCGCCTTCTTCAGTGGCCACCGCATTTCCGCTCCACTATCTCGCTCGATTTCGAGATACAGAATCACGTATGCGGATTTTAATAATGCGCGTACATGTACAATGTTTACTTTTTGAGAATCAATATTAGCTGATGTTGTGATTAGGTTGAAATTCAGTCTGAACCAACACGGAAACTGACATTACATATACAAGCATTCAATCCAACTCGTGCTTGATATTGTGCGGGTGAAATGAAGTTTTTCATTAATCTCGGAAATGGCTTGTGAGAATTTGATGAAACTCGGTACATATATTTCCCATTGGACGACTGAAAATAGTGAAATGGTTGAACACGAACCCATTCATGTGTGGGTAGTATGAAGGTGAATCCAAGTTTGTTATAATTCCGGAAATGGCTGGTATGAATCAGATAAAAAAAATTGGTACATATGTGTTTCATTGGCTGACTAAAAAAACTGTGAGAGTTCTCTCTGGTCCACTATAATTTATGGGTAAAGAACCTGTGCAAGGTATAATAATATTCCAATAATGTTAAAACAAAATTTCAACAACGTTTAACCAATCAAGTTGAAAAGAACACACACCAGTTCGATACGAAAATTCAAATCTACTCATGCAATATCAATATTTATTCAAAAATGTTTGTGAGCAACAGTGCAAAAGTTCCAAACTGTATTGACATACAAGCTGCATCATTCCAAGAGCCAATTCATACATCATTATACAATAATTTCGTACCCGCTACGTTTGCACTTCGTTCGTTGGCGAATCACCAGAAGCTTTACTTCTTCAAAATCTGTAAAAAACAATCTCGCATATTATAGTTCCCGAAAAATAATCGACTCCAAAATAATATAATAAAAAAATTTGTACTGCATTATTCAAATTCATGTACGTCCACAATTTTGTCATACAGGTTACTAAGCAGCAGAACCATAGTTAAACTTTCCTTTTATCTGTTTTTCATTAAATTGTTCAGCTTTTTCTGCGTAATGCAAATCGGTCCTAATTATTAACAATCATACAAATCCTTATTCCATACAAAATAAAATGTTACCGGCCACTGATTTCCTTGTTCGTTTGGTCGGAATTTGAAAATGGTGTAAACTGTCAAAATTACCAAGGGCTAATTAACTTAGCTTTACTTAGTTTGTAACCAGAAGGTTAGCTGCATGCTCTTCAAGAAGCCGTAATAAGCCACTGTGTCATAGGTAGGACGATCACTTCCTTTCTTTAGGGAATTCGTGCAGCTGATATGAACAAACGAATGCCAGAAAAAAAGTTTCTGGCTGCGCCCGATTCGACAGAGGGACATTAGGTGATTAAATCGAGCTCCTTACACACAAAGCTAACAGACCAATCTAACATTATAATCGTGGCATCTTATTTCTGGAGAGAATTATGTGTATGTGGTTTCGGGAGTGGATAAACTAATAATAAAAGTACAATAAACGTACAGATAGCCGATAAAATTGCTGCTTTAATATATCGTTAGATATCCCAGTGTGCCGTATATTAGCTACGACGGAAGTCTAATAAAAACGAATGTTGGTTTGTTGGTTTTTTTGGTTTGTTCGTATTCCGTGCGTTCCTATATCATTCATCCAATTATGATGAAACTATGGTGAGCTATTCTGTGCGCGCCTGCGAAGGTTTCTGACAAAAAAAAAAAAATGAACCCACCCCCTCTCCTTCTATACACCCTCATTTTTTTCAAATATTTGATACACGAAGCCACAGTTTTCATGCGATATCGATGGAACTTCGCACACATAAACTTTAAAACAAACAGAAATATACTGTCTACATATGTTTGAAACACCCCCCCCCCTCCCACCGTTTCCATCTTTACCTGCACTCCCTAAATTTTTGACAACATTCTTCATACAAACACTTAGTTTTATCCTATTTTTATGGCACTTTCCATATCTATACTTCAAAACAAATAGAAAAATACAGTCTGCGTTTGGATTACAATTCCTTACCCCTCTTCTCCTTTACCCACCCTTAATTTGCCTAAGATAATCCTACAAACCAATAGCTTTTGTCCGATTTTGATAGTACCTAGAAATAATGGGTCTGCTAACTCTATGGTTAGGGCAGCAACTTCCAAAGTTTTCCGTCTACAGTCCTAGGTTTAAACCCCAGTGGAAGTAGGAATTTTTGTGAACTGGATTTGAACATATGTGCAACGCCGGACGATCAGTGGTTGAGATTCCATGACATATATAATAAAAAAAGAGCGGTCTGGAAGCTCTCTCGTTAACGGGCTTACTTTCGAAAGTTCCCTGGTTTAGACCACGGTGGAAGCTAAAACTTAGGTGTGGTATTTAATCACATGAGGTACACCAGATCCGTGATCTGGATTCCACATTGTACTGCAGGTCCCACAGGAAAAGATCTTGCCGTCCTACCGGTGACACAATAGTTTAGTAATCTTTCGAGATAATTCAGCCAACCTTCAGGATGTGAACTAATCGATTGCAATAAAGAAACCTCTTTTCTCCTTTCCCCACCAGCTAATTTAATTTTTAACACTGTTGTTCATACAAACCCACAGTTTTTAATGCAACTTTGATAGTACTGTAACGGAATGACATAAATGGGTCATTCCGTACATTTTTTATATTTAACGTATAAAAAGAATGTTCAAAAGGAACAAATATGAGAAAGTCTCTCCAGTGAGCATCCATGGGACCACCCAAAGTCAGGTGGCAGCCACTTAAACGCACCACGCGGGCGACAGCCGAGCTTACAATGGAGAGACAGCGACCCTTCCTAACGGATCTGGTCAGGCGTATAATCCCTAGCTCCGGGGAAATACCCCACTGAGCTGAACGGACGTCCGGCCACCTCCGGTCCTCAAGCGGACGGTTTGAAGGTCACATTTGGCGAATATGTCCGAGTCTGTCCGAGTTCGCACGAATCTCTAAGAGACAATGTTGTCTAATCGTCACAGATTGTGGAGGAGGAGCCAATCAACGGCGAATTATTATCCGCATTTCCTAATTCCTGTGAATTTGTCTCTATGGGATAGAGGGCGTGGCAACCACGAGCGACGAAGAGGAACGTTGACTGCGGAGGCGAGAGAGGGACTCGACGTCCAGCCTTGAGAGGGGACGCAGGGGATCTTCCAAGCTTGGCAGTGAGGTTGCTTGGCAACCATCCAGTACATTGCTATAGCTAATGTACTATAACAGTTTCTTCGCCAAGGGACGCCCATCGCCATCACGGTAATAATCCTACGAACAGTGCAGTGTGGTACTTACAGACAGTCATTGGGAACAGCCCTATAACGACCTTTCAAAGCAAACCTTTGAGTGATTGAGGGTTCTCACCTCCGGCAAATCTGGAGCTAGTTGAGACAAACTTCGGGAGCTTTCCTATATCAACACTTGGTGGATAATTTAAATTATACTGGCGCCCAGCATTTGAAATCTAATACAGTTTCATGTTAGTATTATATATGATTTTTGGTTCCCGATTGTTGTAAAGGGAACTTTCCATTAAAACCAAGTGTGAAGCATTCTTGTTTGTTTATTAATGTTGGGAATTTGTTTCGTAATCAATAAGTAATATAGTATTGTTTAAATGTTGTTGTTTGATTATTAATGTTGGCATTTGTAAGTCGAGGCTCTGCATGATTTGAGATTCAGTTAATATTAAAAATAAATAAGCCTGAGCCTGTACGCTAGTACGAATACCAAATAAATTAGCAGCATAGGGTTTTCATTTCATATTAAAGAGTGGAGTAAGAAAGTTTTCACCCTTTCCTCCCACCCACCGAAGCACCCGCTACTACGTACTTACCACACGTATGATTCAAAACAAAATGACATGTAGCTGAATAGTTACCGCGATTACTTACGGAAGTTTCTGCCTTAGGCCGCGGTTTCAAATCCAGGGGAAAGCAGGAATATTTAGGAGTTGCATTTGATCATCTTAGCGACGACCGGCGTTCCCTGGTTCAGATTCCTCATTAAACTGTAGGTCCCAGAGGAAAGGAACTGGCTGTCCTGCCTCCGACTCAATGGGTTAGTAAACTTTCTTCGGAAGGATTCAATCAACCGTCGGGTTGTGAACTAAGTTAGTTTACTTTAAAGCAAAGAGAAAAATATAATCCCTCTCCTCCTTTACGCCAACCCTCAATTTTTGACCACGTTGTTCATACTAACCAATAATTTTTATCCGGGTGTGATAATATTTAGCACACCTTTACTTACAAGACATAACTATCTGGTAGCTAAGTGATCAAGGCTCTTACGTTCAAACATTTATTGGTCCGGTCCCAGGTTCAAATTCTAGGGGAAGCAGGAATTTTTTAGTTGTACGAGTATATGGCAATGGTTTCGTTTGCCCCCTTCGGATTGTGAACTAAGTTAGGTTTTTTTTACTTTAAAACAAAGAGAAAAATACTTTCTACATTTGATTTGAAAAACCAATACTTCTTCTCCTTAACCACCCTTAATTTCTTGAAAATTACCAAGAAAAATTATGAATAATTTACCAAAGATATTGAAAGGATTCGAAGTTGAAATTTGTAGAGGGCAAATGTAGGTGGGGGCGTTGGATTGATTAAACTGGACAGTTGCTGACTAAGAAATTCGAACTTTTAAAAATCTACAGTTTTTATTCAATCCTGAAGGAAGTTTGTATGTTTTAAAAAAAAATGATGTTAACATTTAGTTTAGAAAACTACTCACTCTTCCCCATCTCCCCTCTTAATACTAATTTACACAGGCAATTTTCTGCTGTTTTTTTTATCGGTAGGGAAATCTGGATGCTGATAGAGGATTTTTGCTGAAATCCGATCAATAGGAATAACTTTCATATCCAGCAGCCGAGAAACGCTGTAGACAGTATTTATCTCTTTATTTTAAAGTAAAAAAAAACTAACTTAATCTACAACCCGAAAGTTTGTTAGATCCTACCGAAGCAATTAATTGTATACAACTCTTAAAAATTCCTTCTTCCACCGGAATTTGAACCAGACCAAAAAAACGGTTGAAATAAAGAGCTTTAAACACTGAGCTACCACACCGTTCTATTTTTAAAAATACGTGTGTTAAATAATATCAAAACCCATTAAAAACCCTTGGTTTGTTTTTGCAGAAAACGAAAGGCCAAACATGTTGTATATCCCAAACAACTAGAATAAACTTTTTCAATAGATATTAATTTAATTTTTAAATTTAAAATCAGTCTTTATTTTGAACACGTCAATGTGTCTCTTTTGTATATGAGTATCCCCTTAAGAAAGAAAAAGAGGCATTTTAACGCATGCCGTGCATAGCTAGTAACCTATAAAAAAATTTCTAACTATGTTTTAAATTACGCCATTTATAGGTTCTTGTACTCCGCCTTTAAGAATCTCAAGTTTGAGGCCTCTTATAAAGAGACTTTCATTTTATCACTTTGCTTTATTAACTGGGATTAAATTTCACATAAGAAAATGAAACTTAGAACTTCGGAACTACAAGAATAAAATTTTTTACGTAGGATGTTAACATGGATAGAACCGAGCTTAGTGACGAGCTGTAAAGCTCTGGTCTTGCATTCTGTAGGACGTGGATTCGAATAACCGTCCGGTCATCCAGATTTCGGCTTTCCATGGTGTCTGGAAATCACTCAATGTAAATCCCGGGATGGTTCCGTTAAAAAGACATGACTGAATTACTTCTAGTTCCTTGCCGCCAGTCCATTCCCAACTTTAATAATCTCGACGTCGACAAGATGTAAAGCCATAAGAAAGAAAAATACTGATAGAGTTTAATCAAACCGATGTATTCCACAAATGCCGATGTGATAAGCTGTTTGTAACCACCTTTAATTAATATAATTATAATTAATATTTGAAACAAAAATTTGTTATGAAATCAATAATACTTTGTTGCAAATATTCCAGCAGCCTCCCTACTTTATACGACTGTAATAGACTGAAATTACACTACTGAAGTGGCCGGAGTACTCTCGTAGTCTCACGGACAACAATGACTTACAAATTAAATTTATTTTTTCTACTATATAAAAATAGGATCGGATGCAATAGGCGAAGTAAGTGAATTCACTTACTTGGGAAGCAAAATTTCAACCGATGGCCGAAGCAGGAATGACGTTAAAAGCAGAACAGCACTAGCAAAAAGTGCCTTCATGAAAAACAGAAAACTTTTAGTTTCAGATATTGATCTAGGAATTAGAAAAAACTTTTTTTGTGTGGAGCACAGCACTTTATGGTAGCGAAACATCGACTTTAGGAATACCGGAAAGAAAGAATTTTTTTATTTTTTTTTATTTATTGACACTTGGCCTGTTGGCCATACAGTCAATATACATTCTATTTATACATATACACTGATTCGCTCACATTTACCCAACCATATATACAAATCACTGTTTATATTATAAGATCAAACATACTTTACGAATGGTACACAGCAGAAATAATAATTTATATAACATTAAGAAAGTACACATCAACAATGAGGACATAAAATTATAAAGATGGTTAGATGGAGAGTTAAAGATTAAACATTTTCACAGTAAATTTTGATAATAGATGATTTTTATAGTTTATTAGGTTAAAATGTAATAAAACCATTACCGTCTAGTGTTCCATGAAACGGTAACTATTTGCAATATTGAAGAGTGGGGTGGGATCTCCCGATTATATCTCTATATTGTTTCTTGTAATAAAATGTACCATCTTTTGGTATATAGAAATATTTCCTAAGGCAAGGAGATGGCTGACATTGACCTGGATATCTTATACCCCAATGTTTCAAGTCTTCCAAAAGGTGTCCGTTTCTTCCTTGTATTTATTACATCCAAAGAATATTTGGTTGTGTCGGCCTCGGACTGTCCATCACATTGACAAAAAGGGGAGTTCACTAGCTTTATTTTGTATAGATGGCTTCCGAATCTCCCGTGGTTGAATTTTAGTCTCGATATTATGGTGACTGCTTTTTTTGTGGCGTATTTCTTTTGGTACCACTGTGTCCTTGGTATCAACGGATGTATCTGCCTATAATGTGCTCCTTTGTGTTGGTTAGTGGATTTCCACATATCATTCCAGGTCTCCATACATTTTTGGCGAAATAGTGGGATTAGATCACTTCTATTAGAAGTTCAACTGGGTTTCCTGTTTGTGCGGCTATTTTTGCAAGAGTATCCACTCTTTCGTTGCCATGTAGTCGACATGCGCCTTGACCCAGATAAAGAGATCTTCATACCTTGTTTGTTTATGTCGGTCATCAGCTCCAATATGTTATACAAAAGTGGAGTCCTCCCTCTATCTTTGATTCCATAATCCAGTTTTTGCAGTGCTGATTTGCAGTCTGTAAGAACAACTGTATTCTGAATGCGCATCTCTAGCGCATATTTCCAGCGCTTTAAGTATTGCAAACAGTTCGGCTGTGAAAGAGGATGTTTCCTCGCGCAGCTTAAACAACCTTTCCACTATGTTAGTGCTGTCAAAAAAGGCACTCCCAACCATGTTGCCAGTCTTTGACCCATCTGTATATATATATACCACTCGACCCATACCACTTAGATAGTCATTTAGAAGATTATTGTTGCTAAGGGCGTTCTCTGAATATCTCAGATTTTCTACGATCTCGTTCCGGATCATATGGGTTTCGTAGTCAACTTCGTAACATGGTAATCTTGGGAGAGAGAACACTTGTGTCTGATATTCATTAAGCTCAGCGATGGCCGCAACTAGAGGTGGGCTGTTCCTGTGGGTCCAGTAAGCAGAGGTTGATGTTGCTGCCCACAGGGCGCGTATTTTTATTGTAAGCGCGTTTCCGGTTTTCTGGAACTGTTTTATTATAAACTTTTTACTGAGATATTGGCGCCTCAGTGCGAGTGGCATTTCATTGTTTTCGACGAGCAGTGCATTGGTTGACGTCGACAGGAATGCCCTAAGCAGAGTCGAAGAGCTCGGTACTGACATTTATCCAGGCGGTTCAGAAGTTGATCGGACGCGGATCCGTAAAGTACACAGCCATAATCTAGGTGAGGTCGCACCATGGCTTTGTAGAGAGCTATTGAGATTTTGGGATCAGCCCCCCACCAAGCACCGTTAGTGGCTCGGAGTATGTTTATTGCTTTATCACATTTCCCAACTGTTTCAGTTATCTGACGCGTCCATCTTAGCTTGTTGTCTAAGTATAATCCCAAATATTTGATACACTTTAGGAGTGGCAGTGTATATGGTCCGAGTCTTATGTTTTCAGCTGCCGTACCTTATGCCGGGTGAAGGTTATTACTGCGGATTTTTCTGGTGATATTTGGAGTCCGTTTTCCTTTAGCCAAGTCTTGAGTTTAGTTAGCGTTTGGCTAAGGTAGAAATAGGTGTCCTGAAGGTTCCTGGATGTTTTGTAAATGCAAAGGTCGTCCGCATATTGTATAAACCAGGTATCTGGTGACAGTGTTATGCCAATGTCACTACAGTATATTATGAACAGGAGTGGTGCCAGGATAGACCCTTGCGGGAGCCCAAAACTTGTACGCCGAGGACCAATTTTGCCAGTTGGTGTCATAATTATCAGAACTCTATTTTGCAGAATGTTCCAAAGATTTAATATAAATGTTTCAGGCAGTTTCATTAGGAGGAGCTTTTGTACTAGAATTTCTGGAACAACATTATCATATGCTCCAGTCAAGTCTGTAAACACACACGTTGTGTACTTGTTAGCTGTCAAGCTCTCTTGTAACTCAGTAACTAGGTGTGCCAGAGCGTCAAGCGTACCCAGGCCTCTGCGAAAACCGTACTGAAAATGGGGGAGTTTTATATAGTGTTCCACGTGCCACTCTATTCTGAGCCTAATCATACGCTCCAGGGTTTTATACATACAAGACATGAGAGAAATCGGCCTGTATGATGCTGGGTCGCATGGGTCCTTGCCTGGTTTGAGGATAGGGACTATTCTTACAGTTTTCATAGATTCGATGTCAATGCGTTGTAACCAAACGTCGTTCATTACTTTTAGAATTGCTAACTTGCCTTTTCTTGGTAGATATTTGAGCATGGCGTAATGGATGTTGTCTGGCCCAGGCGATGTGTTCTTACTATTACTGACAGACGTTTCGAACTCTTCCAGATTAAATGGCTGTAGTATCTGTTCATTGGATGTATTTTCCTGTAGGCAGATCTTGTTTATTACTGATGGTGGTGTCATCTTCTCCAATATCTTCTCTAACACCTCTTGCGTTGCGGTATGAGTTGAGCGGTTACTCGATGAATTACGGAATTTTCTTATCTCGTTCCACACAGTGATCGGGGAGGTGTTACGGTTTAAGTTTTCGCAAAAGGCTATCCACTTTTGCCGCTTTTTCCTTTTCAAGAAGCGTTTTACTCTGGCCTGAATTTTACTTAAAAGAATAAAGTTTTCCTCCGTTGCGTGTTGTCGATAGATTTTTAGGGCTTGTTTTCGTTCTTGAACTGCCGCGGTACATTCTGAGTCCCACCAAACTGCAGATCTTCTTCGCTTTAATTTGACTGGGTGGTTTTCGGGAATCGTCGTAAGAGCCGCTTGTTCTATTCCGTTTAATATTTTCTCATAGTCGCGCTGCGTATCCCCGGTTTCTTTGAAGTTTGAGAATATATTGCTTGCTGCTTTTCTGTAGGCGCTCCAATCGGCACGCTTAATGTTCCATCTATACGTGGGTTTTCTTCCTTTGTATTCTATGTGATGTCGTTGATAAGAGAAAAAAATGGGAAGGTGGTCTGACCCACTGGTGTCTTTTATGGTTGTCCAGGACGGCTGTATGGGAGAGGTGGGTCGACGCCAGAATTATATCTACAGCTGATCTCCGTTCTCCTGGTTTTGATATCCTTATGTACGAGGCCGTCGTTAAGGACCACTAGTTCCTCTTCTTCTGCTACCTCCATTATCAGTCTTCCGACAACGTCCGTTCTTTCACTCCCCCAAACCAGATTATGACCGTTTACATCGCCCATTAAAATTACAGGTCGGGGATTTGTTTCACATAGGAGCTAATAACCTGCTTGCTTACAATCGTATTTGGAGAACGATAAATTACTAGTATGGTCGATTCAATACCGTTAACGCGCGTTCTTATTGCGCATCCTTCTACACCATTTATTACATTCCTTAGTTTCAGGCTGCGGAATGGTATGTTTCTTCTAATTAGTATAGCCACTCCACCGTAACCGTCTGCTCTGTCGTATCGCTCGGTATTATAGCCAGGGATGTTGAATTGTTCCTTAGGTTTAAGCCACGTTTCTGCAATTCCGGCAACACATACATCGTACGATTTTAATAGATGGTGCAAACTTTCTTTGTTGGAACGAACAGAACGTGCGTTCCAAAATAAAAGATTGTTCACTTCCCTATTCCCCGCCATTGTTGCTTAGCAATAAGTTGGTTCCTATATAAGTTGGTGACACATTGTTTAAGAATTGGAAGGTAAAATTCCGGAAGTGGCCATATTGAATATCGTTACAACCATCTCGCAAATCTTATCTATCATCTGTTCATTATAGGTACAGGTGAGGGTCTATAGGGATTGTTGGTGATTGGCTCTATGTGGGGTCTGTTGACATCATAGTATAAGTCAGACGGGATATTTTGAGCTGAGTTCTGTTGGCCGACCGGCGGCCGATTGAGCTGTTGTTGAGGAAGTGGATGCCGGCGGCTCGTAGGTGGAATGCTGGTCCGAGGTAGAGGCAGAGCCGTTATCTTTGAGGAAAAGCTAGTTTGTTGTACCGCGCTCTGTGCTGAGCGTAAAACAGGCAATTGCGGAAATTGTTCACATCTCTGGTTGGTGGTACGGCAGTCCTTTTCGCATAGGTGTTGATTGATTCAAGTGCTATGGCTTCCTCCCATGATATATTATCATGGGCCATGCGTAATTTAATTTGTTTCTGTCTAGTGAATTCGGGACAAATACGATCCGTTGAACGGTGGCTACCCCCACAGTGTACACAGTGTGGGTTTCCCTGATAAGTACATTCCTTCGTGTCGTGTTGTTCGCCACAATTTGCGCAACGAGCAGCACTGCGACACATTCTACTTGTGTGACCGAAACGGAGACAGTGAAAACAAGTTACCACGTTCCCCACGTATGGTTCGACACTGCAGCGAGTGCTATGAATGTATACATAGTTTGGTAGCCTTTGACCAAGAAATGTAACCTGTACTAGCTGCCGAGGTATTAGTTTCTGTTGCTCCTTCCCGCACCACTTTCCGCATGATCCGACGGACTTGTAAGACTTCCGTATCACACTCAATTTCTTTCTTTAGCTCATCTTCCGAAAAGGACGTGTCTACATTACGTATAAGCCCTTCCTTTACAGTACAAAATCGTGGTATATAGAACTTAATTTTTTGGGATGGTTTTCTGACTTTAGCTAAACAATTTGCCCACACTGCCGAGTTGAGTTCTACTTGCACACGGTTACGCCCTTTTCTACTAATATTAACTATAGCAGATTTAATGCCCGGTATTGATTCTCGGATTATTTTTCCTACAGTCATGGGGTGTAACCTACCGAGATTCTGTTGATCACTATGCACTGAATCATATTCGGCAAAGACATAGAATGGGCCACCATCACTTTCTCTAAACAAGTAAAAATTGTTGGCTTCACTATCACATGTTACTGTGGAATTTAAGTTAGACCACTTGCTTCCTGATTCTTGAGTTTTGACTTTTTTTGTTGCAACGTTGTCACTGGTTTCTGGCAACGACGACCTCGGTCGCTGTTTACCTCGAACGGCGTTCTCCCACGAAGTGTGGTTCACTGCGTCCACGTTCTGCTGGTCCATCAACTGCAAAGCTGCTGGCTGCTGTACTGGTAGAATAGCTTGCTGGTAGAAGCTGCCGGAGACGTCTTGCTGTCGACTGCTATCGCGCTCGTCATTCACCACGTTGTAGTACGTCCTTAGTCCTTCACCGACCGCCTGGCCAGTGTCATCTGCCTCCATTCCTAGCATTGCGAAACTGAGACTGTGTCTCAGTTACGCGTCGGGATTGTCGTTGTTACTTAACACTTGCTTTACACCACTGATTTAAACAAAAATAAGGTTAAACTTGGAACTGTCAATTTCTTGATGTCTACTGCTCCGAGCGTGTGTTGCGTAGTTTCCTTCTGAGTACGAGGAAGTTATCGCTACGAATGCCGGAACTAGACTGTGAGAAAGAAAATTGAAGCATTTGAAATGTGGTGCTACAGAAGAATGCTGAAAATTAAGTGGACAGACAAAGTAAGAAATGAACGAGTTTTGGAAATGATGGGTGAGGAAAGAAGTTTGTGGAAGAAGTATTTCAGAAAGAAGAGAGAGGCTGGTAGGTCAGACATGCTGGATTGGTTAATTTTCTGGTGGAGGGAACAGTCGAAGGTAAGAACTGTAGAGGAACACGGAGATTGGAACATGTGAAGCAGATAATTGAGGACTTGGGTTGTAAGGGGTATGTAGAAATAAAGAGGTTAGCACAGGATAGGAAGAGATGGAGGATTGCATCAAACCAGTCGAAAAACTGATGACAGCAAAAAAAAAATTATGCTTGTGAATAAATTATTTGTTCCATCTCGTACGGTACCTTCGTATTGTGTATTGCTGCTCCTTCCAAACATCGAACTATACAATTCTTACAAAAAAAAACTCCTAGGAATAAGTCTAGAAGCGTCCTGGTTTATGTATAACACACAACTCTACGAACAAACCAGTTTTACAACCATTAAAATCTCTCTGGAAACCGACAAAAAAAACCTTTCAACTTTATCTAAACTCTGTTTCTTGAGAGCAGGGTTATAATTTAGGTACGTCAATGGTACAACCGCGGCTCAAAACAAAGTCTTCCACGGGGCATTGTAAGTAAAAAATAAAGATGACGTCAGATGATCCTCCTTGAATATTTTCATTTTATATTTAATTTATCGAAGGTCTTGTAAATGTTACTATTCTCAAATCCAACTGTAATATTGCTTAGGTACAGAGGAACCTTATTGGAATGCCATCATATCAGATACTGTATATAGTCCAATAACTATATAGAGAACAAAAAGCTGTATAGCATATATGCGTTGTCGTTAAACATGCTAAATAACACAAAATAGGATTTCGAGTTCAAATAATTAAGTGATTAAATGTATGTATATATAGGGGTGAGAGGTTTTCACTTTCAGACTGTAGAGTAGATGAAAAGACATAGAGATTTGGCATTGAGTTATTTTACTAATAAAATTGATAATGTTCGGAAAACTAAAAGCCCTGCTTCTGAGAATTAGATGCAGTCACGATATCTCCAGCAGTATACACAAAGAAATGTTCGTATATAATCGTATGAACATAACTTTAATGAAAAGATTTTCGTAAATATCTACCTACGTACAGTGGAAAGAGACGTTGGAAACAAAGAAATCGTTAAGAAAAATCGGATACAAATTATGTCATACGACATTAAAACCTAAGGACCCGTTGACAATTGCAAATGGCTCATAGCAGAACAGCTAAGCAGCATTTTCGGTGTGTCAGGGAGGCGGTAATGCGGGTAACTTGTTCTCTGCTAACAGGGGCAAAACGTCAACACGGGAACCTCTAGGGACTCAGTCGTAACTTCGTTTTCCCTGGCAGCACAAGATGGTGCTTGTTATATCCTTCACGGGGCGCCAAAAACAGGTCTAATGGGTAGAACAGAGAGGTACCGCTAGACACCTTCCATTTCCAACGTAATGAACACAAAACTTGTTATGTGTGTCAGTAGAATTTAGTTTCATGGACTTAACTCTTACTGCGTGGATAAAATTTAAATGACTGACTAATAGGATTGACACTACTCGCATCAACATGATAATCAACTAAAAGCGTGTGATGTAAGCAGGAAAATTTTACACTCAAGTTAACAGTTAAAAAGAACACTCTCTGTTCAAAGTTTCTTTTAGGCAGACTGAATTTAGTTTAGTCCATAGAGTGGTGGACGCCTTAAATGACGCTACATACATACATAACTACAGTATCCATAGCATTTTATACTTAAAAAAGCAAGAGATTAACAGAAGTCAGCATACCCATTGTAAATTAGATCGGATGTTAACTAATTCCAGGTTGCAGACTCACAATGTAAAAGGTAAGATTTCTTATGTATTACCTGTTTACTATTGCTAAAACCTATTATATCCTATTATATATAGCGATTTAGACACACCGCTGACGTCACGTAATATAATAACACAGTATGGTGTATAGCAGGAATTACTATGCGTGATAGTTTCGCTTAAAACTCGGCATGTGACTACAGCAAAGTAATAATACATTTAGGTTTACTCTATTTACATTAACCACACAGAACAAGTAACAGTACTAATTTTATATTCTAAACCAGTGGTTCCCAATTAGTGGTATGCGTAACCGCAGGAATACATGAGGTTGTTTCAAGGGGTAGGCGCGGTAATCTCTTGGCTAAGGAAATCGCTTAAGATAACTGATACAGTGAAGAGTTTGGTCTGCTTGTCAACCCTTCCAAGACAAACGTTGTAGTCTTCTCTAAGAGAAAAATCCAGGAAACCATATCAATAAAAGGCAATAAGATCGAGCAAGTATCCTCCTTCAAATATTTAGGCACTGTGGTGGACGAACAGGATGATTGCAAGAAAGAATTCAAATAGAGAATAGAACAGGCAAGGAGACAATTTAGTAGCATGAACAAATTTTTCATAAGATCGGATTACAGTCTGCAATTGAGATTGCGAATGATTCGCTACTACGTGTTTTCCATTTTTCTTTATGGGTTTAAAAAGTTGGATCTTAGACCAAAATCTAGAGAAAAAGATTGAATCTTTTGAAATGTATTTGTATCGTCGTCCCTTGCGCATATCTTGGGTGCTGAAAGCAGTGCTGCCAGACACTTGGCTTTGAATATCCGTAGATGGCCTCTAAAATATCCGCAGACTGGGTACAAAAATCCGGAGACTTGCTAACTGAAAGACTGAAACAATAATTATCGAAGAGAGAGTCAAAATTAAGAATACTTATTATTTACAGGTCTTTAAAATTACAAAAATAATATTCTACATATAAAGTAAGAAATATCCTTGAACATACATCGTCACTTTTATCACCGCTGCTGCTGACCTACTGTCTCTCTCTCGCTCCTTTTTTATAGCGACCATTCATTATTTCTGTTGACATTAATTTTAGCATTTCTTTTGTTATAGGAAATGTTAATCACTGCGACTCCTTTAATGTTCGGATGTTGGTTGAGCCTTCTGGGAAGCCACTTCTTTGTAAGCCGTGCCAGCGAGCATGTCACCGTGTATAAAGATTGCGTCAGTAGTTTTGTATTGCAGTCTTTTAATATCTATAAAATCTGTAACCAAATAAAATATGAGTTTTATTTCAAACGTTGGTTCACACGAGCGGTTGCAAGGAAACGATTCACACTTATTGACAATTCTGTAATGCAGTAACACTATACGCTCAAAGTTTAAAAACACCCCAACATAAGGAAATATCGACAAATGATAAAAGTATCAAAAATCCGTAGATATTTAAGAAAATCCGAAAATCCTAACTTTTCACAAAAATCCGTAGAGATGGCAGCGCTGGCTAAAAGTCTCAAACGAAGAAGTACTTCATCGGGGAAACAAAAAGAATTGCTGCTCACTATAAAGCAAAGGAAAACGCAATGTCTAGTACACATTATGAGAGGCGAGAGGTACCAGCTACTGCAGCTCATCATTGAAGGGAAAATACAAGGGAAAAGATCTGTTGGGAGGAGAAGGAATTCGTGGCTGAAAGACATTCGGAGATGGTTCAATTGCACGTCTGAAGAGGCTTTCCATGCTGCAGTTTCACGCTCAGAGCTAGCTATGTGGACCGCCAACCTCCAATAGGAGAAGGCGACTTAAGAAGAAGAACTGAAAAAAAAAAAACAATTGCACAGACATTAATAGCGCTAAAACGAGAGGTCTAGTGGCTCAGTGGTTAAGGTGTCTGACTGTGGACCGAAAGATTCCCGGTTCGAATCCCTTTCACGGTGGGGATTTTCACAGGCCCTTGCTGTGTAATGCTTATTACGCCAGAACGCTTCGTGGTTCGGATTCCACTTTAAACTGTATATCTCCTGTATCTGGTAGCACTACCGGGTAAGGTTAAGGTTGCTAAGATAGGGGCGGAATGCGCAGCCAACAGAAACCCTATCAACAGGTCATTGCGACCACACGGAATTACTATTATTTATTATCGTCAAAATATATAATGTGTTTGAATTATACTACCGTAATGCTGTGCTTGTGCGAAGCGCTCAACTGGGATGAACGCATTTTTAATTATTTATCATTTCAGCTATGGGGGTACAAGAGGGTGAGCTCTGTCTCGAAGATGATACTCCAGGAAACCTAATTGGCTACCACTGTTCTAAACTATAAATACGTAGTTACAAGATAATTGTTGGTGAATATTTTAATAGTGTTATCTTCAAGTTACCATGTGCTGCCCCTGATCAGTTTGATAATACATTAGTAGAGGTGAAGAAGAGACATGTATTTAGAGTACAATAACAGCTTGCGTGAAGTGGAGCATGTTTGTCGTTCAGATGATGACGCGTAGTATTTGCTGGATTAAAAATGGGGATTGAGAATAACACTAATAAAGTATTGTACGTAAATTCATTAAAAATATAAAGAATATAAAAATCAATTGTCAAAAATAATTCCTCTACAAACTATATTTATCCAGTGTTGTTGTTGTTGTAAGATGTACGGTCGAAACCTTCTCCTTGTTCCAACATTCGTTTGCTCCTGATAAACTTTTTCAATAATTTACTATTTGAAAACAGTGTAACAAATTTACATAAGGAAAACATTTCAGTCGATTATTGAAATAAATGTGATTACAGTGGGCAGACAAGATATCGATTAGGAGAGACGTTTTCGCCAATTACAGCCGTGTTTTTTGTCGCTGTTCTTTCATTTAGCGCTCGTGGCAGTATTCAACTCACGTAAGACGGCTATAAGAAAAAGTCATAAAACAGAAGCGCGCTTCGCAGATATCGTCCACTAAATACGTCGCCATTTCGTGAGAAAATGACTCTCTCCCTCCTAAATGAATTCGTGGACGATTTTCCACATTTTTGACCCAAGCGCACCTATCGTTAATAATGCCATTTCAGTTTAGATTTTTTTTTCTTTATTATTGGTTGAGTGATGGGTGTAACATGATAGAAAACTTGTGCAATCAGTATAACCTCAATCAGGGAAGGTAAATCCTGGGTTTTGACTGTTGGGTAGAAATTTGAAGGTATACGATGAATAATCAGAGGAAGAAGCATATAAAAATTCTGTATAGTTCACGCGTTGTGTTTTGTGGAAAGCCAAATGCTACTGCCCTGATGGGTGTGTAATATTTTTTGACACTTTTTTTCCAATTACAACGAAATTCCTTTATCAACACCGTATCTGGCTCCCAGTGGAAGTGTAGAAGAAAGTCAATCTACCTTAAGTTTTACCATGTTTCTCTGTACTTAGGGGAAGTACGTATTTTTTCTAGATCAAAGCATCCTTCGCTGAATATGACGTATACTTAGCGATTTATTGCGCTGAAAAATCTAAGTGGAAGCATTGTCTGTCCGTGCTATTTTCCGCCAGTAGTGTTGTCCACTTTGTGTGTTTTGTCTGGACCGTTCTCAGTCGTGCGCTCATAAGCTGGGGTCGTGTGTATCGCTGATATTGGATACTACGGCAGGCAATATGGCGGCGGTTGTCGGATGTCAGGTCGCAAATACCAGGTCGTCAACAGCGGTAGAGTAAGAGGCATGGCTTCTCAGACGGAGGAGTTGGGTGCAATATACACAAATCATTATCAACAGTCGTCAAAGTTAGTAGAAGAAAATAAAAGGACCAACATACATATTTCTATCACGGAAATTGGAGAAATAAATTATTCCGGTGGTAGATTTCACTTAGTATTTAAATTGTGGTTGAACACTTCAGGATTTTTTAAAAGTGCGTTAAGTGTGTAGAAAGAAATGAGAAAAATCATCGACAATAGCAAAGAATATTTGTTTAGTAATTATTTGGCAACATTAACAGCGAAGCGTAGGTAATGAGGGGAAGAAATATTATTAGACTCAAGCTCATGAAATTATTACAGACTAGCTGATTTCAATTAACCAGTGATTTTTTCAGGTAAGTCGTTAACCAGGAACCGTAATACAGTGGTATAATATTTTCCAGGATCTAGTGGTTTGTGTGTGCTTGAAAAGGATCAGTGAAACGAATCCCAGGGAAAATGTTTGATTTATAAAGTATAGTAACCTGTTTGTTAAATTCTAAGGAAAACTGTTATCAAAAAAAGGAAATCACTAGGCGCAAAGTTTTTCACAAACAGAGAACTCTTTTATTTTCAAACACTTTTTCTAAAATTTTAAATGTGGAATCGAGAAAGGAGGATTGGATCATCTGAAATGCGATGCTCGAGAAGGATACTGATCATTAAGAGCAAAGAAAATTATGGAACGAGCGTGTTTGGTGAGGCTCCGCTTAATTTTTTAGTGGCGGAAATGCGTGAATTAAAGATTTACAGGTGAAAACAAACTTAAGAGTATATGATGCAGTTTGTAATGGGTATATTAAGAAGAGGATCTCAGGCTGGGAAGGGATGGAGGATTCGGGAGACAAGACAGAAAATGAAATTATAGTAAAGGAAAAACTATAAGTTATTTGGGCTTGTACTAGATATTTTTTATGGTAACTAAAATATTGATAAGAATATTTGTATCAGCTCTCAATGGTTCAGCAATTTTTGTGAGCCATCTGAGTATTAATATTCTTTTTAAGACATATCCTTTTCGTCGTTTTGAAAAAATCTTAATTCTTACAATATGAATTTAGATTTAAAGTTGTTTTAGAAGAAATCTTCATTGATAATTTTAAAATAATCCGTTAGATACTGGATTAGTTCCAGTGAAGAATAACTTATTATCGCTGTTATTCAGCATAAACACATGAGCGCTATGTAGCTGTCTGTGGTGTTGTGCTGTGTTTTCTCAGCGCGCCTCTCTGCCGCTCTGAAAGTTGTTCGTTGACATTCTGAGAGCAAAGGCAGCAGCAGCGGACTGACTACAGAACTCGTAGGAGAGGCCACCGTCCAATCAGAGCGGAGAGACTCCCCACCCTGCCAACGAGACGTGGGCTGCAGTCGTGCGGCATACTTAGAACTTCGTGTGGCTTGTGTTTCAGCCCTAGTAATGCCATCTCCTTTGAGCGTATTTCCTCAGGCGGTACACAGTATTGTCGACCGAAACACAGAAAACATATTTTTTACCCATGAAATTTTCCCAAGTTAGAGAGCGCCTTAGATGACTGTCTAAAATTGGTTGATATCTAAATGTATCATGGCTACATCCAATCTGTTACTAACCTGTAATTGATGGATGGTTTGGAGTAGCGTTTTCAGCCACAATGCTAACACATGTTTTTGGATTGGTAGGTGGTAACGTTCAGGCATCATATTTGTAAAGGCGCAGTTTAGATTTCCCGATCATGTTAGCTCACTTCAGACGAATGCAGGGATTTTTCCTTCGAATGTTTATGGGAAATATCCTTCCAGTTCGTTGTCGAAAATTCTCTCCCGATATTAATTTGTCGGAGTGAGGTTAGCCCCAATTTAAATGAAGAAATAGTTCATAAGGTATGAGTTACTCTTGTGAGCTCTGGGGTCCGTATTCAGAATTTGCTTTAACTTGCATTCGGTAAAAAAATATTATCTTCATTAGTCGATTTTACAAATTACCTTTCAAGCCGTATATATATGAAATAAAATAGGTAGTAGTGGGTCTTGGAAAATTGTGTTAATACTTTTAGAAGAAAATATTATCCAATTGTCGAGGAGAATTTTGTTCAGAATTTAGATTTTTAGCTTCAAGTAGTGATAAATACATATGTGATTATTTTTTATATTAATATCTACGGAATTCAGTTTTATGATATATTTATGAAATATTCCTTGACTGAACCTGCTGGATGAGCAGTAATGTTTCAGGTTCAAAACTCCGGAGGATCAAGATTTGATGTCCAACCCGATTATCCAGATTTTGGTTTTCCGATATTTCCCAAAATACCCCAGCTCCTTCACAAATCCATCGGATAATATTGTCCATTCTTTTCCTACAATCCATTTCAAACTCTCATTACTTTGACGTCAATGAACCTTAAAGCCCTAGACCATCTTTTAAGTCAGAATGAAAGAAAAAAATATTTCGTCAAAGTATAAAAAAATGAAATTATTGACTTAAGACCGGCACTCGAAACTAGGGTTTGCCACGTGAGATTTAAGTAGTGCAGTTCACAGTTTATGAAAACCACTTAGTTATATTTAACCGTCAAGTTTTGCATTGTTACTGGGTATGGAGCTTAAAGCTTATGCTGTGCTCTAAGCTCGTGAATAGAGAATCATGGAAGCGTAACGGCAGAAGCAAGAAGCGGTGCATTATACGGAGAGACCCTCGGGCCTGATGAATAAATGAACTCCTGCCGCTCGACGGGGAGCTTAATTGTTTTAACGCCAGCCCACTGGGAGAGGAACAGTCGTCTCCCACAACTAATTAAACAGCCTTCATCAAATGTCATTTTTTTTAAAAATTTTAACGTTATTACATCTATGGCTCAATTCAGATGTTTGTAAACAAAAAAGACGTTTAAATGAGAAGGGAAGATATTGAAATCTGATTACCCAATGAATGCGAGTGATAAAATCAAATTTAAATAAATGTTTTAATATCCAGCATGACCATCTGCTGTGGACAAAGCCCGTCTGCCCTCTTTGTCTCCGCGAAGGAGTTATGTTTCCCAAACAATAATTTCGTTGTTTGCCTATTTCACTTCATTTCGTCTTTGTCAACAGATATCTTATCCGATCTTTCGGAAAATAATGACAATAATCTATAGTTTTATATTTTGGATCTTAATAACAGCCTCGTGGATCAATTATCTCTTATATGACCTCAAAACGTCTGTTAGTTTTTTATTTTCATTATTATAGCTTTAAATTGTTTAATTTTCCGTTTATTGTGCGTAATATTGTTTTGATCTTGAAACAATTTTCTTGGGGCCAAGCAGTCTTTTGTAACGAAATGTTCGGAAACAGATTCTTAATTTTTTGTTTTGCCCAATGTAGCCACAAATCTATTCATGTGTTTTCTACAGTTATCTCATATCTTTGCAATGAACGCATGTAATTGGTTGTCTTGCAGGATTGAGGTAATGAACTACCATAGTCTCTTCATTCTGTAAGTATCTTGAGATGTACAGTAGGGGAGACTGGGTACGGTTGTGACAATTTTCATTTGATCGCTCATAATTTTCTTAGTATGCCAGTTACCTGGAAGAAAGGTGATTTTTATAGTAAAATGTACATTTTCCTACATATAAATAGTAAAGTTTTGTCCCTAAGTACAATGGTTAAGTCACAGTAACAAATTAGAAAAAAAAAAAAAAGTTTCACAACCGACCACACGCCAGGGGCGGTTGTGACAGTGCTTGGGGTCGGTAGTGACAGGTTCAAAAATACAACAAAACGGTCTAAAATCACTTTTATTTCGAATAATATCAAACATAATGTAACATAATCTTCTTCTGGATAAATTTAATTTTTACATGACAATAGAAATTAATCTGGGTAAACCTTAATCGCTTATAACTAATAAGGCATTGTAGCATCAATAGTTATTATAAAATTCTTGATATAGATCATTTTTATAATACCTGGTATATCGTAGAATGTCATTGTGACTCCCCATCTATTCGTCACAAGTAGTATTTTAAAAAATTTTTAAGTGTCCGAAGACAGGTCGGTCCAAGGACTGCAGGTTGTACGAGCAGTGTGGAGGAAACGAAAGCAAAGTGATTGCATTTTCTTTACAAAAATCCATTTTATTAATGTGGATATGCGAGGAATGGTTATCCAGCACTAGCAAGACTCTATGCTTTGGAGAAGCATTAGGAAATTTCTAAAATTGTTCCAGAAATCCTAGGAACAATGCACCTTGCATCCAGCCTGAAGAATTTGCAGTCCCAATTGATCCCTAGCAAAATGATCGTGATAACTAACCCGCGGAAATAAAGGAGGGATAGTATTTCCCAAGGCATTTTCTGCAAAAGTAACCGTGACTAATGTGCCTCGTACAGCTGTCGGTCTTCCTCAAGCGTTTTCTGGGCATCAAAAACGAAAAATTTACTGTCACAACCGTACCCAAAAAATATGTCACAACCGTCCCCAATGCACTCCTTCGCAAAACAACAATCGCCATGACAATACAAAATAAACTACATCCAAAGTAATCACTGCTATTTAACTACTAATATATAACTTATAACGAGGAAACACACTCATTACTCTATCTGTACACATACAACAACAATTATTAAAATAAATATAATAAAAATACTTATTTTTGACTGTTAAAAAGTAATGTAGGCCTCTACGATTGTTAATGTCACGTGATTTCTGACGCGATACCGTGAAACACCTTCAATCAGGCACGCCGCTCCTCTCTACCCCCTCCCCATCCCGGTATTCCTTACAGTTTGGCTAATATGACGACTGTTACAACCGTAACCTGGCACAACCGTACCCAGTCTCCCCTACTTTGTATTATGGTATGATATCCACAATGACCTGAAAAATTTATTGGAAAAATATCTGATGATAACACTTTACATGTCAGTGTTGACGAAAGTTATATGTCCATGTCTAAGTCCATGTTTCAGAAACCATGCGTCTCCAAGGTTTAAACTATTTACGATACATTTAACTTCTATTCTCTTGTCAAAGTTTGGAATTTGATCATCGGGAACACTTAAAGTTCTTTGTCAGCAAAGGCTTAAAGGGGTTTTTTCTTATCGGTTATGAAAAATGTATAAATTTAACCATCCTGTCAGCCTTGTCCAGAGAGATAAGTTATTTAATCGCTCTGCAAAATTTTTAGTATGATTTGAAATTTTTATTTGAAGACGGGAAATTTCAAGTTAACATCATTGCTATATAAAACTAAGACAGTTAAAACATAGGATATTTACTACGATTGCAAAACAGAAGCAAACATAAATAAATACCCTAGGTGCAAAATAAATGTCTGTAGCACATAGTGATTCCTTCCGGTCACCCAGCCAAGAACTAACAATGCCCAACATGGCATCATTTCTGTGATAGGACGAGAGCTGATTTATTCAACGTGGTACGGCCATAGGCAATAGAAATCCTCTCTACTAATGTGCTTAAATAATTTTATCTCGATTAAAACTTTGGAAAAATATTTATGCCAAGCACATTTGTTTAGTGATGAATTATTCTGTTATAGCACGATCTTTTTATATCTGAATTTATGCCTACAGTTTTGACATTAGATGCTGTGTATTCAGAGGCTTGTAAACAGAATTATGAGAGCGCGAGGTGGTAAGGAATACCAGAAACAACTAACCAAGGCATTAATAGCAGCTAAGATGTAAGATAAAAATGGTTTTAAGAATAATATTACTGGTGCAGGGTGACCATTGAAAGATGCATCTTTCAATGTGGTGACTGAGTTTCTATTTGAATTGCATTCGAGGCTGGAATTACGGTTTAACTCTGAATCCGAATCAGGGAACATCCTGGTGTAGTTCATCTGATTAAACAGAGCGCCGAAAAAATCCTAGCCGCAGAGAATTTTCTCGATATTGTGATACAGAAGGTTCCTTTTTCGAATACAGGTATAGGGTCTTAGCCTCAAGCAAAGCTTGGCTTAGCTAATGACAAGATGATGTAACGTTCCGTGGTTTGAATTTCAAGTTAAATTATACGTCTAATCGTGTGGTCTTTAAGCCCACTCGAAATTATAGTATCACTGATTACTTTTATTTTGCTCTCAGTCTATTATGGTTGTATTCCGCTGTAGTATGTAGCCCTATTACAGCACTTTATATGTTTCTTCAGATTCACAATATATTAATATTTCCTTTTGTTACAGATTATTTAAAAGAAAAATGGACAACACCATGGCTACTATATCGCACGTAAGTTTACTTTATCTGGGTCTCGACAAAATCACTCCAAAATGTTATAACTTTTGTAATATAGATACTATATATACTTCGTGAATTTTCTGATTTGCCATAAAGTAACTCACATAAAAAAACTTTCCAAGTTCCACAGGTACTGAATGTGATTATTCAGGTTATAGTGTTTGCCAAATTAACGAACATAACCAGCTATGTGTGCTAATATAATATAATTTTCTTACGGGTTTAATGCTGTGTTGAAACACTCCTGCTTCTTCTTATTCCCGACGTTTCGACCAGTCTCCAGCAGATAATCTGAAGCAGATTCGGTAGACGGCCCCTGATGAAGACCTAAGCCCTGGTCGAAACGTCGGGAATAAGAAGAAGCAGGAGTGTTTCAACGCAGCAAATTATATTATATTAACATGACGGCTGCAAAAACAACAAAATCTCTTCGCTATGTGTGCTGTTTGGACTTTCATTTCAGTTGATATAAATTTTTATCAAACGATCTCTGCCATAAACCCTCTCGGCTGGTAAAGTAAAGAACGTTCAGGACGGAATAACATCTCTCGTGATGTACACTAGGTCATATTGTTATTGCATAATTAACACTTTCATTAATTTCAATTATGACTGTATGGCTCGAGAAGGATATTGTGTATATAGTTTATCGAGATACCGTCCTAGGTTTTACCTAGAGTCGCTTAGGGAAACCATTCTATGACGAAATGTGAATGGTACCGTAAATCGAACCACCCCACCACCATTAATTAACGACTGGTCGATGGTTACTTACGGTTTAGTCGATATAATTTATATGCCTGCCTACTATTTCTCTCTCCTTTTGTGCTTGCATTCATACGTATATGTGATAAAATCAAATTCAGAAAAAAAAATGAATGGAATAATTTGAATGTTTAAATATTTTAATTTTAAACGAATCGATTAACACTGTTTCACTAACTCGCCTTTGCGTTTTATACTGCTTTTACGTCTCCACTGATTAAGTTAGTCTGGTTTTAATTAGTTAACATCGTTAGATACCGCCAAGATCCACAGACGAACTTAATTACTGCTAGTGACAATTAGAAGGCTATAACGACGAATCTAATATGCTGACTTTTGTAATAACACTAAATTGCTATAAACGCAATATTCCTACATCGGAATGTAATATGTAAAAATTTAAAACAATCCTAATGTTCTCCCTCGCCAGGGACTCTTAGTTTTTACGTTCTTTGCAGGGAAAAGTTACCACCGTCGAAAGGAAGCGGTTAAATGATTCAACAGTAATAAGATGGAACTGTGGTCAACGTAAATTATGATTATGGCTTAGACACTAAAATTATACGCGCCAGCAGAAATACTGGAGTAAGACTGATGGACTCGTAATCAATCATTCAAACAGTGGAGAATGCAGTAAGCATTCATTTGAACTAACTTGTTTTTTCGATTTTTGTGTTTAGCACTTGATTCATACTGAAACAGGATGTTAATGTGATCATCTATCCATACACAACAACTGAAGTCACGTCAAAACGTGATTGTATATCAGAATATAAGTCACTTTCCTTCCACTTTAATGCCTCATTAGATTGATTAGGCCCTATTTTTGATCGTAATTTCTTTAAACAGCTTCGAAAATTCCTTGGAAATACTTAAGGCATTTCTTCAAAGAAAACGTACTGTACGTATGTAATGCATGTAATATGTAGCTATTTTATGCCATATGACTTGACTATAACATTTAAATATGTGTATTCATACGAATATATTTTTTCAGTACTTTAAATCCCCGTACGGGAATAATGCAACCCCCTTTATCAATTATGGGAGCGTTATTCACTGTTATTCATATCTGCTAGTAAATTGATTTTATATTAAGGAGGGAATGGGGACGCATATTGCTTCTGTGAATGGTAGAATCCATATTCAAGGATCTATTGGTAGGATGTAGGCTACCTTCCCCAATCCTCCTTATAACAGCTTCATTGCAGCACAAATCATCTTCCTTTATTTTAACATTAATGAAACTTATAAATTCAAATAATTAACTGCAGTACTTTCTACTAGGAAGTAAAAAATCCAACACTTTTAGACGCTAATCATATCACGTTACTTAAAAATCTGATATGGCACGGTATAAATATAACTGCCGAAAACAAAATAAAAATGTATAAATCTACATTGAGTTGTATACTTATTCACATTGCAGAGCTCAAAGTTGACACAATTAAAACAAAAAAAGTTAAATATTGGAAAGCTTACATAGACAAAACAAATAAAGGGAAAAAAAGAGAAAAAAAATCTGTATATAGAAAAAGAGAAAGGGGAAGGTTATTAAAACGGCGATAGGAATGTTTTATAATAACATAAATGATAGAGAGACAAAAAAGAAACAAGCAGCAGTCTAAAAAAAGAAATTAGATGGCTAGAGGATGGCACAAACGCTCATGAAACACCTCATGTAGATACAAATAGTATTAAAAGCTCACATTTTGATATATCAAATCAACTACTTATCCAAATTTCATTATACCGTCGACTGTAATATACCATAATCTCCGAACCTGAAACTAAATCTACTTCCTGTTCTAAAGGCAGAAATAAACCTGCCTCAGTTAACAAAGTGTTGTAAAACACGAAGTTATATGCCAAGTTTCGTACACGTAGTGGAATAATGTTTAAGGTCGCTATTTCCAGACGCAGTCAGGATATCTACAATGGTATGCAAACAAAATACAAATTAAGTAAACATTGAAACATCTCTCCATGATATATATATATATATATATTTCTTATTCTCTCTTTTTATGTTTCTCATATAAAATAAACGAATCATCTATGATTATGACGCACAGCTTATTAAATACAGAATCATTTTACGCAGTATTCAACAAAACGAATACATGTTGGTGATTGTAGGACTAGAAACAATTAGGTGAGTCAAAATATGCTTTAACGGAGACAGATGCTGCACAACATGTTTTATTAATGTTTTACAGTTCTGAAATAAATAACAATAAGTAGAAATCATTTGATTAATATTATTAATTTTAGTTATTCGTGGTGATTGAGCCCGTGAATGTTCGGTAAATACGGTTTCTTGTAACAACCATAAATATTTTCCGCGTACATTCTCATATTTGTTATAATCGATATTATTTCAACACGGCCACAATCATTTTATATTTTTGAAACACTAGGAGTTTCTTTGCTTATCATCAGTCTCTCAATTCTTATGTTGCAGAATTTCAGCTCTTCAGTTTGCTGGATTAACTTCCTCATCACATACCCATTACAACCAACATCCACATTTAACATACGTATTACATCATAATCCACCTCTACACTTCCCACAACCGACTGATCCTTCCTCTAGCAAATAAATCAAACCCTACACACATACAAATACTAGGGGGTTTTCTCCTTCCCGGGCACAATAACTACAAAACTTTCTTTGCAGAGTTAAAATGTCTTAAAATGTGACCTACAATTCTATCTCTTCTTCGTATTTGCTTCTTATACAATATTTTTTCCCCCACTCATAATTTCCAAAACACGTTCGTTCCGTATTTTATCTGCCCATTTTATTTTTAACATCACTCCAAAGCACCACGTTTCAAATACTTCAAGGGCGATTCCATTAAGTGCTGATATCTCTACATACAGATTTTTAATATTTTTCTGAGTCCTACGTTAGTGTTTAAAATTAAGGAACCCAATCGCAATTTCATTTCCTAAATAGCAGAATTATCTTACTTTTACTACTACCTCTAATCCTGTTTTTATATTTCATATAATTTTGTAATAATTTCTGTATTAATTCACGTCGTTTATCTTTCGTTGGTTTATATTTATTCCTTCTTCCAGTGTTTCATTCGTTTCATTCAATAATTTCTCCATATCTTTTTTTATTTACTTATGGGTTTACACCTCGTCGACGTCGAGGTCATTAAAGGCTGGGAACAAGGAACGGGAAGTAATTCAGCCATGGCCATTCGCCTGGAGTGTTTTGGGGAAACCAATGAAAAACCAAATCTGGATGCCCGGACGGGGATTCGAGTCGGCGTCTTCCCGAATGCGGAGCCAGAGCGTTAACCACTCACCCACCACGCTCGGTCCCATATCATCATTCTTGTCTTTCAACAGGGCAATGTCATCAGCAAATCGAAACACACTGATTGAACGCTTGACATCATATTCAAATTTTTTTTTTTAACTGCTTAACGTCTCTTAACAGCGAGGTCTTTAGAGACGGGAAAGGATGGGGGACATGGAATGGGAAGGAATTCGACTATAGCCTTTTGAAGGAACCATCCCGGCATTTGCCTAAATTTATTTGGGAAACCATGGAAAAACCAAATCTGGATGCCCGGACGGGGATTCGAACCGCCGTCCTCCCGAATGCGAGGCGAGAACGCTAACTGTTACAATATTTCTTTCACTTCCTTCATTGATTCCTCTGCATACAAATGTAATATTGGAGGACATATACAACGAATTAGCCTCACATGCATTTCTACTGAAGCTAGTGTTCATGACTTTCTTGTTTTGTATAGTTCGTGAGCATTACAAAGAATATAACTTATCCCGCTTTATAAATATTTTGTATCTGACCTTTTATACCAGCTGACATTACCAAAAGTTTTCTCTAGTTCCAAAAGCGCCTTAAAAGTATCATGGTTTCCTTCATTTATACTTGTTATCTTAACACCAGAATGGTTTCTCTTTTACCACAAATTTTTCCTAACACAAATTGATGTTTATCTAACACATCTTCCACATTTCTCGATTTCTGTTTATTTTTCCTACTTTGAAGATGTTTCATTAGACGTATTGTGATATAATTATCGTATTTGTCAATTTGTGTTTTCTTTGGGACTGTACAGATGATAGTTTCATCAAAATCCCTTGGGTGTTGGGTTAAGACAGCGTATGCAGAAATAACCTATAATACGATCTTAAGCTATTGTCTTCTGTGACAAGAAAAATGCAGGTTAATAAGAAGGAGAGAAAAGTCACTTAAAAATGTAAACTCGAGTATATCGTCGCTGTGACGCAGAAGATGAAAAGTACCTCTACAGTATTTATTTATTTATCCTATGATTAGATCTATCACACTAGATGCTTAAACATATACAAGGACAAGAATGTTGGTAGCATTCACAAATCGATGCCCAGTTGTTGGGCCTACAGAGTCATGGTCTTCATTCCTGGTTTCGTGAAAAATTCGATGCATTGTGGTTGTGTTGGAGTATACGATGATAATGAATTAGTTCATATTTGTTCACTTAGTGATGATTACTACGAAGTATATATCATCTTGCTCCCATATGAGGCAAGATAGGGGAAAAGTACTGAATATTGTAGTCAATTATCAGGTAAGAAATAATTTAATGTTTACTATTTTTATTGTAATCCAAAAAATGGAAATGACAGATGATTTCTGCAGTAAAATGTACCAATTCCTTCTGGTAAAACTGATGTTCTTTTTGTGAAAACACATAAACCTCTTGTCGTATTACATCCACCTCCTCTTCCTACGTTCTGAAATATTTTTCCCAGGCAGCTTGGTCGATTCTCATCCTACTGAATTGCAAATGGACATATAACATTTTTGGTAACAATATATCATGCAATTTTGTTAATTCCTTAAATTACAATCAGAGTATTTCAAAACTTATATGTAAAACCTCCGTTAGTGAAACTGTGTTGCAGGGTTGGCAGTTTTAGTGGTAAGGCTGAATGACAGAATGTCTTGGTGGAGACGTGGTTGCAATTAGGAGCAAGAAGCGCAGACACATTGTATGTACTGTTTGAACAGGGCTGCTTTGTAAAAAACTGTAAGGGTTTGTTTGGTTGGTTTTGAAGAAAGTTGCTGCTAAATGTACGATACAAAAACTTTTGAAAAAAAAACAATTGTTATAAGGTGCATATTGTGCTCGATGTAAAAAGACATAGTAGTTAGTGACAGTAAAGTTCGCTTCCCACGTGTAATGGGATCATGCGGGCTGGAAGTTTATTTTATGTGTTAAAAATAAATGATTTCAAGAAATAGCCGTAATTGAGCAGTAACTACAGGACACTGAAGTTTTGAGGAAGTGATATCTGAAGTTCTACTGGTTTTTGTTATCTTGTTGGTGAGAATGGAGAAGAGTAGAGACCAACATTTTTATTCGTGTGTGATCGTCAAGTATTTTGTTTGTTCTCATTCCAGTATTTTATTTTATTTTTAATATAGTTTACGTGTTTCCTATCACTGACTCTATGCTAAAGTATTGACACCAGGCTGCGGTGTACTGCAAAGTAATTGGTAGTGGAATGCTCATTATATATGTAAAGAAAACCACTGTGACTCTGATCTGAGGTTTTCAGTGACGGAAGAAACTTTCACTATTTAGTAACTCGGTCACTGTAGATAGAATAAGTCGTTGCGTACATCTAGTACTCACGATTGTGTAGCAAAGGCCCACCTTATATGCGAAACCTCTCTGCTATACATATGGAGAAACGGTATTCACCATTGCTGTCAACGTTTCGTCTTCCTGATAAAACACATTTATGACAGTCACATATAGGCAATTACTGCCTATACGTGGAGGAAAGGAATTTGCTACATTGACTTTTGTACGGCTTACTCCGATTCCTGCATCGTGAAGTAAGATCTCTTTAGAGAATTAGTGTATTGGATCAGCGAGATATAAAACAATTTGTGATGTAACAAGTACTGAAATTTGTAATGTATTTTACAGAAACTGGTCAGAAAGTATTATCGTCGAGTGGGTCTATATTCACTGTAAGGGAAACCACCGTTGACATTTATTTAGTCGACAAACACTCAAGTTTCGATCATCGCATTACTGTATTTGTATGACGTTAAGGGCACAAACCCAGCTATAACTCGATATCGGACATCATTAATCACCCAGCGCCGCAACCAGTTAACCCGATCAACGAAACTGAGAACACGAAAGAGGGTACTGCCAGAATGACGACTGAAATACCCGTGTATGTTCACAATACTACTCATGTAATCGAAGCTATCAACGGAAGGTATAATTGCTCGATGTTGATTTAAGTTATTAATATATGACACTTGCTAAGTTCTTTTTCATTCTCTCGGAACGCGTTTCGCATTGCTCTCTGAAGCATCATCGTATATATTATAAACGTTATAATATATTTGCATCAATTTAAGTAAAAATAATAGATACACAGTATTTTATCGTGTGTGTTGGCGCTCTTGGGGAAAGTTAACTGACGACAAAATTACTTATTATTTTCCTGTTTGAGACGAATGAAATCACCAGGAGGAAATTTTCATCAACACAATAAAGTAAAATAGTCGATCTCCAGAGAAGTTTGTCTCTTGACATGCTACCCAGACAAGCCAACCTGGATTATTATCAGCGACAAAGAAAATCAGTTCTGGCACTTAGGTTGATAGCAGTTGGCAAGCCACAACCGTAGGAATGCTATTATGGAACTCATTTTCTGGAGTTAAAGAGACTTTGCAGAATTGGTTGGGCACAGACCTTCCCTCCTAGTTGTTGACCGGCAGTCACCAGTGGTTGCTGTTAGTCATCAGTCATGATTCGCATAGTAGTAGTCTTTCACGATGGGAGCATCATTTATCTCATTGATTTCTATAAAATTTTACGCAGTTCTTCTCTGCCGTCAAATTTTCTTGTGGAAACTGCACATCGAGTGTATCCGTATGGTCCTGAAATATCAGGTCGAGTACATTACCACCTGCTGAAGAGGTATAAACTGGTTGGGGTTGATTTGCCACAGTACAATCTTTAGCCACCAAGTGCGAAACACGGGTAATAAGTATTATCAAAATCGCTACCGCCGTTTCAGGAACGTAACAAAAAGTAGACTCACCACCACTGTACCTGTCAAAGGGTACGTTGGGGTTGATTTACACCTACAGCTTTTTCAGTCACCTATTGATAAATAATTGTAGTAAGATTCATTAAAATTGCAATATGTATTTTGATGTATTTTTGTAAAAATATTTTTTTTCTGTTTCATAAAAATAAAACACGCAAAAAAAATATTCCCTCCAAATGAGGTCGACACTCCAGATCTCAGAACGGGATTACAGCGACTCGATCCGCGCGATCTTTTACCCACTGCCAATTCAGGAACATTTCTACTGGTAAACAACCACCTTTTGTCTACATTTTTTATATTTCGGTTTCTTATAAATTATGATCCCTTACTATGAACGCCATCGTGGTGAGAAACCTGAAGTTTGACACTAATGTTCGCAGCTTAAAACGTCTTCTCGTGAACTTTCGTAATGAAAGGAAATAATGTATCAGACATTTTTAAGGTTAAACACAAATTTTTAATTCCTTCGCCGTAACTATTCGTTTTTCAGGAATGAAAAGTATCTTATGGTCTAATCCACAGTATATTCTAATACTACGCCATATTTTATTCACATCTGTTGAGTCACCACTGCCTGACTGAGTAACAAACATCTATTAATGCAAACTTTTGCAATTATACTGTTAAATTCGGACTAGATATACGTTCTTTACCACGTTTTATATACGGTCACGGGACTAGAATAGATCTACATATATATGCGGCCTGGACGGCGATTAAAACTAATACTACTGAAATTTGTCACGGGACTAGAATAGATCTACATATATATGCGGCCTGGACGGCGATTAAAACTAATACTACTGACATTTTATTTAATTACTCAATTATGAAGAATGTTATGATCATTGTTTCCAACCTACAAATACATAGAAGTAAATAAAAATGAAGAAAATGCAGCTTCAGCGAATACGCCAAATAAAAATAACTACAAGGACGGAAAGGACATTATTGAATCATAAACTACAATTCATTGCACTTTTATTCAACCGAAAAGTTTTTAAGTAATCTGGCGTATTATGGAATATAAATAAACAAAAAGTTGATTCAAACGAAATACATAATTTTCTTTTGGTATTTTTAAAATTCATTTTTTTTTTTTTTTTTTTTTTTTTTTTTTTTTTTTTTTTTTTTTTTTTTTTTTTTTTTTGCAATTGCTTGGTTAGTAATTAACGCTTATAACTTCGAATTTGTAGTAAACTTTATCACCGCTGTTAGTCCGTCAGTAAAATTCGGGCGTATGATATCGGGATGCAGCCGACAGTTATTTCTGTGACCACGCCGGTGGATGGAATGAGCAAACTAAATCATATAGTAGGTTTATAATATTATATTAAGGTTATTTTCAGTAATAGTCACTGACAACTTATTTTGGGACAGCTTTTACAAGTGGCGTCGTTTAATCAGCGCTAACATACGTCCTCTACTGTGTTGGTTAATTACTCGTTAACACCTTCACCTCCGATTGGCCAAATTTCCGTACACGTCGTCCCGTCCAGTGATAGAGGCAACTTCATTATCGCATACAATGACCACGTCGTGTTGACCTGAGCTGCAGCACACGTGGCAGTGTAAGTGTAATCCTTTGTGGCTCGGCCATGAATTTTCATCCTGATCTGTAATGGAGATATCCCTTTGTCCGACTAGATTGTAATGAACCACACCATTATTCACGCGGAAACCACGTGAATACATGAAAGGTGAGCCTGGAGGGTGCCTATCATAAGGGTGCCTATCATAAGGGTGCCTATCATAAGGGAAGGTCTGGGTTCGATTCGGGTAGTGGTGATCACTCAAAGGAAACGCCAGGGTGGTTAAAGGTATATCAGATTTGTTTTCCGTTTCGCAAGCAACCGGTTTTAAACAGTTTTATCCGCAAGCTCGCCGCTGTCACCTAGACCGTAAGATTCAATTACCATTCCGTACTGAAAGTGGTGGCTTGGTAATGACATGCATAATTGCTAATTTATTGTAACACGCTCTTTATGAATTACTGCGTCGATTCAGAATCAGCTGAATTGCTGAATAATGTGTGGGTGGAGACTGAATAATGTTTGAAGCCGATAGAGTCTTGAGAGCCCCAAAAGATTCCATCACAATCATTTCTAAGCCTGTCAAAAATGACGGTTTGAACGCAGTGTTCCGGCAATTTATTTTCTCGCAGTTGGTTAATGGACTGGGGCTGGTATATTATGACGTCCATTACTTTCACATTTCGATGGTTCAATTACTCCATGCTCCTAACTGCGCGTTGCTCTTATGACGATGCATTGCACAACACTCTCAACGTGTAACTTAAAACAAAACATTATTTTTATACCTAATTTCTATTTTTAACTTAATGGGGAAAAATCAGTATAAAGACGTATATAGCCAGTATAAATTATGTGCTTCCTGTAGGCTGTAATACCCACATTTTTTTTTTGGTTTATTACTTTCCTATTTATTGGTTACAAAATTCAGAGATGTATGGTACTAGGTATCAAGGTATCAATGCCAGGTACAAGATACAATACACAAAATCAAAGTGTGGTGCAAATACAAAGATTTAAGATACAGACTTCTTGGATGTGAAATACGAAGATACATGCTTCTGTTAAATTCATCATTCACACTGTTCATTTCTTGTGGGCTAGCAGCGTGGTCATTCCGTGAGTTTTGTTTTCTTCGGCAGCTGTCTTCTCCTGCGCTCTTCCGGGTTGGCACCCCTGTGTGTGTTGTTACGGAATGCTTGGGTGTCCGCCCATTACGAGGGATTGCAGTGCGTTGCCGTATGAGCTGGCGTAACGGGGAGAAGTGGTCGCCTTAGCGAATTCTCTCTCCATGTAGGAGATGTAATTGGTGTATTCTTTGTCGTGGTGTTGACAAACATATAGCACTGTATGGCCTAGCAGCCATGTTGCGGCATTTTGTTTCTGTGCTGGTTTTCGGATCTTATCGGGTCTGAGGATTTCCTGTATTGAAATTGTGGTTCCGTCCAGCTGGGCTAACTTGTATTTCAGCCATACCCAAATGCGCTGTGTTTCGCCGCACGAGAAGCGGTGCAAAAGGGTGTCTGTGTTGCCGCATTTGTGGCACCTGTCAGTTGCCGAGAGATGAATCCGAAAAAGTTTTTCGTTTGTCGGTATTAGTTCGTTGGTTGTTTTATACCATGCGGACATTACCTCGGATGGAAGGTTCTTGTTAAAGATGGTTCGCCAAACTTGGGGCCAGTTAGTGCTCGGATACTTTAATTCAATGTTGTTTCTTTCGGCCATTGTTGAAAGTCTAATATAGATGTCCCTTGTTGTTTTGGGTGGCGGAGGGTCTAAGCTCGTTTCGAAATAACTTTTTTCTAGAAAATAGATTCTGAGCTGGTTTAAGTTCTTCCCTATGTTTCCTATGTAGACTGGGGCTTTCGTGCATTGTGGTTTGTAGTGCCTCATAACTGAAGTTGTGAAACTGGAGTCGTTGTCTTTCAGCTTGTCTATTGCGTGTATCAGTAAAGCTTTGCACCTGGCCTTTACATTGATGACGTCCAGGCCTCCCTTTATTTTTGGTCGTGTTAGCGTTTCAAATTTTACCTTAAATATGTCGTTTTGACATACAAACCAACATAAGGCTTTTTGCAGATTTTCCGCAATGGGGTCAGGCGCTGGTAGTACCTGGGCTAGGTAGCTTATTTTGCCTAGGATGCAGGTGGTTATCATTCTTGATTTTTGGACCATGTTGAGGCTTCTGAAACTGTGCGCTCTCAGGATTGCTCTTACTTTATTTAAGGTATTTCTCCAGTTGTTTGTGGACATTTTTTTCGGGTTTTCCTCGAGTATTATTCCTAGGGATATATGTTTCGTAACTTCGTGACCCAGAAGATTTTTCCCCGTGCCTGTGAGTCCTTTACCAATGTGAAGTAGTGCGGACTTGTTAACGTTTACTCTTGCGTTTGTTGCTCGCTGGAAGAGTTTAATGGCGTTTGTGATTTTATTCAAGTCGTCCTGTGAAGTGACATAAAAGCCCACGTCATCTGCGTATGCTCGGCAGCTTACTCGTTTTCCGTCGAAAAGGTATCCATTGATGGTTTTGTCTATATGTCTTAGCAGAGGTTCTATTGAGATGCTAAAAAGTATCATTGACAGAGGGCATCCTTGTCTTACGGATCGCGTTATTCTGAAGGATCTGGTCAATGTGCCGTTGATTAGGAGTTTGGAGGAAACATTAGTTATTATTTTTTCCACCGCTGTAGTGAAACTTACACCTAAACCAAATTTTCTTAAGGCTTTTAGCAGAAACTGGTGATTCACGCGGTCATAGGCTTTTTCTAGGTCAGCAAAATAGATTGCTGCGCGGGATTTTTTTTCAGCGGCAATGGAGATTATATCTCTATATTCGTTCGTGGCTTGGATTATGCCTCGTCCTGGTATGGGGCCTGATTGATAACTACCGAGAATCCTACTTAAAAACGGTTCTAGTCTTTTCTTTAACATTCTGGTTAATATTTTGAAATCTGAGTTTAGTAGTGTAATTGGTCTCAGGTGTCTCACCTCTTTGCTTTTGCCGCTCTTTGGTAAGAGTACGATTATCCCTTCACTGAAAACTTGGGGTATAATGCTGATCCTCCATATGTCATTCATCGCTTGGAGTAGTTTCCTGTTTATCAGAGGCCAAAACATGGAATAAAATTCAACTGGTATTCCATCAGGCCCGGGTGATCTTTTTCTTGCTGCCTTCCTGATTGAGACTTCCATCTCTTCAGGGTCAAAATCTCTGGAGAGGTTTTCCCTTTCAATGTCGGAGATAACACTGTTGATGGGTTCTAAAAACTGTTGGGCTGCTCTTTCATCATTTCCTTCCTCTGTGTAGAGGTCTGAAAAATACAAGAGTGCGGCATTGACGATTTCCCTTTGAGTTCTTAACGTATCGCCGTTGTTGTTCTTTATCTCCGTGATCAAGGTCTGATCTCTTCTTTTCTGGGCTCTCGTTAAATGATATAGAGAAGCAGTTTCTTCTTCTACTATATTTTTAGGCTTTGATCGTAACAATAGACTGTTTGTGCTGTTTTCCTTAAGCCTAGTTATTTTTGCCTTGTATTTTTTAATCAGTGCGAAGGTGGATGGGTTTGGGTTCGTGTCTGCGTACAGTTCTCGTAGGCATCTATAGTAGAATTCGATAGTCTCGTTCTGCCAGTATCTTTTCCGTTTTGAGTGGAGTATTATTGTTTTGCGGAGATATGGTTTTGCTTTGAGTAGCCACCATTCCAAGCTATTTCTATATTGATGGCAATGTTGCAAGCAGGATTGCCAGGCGCTATGGATAAGGGTTTTAAGCTCTGCGTCGTTTAGTAAAGAAGTATTCATTTTCCAATACCCTTTATTCCTCCTTACTGACTGAGGTGGCATTTTTATGTGACACAGGTAACTGCAGTGATCTGAGAAGTTTATAGGAGCTATGTCAGTGCTACATATTTCACTTGCTAAGTTACTGGTTACGTATATTCGATCTAGCCTACTGCCTGATGAGCTGGTGATATATGTGAATTTCTGGAGATCTCCCTGGGTTTGTCTGAATGAGTCCACGAGGTGTAACCCGTTAATCAAGTTTTCTAGTTCAGGGCATCTGTTGAAATTCGGGTGTTGGTCTCTGGGGTGAGTGACGCAATTAAAGTCTCCACCCATTATGATTTTTGTCGGATTATTCCTGAGAAGGAAAGGCACGTTGGTTTTGAAGAACATTGATCTCTCTTTCCTTTTGTTAGTTCCTGAGGGTGCATAGACGTTGACGACCAAGATTTCATTTATAAAGACTGAGATTCCCCTCCCCGTTTCCAGGATATCAGCATTCTTGCAGGGGATGCCATCTTTGACTAAAATTGCAGTTCCTGTACCACCATCTGGGGAGGAATTTAGGAAGAGGGTAAAACCAGTGATACGCAAATCTATGAGGATGACTTCTTGGAGCAGTGCTATGTCAATGCAGTTGTGATACAGGTAATCCTTTAAGCTTTTCACTTTTAACTTAGTGGTGATTCTATTAATATTGATGGTGGCTATTTTATAAGTCTGCTGCATGGATTTGTGCAATACAATCTGCTACTATCTCAAAGGCTTTATTTGGCTGTGAAGGGAGGTAGGCAATATTGTCTTCCTCAGTTGACATTGGCGCCTCATCCTCATTACCCGGCACATCATCGGCCCAACTTGTGAATTCCATTCCAGTTATAACGGGATTTTTTTTCATTTGGTCAGTTTCCTGCTTGTTTTTTGATGGAATTGGAGGGTTTTGCAGCGGTAGTGTTATGCTACTTTTATCTTCCTGTAATCGCGTACGTTTGATTGTTTCTACCCTTTTTTTTGAAGTTCGTGATGTTTGTGTAGCAGGTTTACGTCCCCGTCGCTTTTTCCTTGTGCTTAGCTGCGTTAAGCCCTCTGCTTCTGAATCAAGTGCAGAAGAAGACTGCAGTGTGTCCAGAGGGGAAGTTGGTTGTGACGCATTACGGATATCGGTTGACTGTTTGAGTGAATTCAAAGATTCAGTCTGTAAATGTGGACAGAAAACAGTCTCACTTTGCTGTTTCTCGACTGTGTTAGACTTTTTTTCCTGGTTTTCAATTATTTCTGTGGAGTGAGACCCCTGTTGTATTGTGTCACCCAGAATATCACAAGCGTTTGTGTCACATAACGATTTGGTGTTCTGATTTGTTAAAGGTGGGAAATTAGAGTCCTGTTCAGAACCAAACAATTTCCCGTGATCCTGTGGAACATCTTGTCTTAAGAAACGAATCGGCATGGTCGCAGTTTGCCTTCGTGGGCATTCCGCACGTACGTGATCAATGGCGTTACATACAGCGCATGTCCTGGGCTGCCCGTCATAAATAATCAGAGCGCGATACCCTGCAACCATTATATATGAAGGGATGTGTTTCTTTATTTCCATTTTTACAATCTTTACCCCGTTAGGCTTACGATATCTGATGTTGCCTCCCCAGCAGTCTTCTGATATTGCAAAGATCACCCCGAAAGGTTTCAATGCTAACAGTATTGACTCATTAGATATTTCAAAGGGAAGGTTAACAATACGGATATTGCGATATCCCATTCCCGCATCTGATACAGAAACGTTACTGATCTGACCATCGGTGTGTTTAAATTTCAAGTTCCCTGCAAAATCCTTTATTATCTTTTCGCATGCTTCCTTATTCTCAAATTTTACAAAAACAGCATTTTGGAATGAATCTAGCTGTATTCCAAAAACATCACTCTCTTTCAAATGCACCACTTCAAAAAGCCATTCATGAATTTCGAGAGCCGTTGGTCTGATGAATTTCCTATCAAACCCGAATTTGATGGTATTCTTTCTAATTGAATCTATAGGAGCCATGACACAAAACTGCTACTTACAGTCCAGCTGCAATCGCTGCGTCCAACGTGCGCCGTAACAGCAATCGGCGTGCACAAGGTTACGCCGCAAAATACGTATTACCCACACCACTGATATCGTCAGAGCTTCACATTAGAACAAAACAAAAGGAATTCTACTTAAAATCACTTGAAAACCACCTTAAAACAGTTTTTTTATAGCACTAAACTTCAATACGTGTTTCCAATGACCTGAGAATATAACGAAAGTATCTGCATCGAACGAATCTTAATAAACATAATTAATAAGAACTAATTATTACTGTGTGGAATTTCTTTATGTTTGTTTTGCACTTTAAAAGACATTTATCCATCACAGACACAAAAGGAGGTATTTGTAAATTGTTATAACAGCATTATCTATGGATTGAGAGCGTAAACTTCTCGGCACCGCCGAAGAAAGCCGGTGACGTGACCTCACATCTTTATGGACATGATGACCAAGATGCCCTTCTATTAGTATTGTTTATTCAGCTTAAATGTTTCTATAATTAACACAAAACTTTGTTCAGTTCTTGTTTAATGTTACTTATAAAGATCCAAAACGTCCATAGAAAACTTTTGCCTCGATAAATATACTTTCTGAGAAAAGCAAGTAAGATTGTAAAACTCAACTGCTTTCTTATCGGCAACGTTAGTAGAAAAATTCCTTCTAGAGTATGAGAATGATATTCACGAAGAAAATAGGCACTCAAAACACTGCTTGAAAATGGAAACCAAAGGCTTGATTGATCGAATTATCTGCAACGTATCGACTGCCAACGGAAAGCGCAAAGGTGACAATATACGTCACTTCAGGCGAATGCCGGGATGTTTTCTTCAAACGACCATGGCCAAATTCCTTCCCGTTCCTTATCCCCAGTCTCATACCGCCTCTTATGACCTCGACGTTGACGAGGTGTAAATCCATAGGGGGGGGGGGGTTACAACATACGATTTTTAAATAAAGCATTGGCTATATAATAACTGAATGGCGCTTTTTGTGTTATACAAGAACTGCATCATTTGACAGTAAATACGCCTCATCTTGAAAACTAATAAGTCGCAAACAAAAGTCGTGTCATAATTATTCCCGCCTAAGAAACTTTGGCAGTGCCTGGCGCTGGACACGGGATTGGTTTGTCCGGTCCCGTGATGGAAGGCATTTTTGTCATTCAGGATTTGGACAGCAGGCTAAGCAAGGTGCTGGTGCACCAATCATCAATTTGTATACTAAAGTCCTCAAAACTTACCACAGTGCGTATGGAGTGAGGCTTTGTGTCACCTCTAATTATGAATCGTCCGCCGGATGGAGGCCTTTAACTCGGCCGCTCTTTAAGGTGTCCTTCGAAAGAGTAGCCTGGTTTCAAGCCTTTGTTCTTCCACATTCAGAACACCATTCGTCATACAACAATTAACAACTCTTATTACAGTCACAACAGATGCCTGAAGCACATGTAAGAGGCGAATTGGAAGTTCTACACACAGAACGAGACCCGGCACGCTTCCTGCATTTGGATACAACCAACGATTGCATACGCCATAACGCCACGAATGTTCCAGATGTGTCCAGATAGGGAACTGATGATCATAGTGAAGCTAAGACGTTCAGGAAACAAATATTCTATCACAATTAATCTCTGTTGTACTAATGGGCTGAACAATATGATTAATTAAGCAGTTTCATGCATATGGTTAATAGTCTCGCGTTTGATGATGATCTGATTTGAGGAGAAACTAAAGAACTAGTTCACGCAACAAGAAAACGAATGTTTAGGAATATATCTTCAAAGAAAATTGATCTAGTTATTAAGATTTTGGAAATAATCAACAGGAAATCAAAAATATTGAAATAAGACTACAATGGAAGCTTATCCTGTAAGGAAAACCATCAAACTCTTTGATCGCGAGAGAAAATTTCTGTCGGATTGCAAAATATCTAAAGGGGCCAAATTATTTATTTTCAACACAATTTTTGCTACAACTTTTGTATCTACCTCTACATCTACATTTACATATATACTCTGCAATTCACAAAATTATGGGTGGCAGAGGGTGCTCAGCACCAGAGCTAATCTCTTTGTTGTGCATTCCAATCCCTAATGGTACGAGGGAAAAAATAATTCATATAAGAATCATTGCGGCACCTTATTTCTCTAATCTTATCTTTCCTGTCATTCCGGCTCAAATGGGTTGGTGGACGAAGTATTTCACTACACTCGTGAGTGAAAGTGGGAGTACACATGTTTACCAATAAGTTTAAACGAAACGTGCGTCGTCTATCCACCAGAGACTCCCAGCCTAGTCTACTAATCAGTTCTGTGACGCTTTCATAAGGACTGTAGCAAGCGGTCACGAATCGAGCGGCTCTTGTCTGTACTTTCTCTATACTTTCGATCAACCCCTTACGAAACGGATTCCAAATGGCACAATAATAGTCCAAATGTGGACGCACAAGAGATTTGTACGCTATCTCCTTTGTTTGTTGATTACAATTTTTCAATATACGACCTATGAATCGCAGCCTAGAATTAATGTGCAAGTCCCATTTCATGTTCCTTTGTACTGTTACTCCCAAATATTTCATAGAATCGACCATATCATTAACTGAATTGTTTAACTCGTATTTCTGAACAATTGGATTCTTTTTGATCGTCATGCTCATTGTCTTGCACTTTTTACAATTTAGCGTAAGTTGCCACTCAGCGCACCATGCCAAAATAATATCCAGATCACGCTGAATTTCTAAGCAATCGGCCAAATTCCTTACTTCCCTATAAATAACCGCATCATCAGCAAACAATCTAAAAAGGCTTTTCACTTTGTCTCCGAGATCGTTTATAAAAATTAAGAAAAGAAGTGGTCCTATTACACTTCCTTGAGGTACCCCGATGTAACATCTACATTAGAAGAACTTTCTCCTTCAACGACGACATACTGCGACCGACCAGTTAGAAAATCCTTTATCCATTCACAAAGCTGATCCGATATACCGTACGCTCGTAGCTTCTCTAAAAGGCGGTTGTTTGGCACAGAGTCAAAGGCTTTCTGAAAATCTAAAAAAAATAGCATCTACTTGTGAACCTGCATCAAAAACTTTCATTATGTCGTGTGTAAATAGGGCCAGCTGTGTTTCACATGATCTTTTCTACCGAAATCCGTGTTGATTTGTTGTAAGCAAATTATCTGGACTGTAACGGTGTAACATTTTAGAAATAACTGTAAAGTTAAAATGAAATTCAAGCAATCACGAGAAGTGTTATACAGAAAGTGATAAAATGTATTACTTGAAGAGGAGAGTTGATAATAATAACAGAATAAAATAAAATAAATGCTATCACAAGATAATTTAAAATACATTAGCCGAGAAAAAAAAATGTAGAATGTGTGAAAGCAGATGTTGAGCAAAGAGGCTTGAGTAGATAATAGGTCCTGTAACAATGAATGTTCAGCGGCAGAAAGAAGCAGTCAGAGCTTTTATTCCACAGTAGCACAACTGAAGATGGAAAGTAATAATGTTAATGAGTGGATAAAAATCTGTAATTATTAAATAAAACAGTTATTTAATCAAGCTTAGTTAATCTGCAAGAGAGGTAATGTGGAAAACAGTTGGACTACATAAATATTATCACAAAGACAGCGCATTATAATACCAAAGAAGCTGGGGAAGCAACCTCGGACAACAACACACAGAACTTCCATAGAGACTAGAACAAATTACAAATTTATAAAGCAAAAACTTGGTACTTTTAACAAGAATTTTGGCTATAAATAGTACTGAGAAAAACTTCTGTTTGACCGGAAGCGATGTTGATTGAGATAGATGAATCTCGTAACTGCTGCCTATATTTTAGTTTCTGAACAGTACTGAAATATAGTATCAATCACTGCAAAGTCCAATGCAGGGTCTGATTGAGTTTATGGAAATTATTATAAAACAAAAGTAAGAAGTTTAAAATTTCTTTCGAAGACTTATTGTAAAGTAAATTATCTGTAACTAACAGTAGATAAACACTGTACACAAAAATAATCGACAACAGTGCTGATATCATGACAATCGTGCGCCTTCACATGAACACTGAGCACTAAATTGTAATGTGAAAAACAGATGGGCCACATAAATATTATTGCCGCGTTTATCGCGGACAGCGCATTATAACAGCAAAGAAGCCGAGGAAACAACCTCTGACAACAACACATAGAGACTAGAACAAATTACAAGTTTATAATGCAAAAACTGCATTGAAAGCCGCTGGATTATAATAATTATAACTCCCAAAAATGTGCTGAAAGCGTTTCAGTCGTGTAAAATTGTGTGATCACGAAGCATTACCCGCTTAGCGTGATGCTTAAAATACGCTGATAGTATTACTTGGAGTCCTAAACAGGTATACCTTTCAGGATACTACAAAGAGCCGACGCAAGCGTTGCCGCTGTCTTTCAATACCAGCTGGGTCTGTTCTTCATGCGCCTGGACATATGCAACCACCACATACGTCCAGCGAGCGAATAGAGAAGGTCGTAACAACCTGTTGCATAACTACAAGATGCAATGTTGTTGATGGGTAAATTCGCTAACTATGTTTATAGTATGACAACAACCCGGTGTTCCACGTCTGTTTGTCAGTTATAACTTTAAAGTGTTAATGTTGTCTTATGAAGAAAAAAAATGTTTTTTCCTCTAAAGAATAAAATTAACGTCGTTTGTGAGATAACGAGCATGGAGAATAAAGTTACACTAATGTTAATGGGAGCAGTTAAGGCATTGAAAGTTTATGTATGTATTAATGATGGACTAAAAACTGTCACTGACGAAAGATTTTTCAAAGATGACCACTTTTTATCTGAGTGATTCTGTGGTATCATGAAGATTATCGGTCTTTATTAAAAAAAAAAAGACCACTTAAATGCATAAAACCGCAATGATACATTTACTCTTGGGCGTCCAGCTGCATCAGACTATCACTTTCTTGGGACGTTTCAAGGATCATCCCCCTCACTTCAATCACTACGCCCGTGTGAACATGTCACACGGCTGAATATCCGAGAGCAGGGCCCCCTCTAGTGGTTTTGCCACCCCGGACAAAAAGGCAAATTGCCGCCCCTTAAGATTATGTAGAATTATATATTTTATTAAAAAATAATTAATTTTTAATGGAATAAAATATTTAATTTTAATAAAATCGTATATTCATAAATAAAGTTATTGAATTTTGATCTAGCTGCACAAAATAGAGAAATTAATTATGAAATATCTGTACATAGCCACAAATTAACCATATTTTTTTTTACATTTTTAAATGCTATTACAGATGGATATTATCACACAAACAATGTATATACCATTATTTTGAAAATAAAACAAGATTACATCAAATACGCTAAAATCCCAAAAAACTTTTTTTCTTACTTTCAGTTTGCGAATTTTGTATTACATCTTTAACTTTACTTCATCAGCAATTTCATATTCAATTACCAAAATGGCTAAATCATTAAATTATCAATTTCTTGGTTTTCGTAAATGCTTAGCAAGGCGTCGTATACATCTCCCAAAATGAAATTTTAATACCTCTATTCTACTCTCCCAACTAGTGTCACTCCATGTTTTCAAAGTTGAACCCTGAATATGCTTTAAAAGTATTTACCATCGAAAAGTAGATGCCGAAATGAATAAAATATATTTTTTGGACCATATTGAAGAAATTAGCGGCTTCAAGGACGCTTTTTGCGATTAATAACAAGATTGAGATTATGGCTACTACACGAAACATTGAATGCTCGCGAATTATATTGTTTAATTCTAAATTGCACTCCTGTTTTATTGCCCCTCATATTGGACCCGTTGTCAGTCACTGGCCTCTGATATCCTGCAAATTTAAACCCAAGTCATTAAGATCTCCAACTATAGTATCAGACATTTGTTTTCCTGTGGATTCTTTCGACTGGTAAGAAGCCTTAAAAGCTTTCTTTAATTTCAACATTAGGATTAAATTTATTGGTTGAAACATATCTGATTACAAGAGTAATTTGCTGTATCTTACTAAAGTCAGGAGTACAGTTTAAAATTATGGAAAAATATTTGAATTGTTTTTTTTATTTCATTAATAACATGAGACTTTACACTTTGATGCAGCAGATCTACTATCACGGTTTGCATATTTTTCCCAAGATATTGAGCTTTAGTCTCTACTTTTTAGAGCACTTAACGCACGTGCTCTTCCATAGTGGTATCGTATTCAGACAGTAACTCAACTATTTTTAAGAAATTACCGTTATTATGCTCAAACAACTTGTCGCTTGTATCTTGAAAACCAGACAACTTTTACCAAGCATTTTGGTAATTGCAACGATTCTTAGAAGCACCTCATTCCAATGATTTATTTCGGCATTAATAACTTTTTGAGTGGCAGCATCTACAGTTTTACAACAACTTAATCTTTCGTTTATTTATAGCCATGACTTTTGTATGCCTGAATATGATTTTTCGAAATTTCATGCTCTCTTAAAGTTTCGTCGAGATGCTTCCAGTTTTTAAAACCATCCTTTGAGAGAGAACTAACTAAACGGTCGAAATTTTGCAACAGAAGCAGTAAATGCAGTTTTGTGAAAGATAGTAGCTAATCTCGCAATATTTGCTCTCCGTTGCTTAAATTTCGTGAATAATATTTTGTGCTACAATGTCGACCTGTGTCATTGGAAGGAAATTTGTAATTATGCAATAGTTTAGGTGGACCTTGCCTTACTAAAAAGCTTCTTACGGCGTCTCGTAAAATTCTTGGCCACAGAGTTTTAGAACGCCTTCTGTGAGTCTCACGTTGGTGTCAGTTCCAATTGGTTTAGAAACTTCGTTGATTTGTATGCTATTATTCTCTGACGATTCTGTACTTCTTTTGTATCCTGACCTGATATTGGATTCTAAGATTTGTTTTGGTAAACCCTGAATGCAGTATATTTTTTTAACGCGCCAGATTGATTCTGCCTTTCCGCTTCCTTTCCCAACCTTCTTTTTTTGTACTGGTAACCAGATAGATTTATTTGACCATCAAACATTTTGGAAGAGGCACGCACGTAACTCAAACAATGTACACTATAAAATAATATAAAAAGTAAATATTTATCCTTGTTCTAGATAAGCTAAAACCATATTCTCAGTGGATATAAAAATATTTATGCACAACACAAAATATATTCCATACCCTGTGTTACTACACAGTCAAAGCTTATTCGCAGAGGATACGAGCCGTAAATTTGCTACAAATGCAGAAACCGTGTATACAGAATGGCAATTTCTATAGGCTTAAACAGAATACGTTCCAAGTAAAAAAAAAAAAAAAAAAAAATAATATATGATGTTGAGGAGTGATTGTCGCGCAATGCACTTATTAAACCAACTGATAAAGTTATTTACATTCACTAAAATAGTTAATGAATTTCTTTTTGTTGAAACGGTTTACAAATGCAGCAATTAGAGTATCTGGAAACCGCATTCGTATATATAATAAGCTTCATGGGTTATTATATATTAGCAGTTAACATTCGAAATTGAATATAGGCTACTAATGGTATGTGAAGTATTTAATCGGTAATCAGCAGCTGTTAATATTATTTATTTATTAATGATTATAAGTACTGTCCCTCATCCACTAAACTACAGTATTTTCACAAGCGATCAAAGCTATCATATGTAATTTAACCCAACCATAACACTTTCAATGCCTATATCTAATTTTTACAACAAATCTGTGAGGCTCGGATTACGAGAAGAAATTATTAAGCAAAATATTCCACTTCGATTTCCAATAACTAAGATCCATATTGATTTGGTTCATCAATTCAATAAAATAAATACTCAGCATATCCCGTCAAGCACTATCGATTCCATGTATTAGAGCCTAAAACACTCCTTTTCGCCGTGTCTAGCAACTTGTGGGCAGTATAATGTCGGAATCAGCGCAGGTAGCAAAGGTCAAGTGTAACCCTACCGCGCTTCTGTTGTGCGCTTTTGTCGTTGTGCGCTTATGTCGTATATCCAACTAAACAGTTTAATCATAGATGTACTTACCTTTAGAAATTATAAAATCCTGAAGTAAATTTTATGAACTTCCACTTATCACTAATAACGTAATAGTAAGAGTAATGCTGTTGTATAATGAAACCACTTTAATAATTAGCAATAATAAGCAAGTTGAAACAACAAAAGTCGAAACAGCGTTCTACTCGCGTGCTAAAGCCCAATTGACAAAGAAGAGACGTGGCGCGGACGCGGCGCATTTTGAAGTTGCTCCTATGGCGCAATTTACACAGAGGCGGCTGGACAACGGCGCGCCCCTATGAGGTCCGCACCCCGTCTCTTCGAAGTCTCTAGGGGCGCACCCAAATAGCTAAGAACTGAAAGTTTTTAACGAACGAAAAAATCGGTATGTGGATTTTTTTTTATTAATTGGGTATTTAACACATTAATATCATTAATATTTTTCTCACACTTACAGCCGAAATGGCGCCCCTAAATTTTAGCGCCCCGGACAAATGCCCGGCTTGCCTCCCCCCTAGAGCGGGCCCTGCAGAGAGTATTTCTTAAACATACAACGCTGCGAAACAATTCAATCTAACGAAGTGATATATATGAGACAACCAGAGATTTTGAAAGTATAGTGAATCATATAACTTATTCATGAACGTAACGTTTTCGCAATGAGTACAGCTCTTCAAAGCAAGATGAAATAGTCAGTTAATGGAAGTCCAGCAGCAAATTACTTGTGAGATATTGATTAATGATCACTGGCGCTACGGCTTCTCATTACTTTAGACGACGGCTCTGTTTACGGTAGAACTGTTTATCGCTTCCTTGTAAAACATAGAGCTAAGTCTCCGGTATCAAGTCATCAGCAACGATTTTCGATTAATGCGTTGGAAACAAATGTAGGGGACTGATTAATATTTAATGGAAAGCAGTCTGTTAAAGTAAGTTTTACACCTTCCAAACCATTACTACATTTATCTAATGACAATAACAAGAAACTCGTGAAAATACTGTTTGATAATTTGTTTAGCGAAGTAAATTACTTTTCATAAAGTTCAGAGAAACTTAATTTCCTGAAAATACTAAGAATGAGTAAGCCATATTTTTTCTAAAATTATTTTTAGTGTGTTCCTTAATCCATTAAATACGTAAATTTAGTAACGTAGTATGGTCGTTCGATTGTATTAATTGTCTGAAGTACTATATTATTTTTATCTCAACGAAAAATAGTTTAAATCAACGCTGTGAATCGTACCTTCATCAACACATTACAGTTACATTCTAATGAAAAAAGTTTTTTGTTTTAATATTTCTGTAGTTAATGATAACCATTTCAATAGTAGCGTAACACAATTCGCACCATTATGACTAATGTACCGAATATATAGGATGATTCTGGAGGAATTGTAAATATTGAAGGAGGTGGTAGTATGAATAATATTTAGTAAAATAGTTCATATAAACATGTGTTTTGGAGATAGATATGCTGAAATGTTATGCCGGATGTTAACCCATTATATGTGTGTGTGTGTGTGTGGACGGGTGAAAAACGAAGTGTACAAAGAAAAATTAAGTGCAAGGGACGAATTACTCGCTTGCATTGTAAACCGAGACGTAATCAGAAGAGCTACATGTACTATTGCGAAGAGAGTTGCAGAGTGTTTTACAGTCGATGTTGTGATTTTTTTTAATATTTGATTTAAACTGTTGTAAAATATGCGTACGTTTTTGCATGAATAAGGTACTTAAAAATTATTTGTGTGCTCTCGATTATTCTCTGAGGCTTATTTCATGTATAATATTTCAGCACTTATATCTCAAACTGGAAATCGGACGGATGTTATATAATTTATTTATTTTTTTTGCTTTTAGCATGTGATTATTCTCAGTAAAAAAAAAATACGTCATATTGCTTGTCTGTTTTTAAATAAAGTTCTGCGATCATACAGTTTTTGTAATCACATATCTGTTGAAAAGTTACTCCATCCAAGAATTTATAGAAAACAATTACTTGAACCTAATACGCGTTTCGCATAATTTAGTTGAAAAAAGTAATTTTTATTTGGTTGATTTCGTATGTTTTTAACATATAATACTTTCCATTCATGACATGTTTCACATCCCAGAGGTCCTCATCAGGTATATATGGAACGAGTAATAAATAAAAGAATGATAAATAAATAATGCTTCTCGAAATCTAAATCCGACTGTAATAATCAATCAGTATGGATGCGTTATGGGTGAGTGGAATTTACATAAACGGGTCAGCTGTCATTGAAGCAAACAGTGCGATGGCATCTCAGAATATGGTGCCAGAACTACTAGTCAGTGCAATACGAAAAATATACTTACCTGAGAATATGAAGTAGGCCCATTAAACTTACAAACAGAGAAATATTTTGAGCAGTTAACGTCAGCTTACAATCCGTTAAGGAACCATAACTGGCTGTAAAGGGAGCTTCAGGAGTTCAAAACTTTGGAAACATATAGAAGTATATTCAGATAATTTACAAATCCGGATAAGGGTCACTTTGTAACAAAACAAAAAATTTTCTCACATAGTGCCGCATACAAAACTATAGACATTTAAAAAACCAGTGACGTGAGCAATTAAAATATCATATTTGAATATTTAGGCTGTTTTCCTTAGCTGCCATACTAATACTGGGTTTTCTTATCCGTCGGTTTCAGGTATAAAATGAAACTTCTTTAAGACATACCCGTTCTGGTTTATTATACCATCAACGGTGCCATGCTATAATGTAATATACAGACACTGTAAATAAAATAAAAATATGCCATAAATAACAGTATCAGATTTATACTATTAGTTAGATAAACATTATGCTGAACATATACATTTGCACATAACTTGTTTTAGGGCACCGCTGATGGTACAATAAACCGAAACGCGTATGCCATAACGAAGTTTCATTTTATAGATGCAAGAGACGGATAACAAAACCCAGAATTAAATTATCTACTATCTCAAGTTCGCTATGAGTTTTGGTTTCACAACACAAACTCTGCGACGGTAATTCAACGTAATTTTCGCCCCAAGTATGGTAAATATCATCCTAGTGGTCCTACAATATACTTGTGACATAAGCATTGTTTTAAGAGTGTATGTTTGATTCGGCTTGCCATTTTTTTAAACATCTGATTTCCCGTCGTTTGTATGTCGTTTCGTCAATGCCAGTCTTTGATGTAAAATATGCATTTCTATCTCCAATAGAATATTGAAACTGATTCTGTTAAACATCTGAATAAATTTATATATAATTTCAAAATTATTTTTAAGCACACTGTATTTTTTTGACACCCGCATAGCAGAAATCATCTAGGTGCTGAATTTATTGTTAGAGCTCTAATGGTATAAAATGTTTCACTGTCTATTGCTTGATTTTGTTGGGTGGGATAGAAGATGGTGCTCAATTATTAATACCACATTGTGTACCAATGGCCTTATGCAAAATACGAACAATCACACAAACTATTACAGTCGTCTACACATATGCTACTTACCCCGTTGGCTCAGGTCGTGGTGCCACCATGATCAAGCTAGGTGCCTGACATAGGTTTCGCTGGTTTGAGCCCCGTCCGTGTAAATAAATTTCATCATGAGAAATTGGACAGCAGGGAAGAAAATATGGTAGTGAACTATTCCACATTAAGTAGATGTTACCCACTGAGCTTAGAGTTGGGGCATAGGATACTGTTGATGCCATAAAGCTCGACGGCCCCCCTCATGTCTTTCGAAGTAGTGGGCTAAATAATAGGTACCGTGATTCAGCTTGATCTTTTTTTCATCCACATCATCCTTTATGGTAAGCACACAACATCACAGAAATACATCCTAAAACTATGACATGCGAACACTTTCACAATGGGAGAAGGTATTGAGAAACCGTACGATTACATCGCCCAAGAACTTTACTGAGGAATAGCAACACACTTTGGAATAACCACATAGGCACAGATACCAAGTATGGTTCACTCTTACTTTGACACTTAGAGTAACTCTTTGGGAAATGGACTGGATACCATCCATATCGAAATTTTCCCGGTGGATTGACACTGCATGCTGGTAACTGTAGATACTGGTAAACCATGTATGCTACATAGCTATGACTGAAATTTCGTTAGATACATACGAAATGAGAGGTGCGACATGGGCATTAGTCTCCTAAACAGTTTCATCTAAACATGGTTGCTTGTATGCGTGATACACAAGTGGAGAATCATGGATAAGAAATTCTGCACGTTTTTTCAGAGGCCAAGACATGTAGCGAGCATGACAAAGTTGTGCTCGTAAATTTTTCATTAAGGATCTGATACGAATATTACGTAGCAACCAGACTCAAGTATCTACAGTTTAAGAATAAGCACAATGTATCCTTCAGCAAAACAGTCTTAATAAGCGATAGAAGATGAATGAACTCAGATTTTCGCATTAAAAAACCAACCTTAAAACATTCTATCTCAGAACACAAACGTAATATTAAAGGAAGATAGATATGTTAATTATTGATAAACACAATTAATATCTTTGCACTCAAAGCAAGGAGTATAAATTTCTTTTAAAACGAATTTAATAGTGTAGAGCAACCTTTATGAAAATAAAAAGGATTTAAACAAACCCCATTTAGAAAATGGTGCATTGGTATTGTTACATTAGATCAACCAAATAATAAATCACTACATCTGCAAAATTTCAGACGGTAAAAAAAAATTAAGATTGAAAAATAAGAGGTCAGTGTCAACGCTGTTGCCAAAAAACGATCAATTGTTTTCAGTCGGAATGGTTTTTGTAAATTTTCCGAACAAAAATATTCTGATATCACTTGTTGAAAGCTTATTTGGTGTTTTAGGTGTTGAAGTGCACAATAATAGCTTCCCTTACACTCACTGCATTGTGCGCATAATTAATATTGAAGCTCTCATTTTACTACATTCACTAATATCAGCGAGCAAGCAGAATACGCCAAGCCCTCTGTTGCGCACAATTCCATAATCTGCCTCCATTTGTGTTCATGACCCAGGAAACGCAATAAGAGAAACGGAACAGAGCGCGTTGATAAGACTCGTGGAAATTTCTCCTTTTGAAAGGCATTTAGCACCGTCATAGTTTTTCAGGAGTCTTATTATCTATTACCAAAGGCGGCTTCTATCCTGGAGTTCTTTTCATGCTATGGATGAATCCTGTGCTGAAAGAACCTTTTTTTACAAGTTTATTTTTATATCGCAAGTTTATTTTTCATAATCAGATGAAGTCCTTTAGAAACGAATGTTTTCCGCCCGGGTCTCCTATTTCTGAATCTACACTCACAGACATGTGTGAATGTGTGTGAGAGAGAAAGTGTGTTCAATCTCGGGGGTGGGGGGGGGGGCACTGTTCATAATATTTTGGCTCATCAGTGTATAAGAATTGAGTTAATATTGAATTAAATGCATTCTTTAGTTCCTGTATTCAGTACCTCGAGTGATTTCACGCATTCTCCGTCTTTGTCCTTTCGTTGTATTTTTGCCGAAAATGGAAGGCATAGCATTTTGAAGAAAATTGTTTTTGTAACAAGATTTATCACCTTAAGCAACGACATAAAGATAACAAGTAAATAAGTAGAAACTGCTTTATAATTTTTTTAAATTATAATCTTCACATGCTTTAATGGCTATTCCTTCCACAATTCGTCTTTTCAAAAGCTTGCTTCAACTAATAAATTAACTAATTTCGCTTATATTCACCTAGCCTGTGTCATCTTTCTTGTAAATCCTTCCAAAATTCTCTTTCCTGATAAGTCATTTGAATAACAGATCTATTTCATACTTTAAAAACCTTTCTCACTTTTCAAAACAATCACTTCAGAAACACGACAGTAAACTTAATGGTGGTCCAGATGTGTTTACTCGTACCCTACAAAATACCTAAACAAGACGTACACACACGAAAATGGCTTGTCAGCTCCCTAAAAGCAATTTTCTGCAAAGCGGCCATCACTCTGAGTCGTTCGTGTGGAAAAGAGGCAATATCCACGGCTTGTCATACCCTGTCGTGCAGTGTCTGACAGAATCCTACAACACTCTTTAGCTGGCCTGACTTGTTAATTGGAGCGGCCGTGTCACGCATACTCCTTTGAAGTTGCTGCTAATGTAGTTTATAAGAAAATCAAGAAATGAATTTCGGTTTTCAAACTTCACTTTTATCTCTTACATCCAAAATCCTGTGATAGCATTCGATACTCAAGTAATTTATTACGCCAAGTGCCTATACTGTCGCTCCACGCGTTGCGTATTTGGAATAGGACTCTTCAGTCATGGAAACTTTTGCATAATATTAGTTCTCACTAAGAATTACGGCATTGAGGTCACAATTGATTCCTCTCGTCAATATCCAATGATTTAGTACACAAAAATCAGTGTTATGTAGTTGTGGTGAAGCTGTCAGGGACTAATCTATAATATAATGCGGATTACATCTGCCTGTCTCTTTATAGAGTTAAAACACAAAATTATCTGCATTATTTGAATGGAGTTTCAACAGTTTTGTACCTTATGGTTCAGCATAAAATCAGCAATGAATGCTATGATACTACGTAAACGGGAAATAAATGAAGAAATGATAATTCGTGTGTATCAGATGATCACTCATTTTCTAGATGCCAACTAAAGATCACAATAGAGAACATATAGATGATCCAACCTTTGAATTTTTTTAAAAGTAAAATACAAATAGCAAAAAAAGTAATTTGTATTTTGATATCAGTTAGGAATGAAACTGCACCGAAGAATAAAAGTAATCAACGAGTTTGGCAAAAAAGATGAAGAATGATGGTCTGCTCACTTCGTATATCAGTGACTTATCTGGAACTGTTTCATAATAGTGTATATAAGAATTAAAAAGCACTATAGGAAATAATTCTAGTCAATAATATTTATCCCAAACAGATTTTAGCTAATTAATATGTAAATTGACACAAACTAGAGCAGAAACTAGAAACAAACAAATAATATAGATTTTCAGTTAAAATATTAAAAATTTATAGAGGTTTAAACTATTTAAATGTGATAGAGGTTAAGTTTGTTAAGTATTTAGAAATTGAAGGTTGACTGTACTGTTACATTATATTCTTCAAGATACTTTTTCTTCCATGCTTTAACACTCACACACTGAACATCCACATCCCTGAGCGTTTCCATTCACAGATATATCAGCTGCAAAACGCACTTTAGGACATCCGAATACCAACACGTATACACGAGTTTTATCGCAATGATGGCACATTAAAAATATCATTACTTCTTGGATAACACTAGAACGTGGACACGAGATATATCGTTATGATATTCCAAGGAAAGAAGAAAATATTTCTGAGAAAGTTACACGCTGAAAAGTAAGGTAACGAAAACAAAACTCTTGCTGCAACGCCAAAAAGAAGATTGCAACAGAAACACAAAAGTTCGAGGCAGGTTTGTTCCTAATTGATAATGCGAAGACAAAAGACACAAAGAAATGCGTATAACATATTAAAGATTTATACCGGCATAGAGAGGCAAGCCGGATATTGAAGTTTGTCAGACAACAAAGTGTACTACAAGTAGAGAATGCTATATTCGCCGAAAAGAAACAAACGTATATAATACATTAAAAATTCAATTTAAAAAGAGCTAGAGAAAGGATGCTGAATTTTTGCAAGCATAGAAGATAAAATAATAACGTACAGGCTACAGTACTCGGAAGCGATTATCATGGCTGAAGAAAAGCTTTATGACAGAATTGATATAACATTCTATCAAATTACAGAAAAAATAATAATTTGTGAAATGTAAGGAAACTGAAGATCACTGTTAAACGTTTACTTCAATACCGAAAAAGGGATCATATCAGTAATAATAACAAATTATTTTTGAAAGGTAACAGATTTAGTAAGAGTGACAGAAAAATTGCTATCTAATATTATACTTAAAAATTCTATTAAAACGAGTTATCACAGAAAAACGGAAGGAAAGGAATGCATAGGAATTTTAATAATATCAATGACGAAAAAATACACGTGTTAGCTATGTTTTACCGCAAAGAATCAGATTGTGTTCATCAATGGGTAGTATGATAAATTCATGATCCAGTCATTGTACTATGAAAAATAAGTAAATAAAGAGGTTAAAATGCTAGAAATCAATATTGACTTTATAATAGACTAGTGTAAGCCCGTGATCGTTTTTTGCATATCGTCACTGGTCTAGAATAGTTCCAGTTTTTAGGATGAATGATTATGACAGGTTGACCTCATTTGACCAAATATAAATTTGACCTGTGTTACAGGGTGAATAAAATCACTTAAGCTTGAAGAACTCAGAACCATTAATAGAGGTAGGTATTAAAAACGAACAGGGACGATGCAATAACATAATTGTTTCAAAGGTCATGACTCGAACTTGCTTAAATACAAACTTGTATTTTACCCTTAAAGTTCGCTCTGCAAAATATAAAAATTATCACGTTGTTTTTTTAATTGAGATTGGGCAAACACTCATAATGTATAATCATTGGTCATAGTATCCGTAACGGCCAGAGAACATAATACACATTCCATATTATTAATCAGTTGAGCAACTCCGAAGAAATGAATTGCCAGTTGATTCGGTAACATATTTGGTCCGATGTCCACTTAAAATAACCTAATAACTCACGTACAACAAGCATGAACAAAGACCACTAACGAAAGTGGTCAGTAAAATACCTAAAAAGCATATAATCCGTCATGCATAAACTTTGGTCAAGCGAAAACATTAGTGAAAGTTTTAATTAAACTGAAATTTATCCTAAGCCGGAATGACAATTGGCATTGATGGTTACAGTAGAGATCATGAGTAACTCAATTTTTTAAAGTTTTTTTTAAGTTGCTTTCAGTAGCATCATGTTACTGAAAAGTTGTTCCACGTTTTTTCAGCCGCAAAATTTAACATAATTTTTTAACTTTGAAACGCTACGAATACATAATGAATGTATTATGCCAATTAATTTGGTAGCAGTTGCTTAGCTATTAAATTGTGGACATAACGACGAATTTCTACTGATGGTCTCTCTGGTCGCTGTTTTGCGAGCGAAGGCTGACACGTGACACCGTTCTCCAGCCAATAGCTATTGAGGTGAGTGAATGAGTGAGCTTACGAAATTATATATTAGATGTGAACTGAGACATTATTGTTTAATTAACATTTAAAAAAATTTATCTAGGAAGCAGACTAGCTGTCTTCAAAGTAAAATCCTAGCTATTTCCAAATTCTAATACAACATTTGATTTGTAAAGAGTGAACAATTGATCAAAATGGCACCTTTAACATTTCTATAAAAGTGTAAGCTTACTTTAATAAAGTACAGAGGCATAATAAATTAATTAGGTGTGTAACGAACGCGTCTTGTGACCGCTAGTTACATTAATAAACTATATGTTTATTATTTAAAATGTGGAATATTTTAGTGGGCATTTGGGCGCAGTGTACAAGTGTGGAGCGGCAGATCTGAGGAATGCCAGCAGGCCGGTTCCTCGAATTAGCGAGGGGAGTGTAGGGGAGGATTGTGCTAGCCAGGTAGATAGACAGGGTTATCTGCGGAGGATTTCTGTTTTCATGTGACACGGAGGAACATTGGGTGCCAGCCGGCAAGGTCGATCGGTCGATGTGCATTGTCTGTGTGTTAAGTGAACTGTGCTGACTGGAACGGGACATCAGCCAGTTTGTTTGAGCGGAGGTGCTCAGGCAAAGGATGTCCTGAGGAACTGTGCCACACTGTTCCGTAGCAGAGCAGAAAACTTCATCCAGTGTTTGTGGCTGACATTAAAATTCGGTAATTATAAATCGCCAATGAAGGACATTGTGCTAGTTACAAGTGCAAGTTCATAGCATTGCCTAGCTACGACCCTGCAGATAAGAGGTCTCATAGCTCGGAGGAATCATTTCTTTCAGAAGTGAACAGTCATAATGTTGAATTTGTTTACTGTTTAATTTTGTGTATTTTATATAAAATACTCTGGCGCCCGCAAAAGGACAACTGATTAATTTTAACTAATTTTGTTATATATGTCATGTCAGTAATTTAAATAAAACCATTTGTGACTTCTCATATAAAGTATTCACGCAAGTTCTACCTTTCATGATCATTCAATAAAATAATTAGATTAATTACTTTTAATTAGCTAATGAGGTCAGAACGTTACAGGTGTTAGTTTAAGAATTGTACCGTCCTGATTGCGGTTTAGGCAGTTTTCCGCTATCACATAGGAGAATGCTTGGTCGGTCTCCAATTTTCGCCGCATAACATTTCAGCGACTATAATACACCTATCATAGAGAAATAGTTACACGAATCGCAGACAGATGGCAACTCTTTGTTTCCCCATTAGAATATATTCCTTCCGGCAAGCGTCAAGGTCACCAATCCATCACTGAATCAGGCGTCACATCCTTAGAAATTCATAAGAACAGTACTCATGATATAGAAATGGTGTCAGATTTGTCTGTTTCTGAGTTTCTCGCGTAGATAGCGTCGTACAGCCATATCCATCATCTTGTTCTACATATTTTTCTGGGAGTAAGAGTTCTAAATGGTAAATACATGGACATCATTCGGTATAAAGACACGTGTTTCAAGCTGGAGCTTTGGACAGCGGGGATCTGGTGGCGTGCGTAGGTGGAGCCTGTAGTCGTTAAGCTTGTCTCCTTGTGTCATAACGGCCAGTAATCGTCCTGGGCAATCTCGTAGAGTGCTTGCAGGCAGCTATTACGGCGGTTAATTGACTTTAATTCGACGCACAGTTGGTTAGAATGACAGTTCCCAGAACATGGTCCCAGCAATACGGTGCTGCTCTTCATAGTGAATCCAAACAGTAGTTGACAGTTTCATTATCAAATTACCTTTAGCCATAGGTCAGATGTCCGTTAAGCTTCATGAGATTATATTTCTGACGATAATTTTCTCTAATCGATTCTTACAGAACTTCACCTTCAGCGTCCTAATACCAAATCGGTTATTCAAAAAGCACAGAAATTTTATAAATGTTTTTTGATTTTGTAAAACGTGTTAGATTCAATAATTTCCCATCGCTTGATCATTGAAACGATAGGGAAGTAAACGTCTACAATTAGATAGTTTACATCCATCATTAGAGTTTGCAAAAGTGTCACTTCAATCCATTTTCTTTTATTTTCTGTTTTTTAAGTGAAACACTGCTAAACACTTGAAACGATGAATTATTTTATGACGTTTTTCTGTAATCGAACGCCGACTGTCGTGTTTCGTCTTTAAGTGTCAGGGGCTGCGTATTTAAATCTTACAGATTACAATAACAATATGACAGCAGGTAACTAATTAAAACCATTTGTGTCACACAAAGGAAACCTGATACTGTAAGGAAATCCGAGCTGTCATCAACTGAGGACGAAAAACTGTAGTACATGTAAGTGTCGGCTGATCATTACAAACTGGTTATTCAATAAAAGTTATAAAAATTTCTATAATAATCCTCCGAATTAAGCAACCTGTCCAACAAGAGGCGTATCTCGAAGATAACAAAAATTTAAATGAAGTACGCCATTCCACGTTACGGTTCCAACGTTAAACTGTAGGTCCCCTATGTCCTGTAAATTACCGGGTTAGCCTAAGGCAAACTCTACGCTAACAGCCCTAATTGTAACACGGATATTAACACACAAAAAGAAAATTCAAGCCAAAAAGAAGGCTAAACGTGGTCCTAACGAACCTATCAATATAACAGAAAAAAATTTCAAATAATATTTCGTTTATATTACCCACCTCCTGTGCCTGCAGGCGTCAAGAATTTTTGGAGAGGGTTACATCGTGACCAGGTTTATCTCTTGGACCTCAGGTACCGGACGTTCTGATCGCGGTTTTTAAACAGTTTTCCACCCTTTTTTGCGGCTTTATACCTCTTAGAGGTCATTGAGGGGGCAGTGTGTAAGTAAAGGGAAGGAATTCAACCATGGGCTGCCAAGGGAACCATCCCGGCATTCTCCTGGAGTGATTTGGAGAAACCATAGTAATCCCAAACGTGAATAGCCGTAGAGAGACTCAAACCCGCGTCCTACCATACGCGATGCCAGAGCGCTAGCACTCACCCAGCACGCTCGGTGGGTTTCCACTAGCATTTGTACGAATGGTGGGAAGGTCACCAACCTGCGTATCATAAACAACACTTTTCACAAACAAGAATGCGAATATCAAAGAAAATATAAGTTACACGATTACAGACAGATGGTAGCAGTTTAGGTTCACCCATTTCTCCTGGATTTGACAATCCCTGCTCCTAACTACCGAGTGGAAATCGGAAAAATTCTTAGTTGCAAGCTAAGTTGAGAATCAAGGCGTTGACTGATCTGATAGGGTCCATTCGATTATAATAATAAAATAATATATCATTTCTAGTATTAGAAACATTCTCATTTAGCCTGGTCCCCAATCTTTACATTTGCATATATCATTCTTTGGCAGAAAAAAAAGTCTCGGTTTAGGTAATTTCGGTCAATGCAGTATTTAGTTTCATGAAAACGTCAGTTGTACATATTAAATTTAAATTAAATTAAGGGAAATATTATAATAATAAATGATTTAATTCAATTTCATCGTTTTAGGTTTCATTCTCTTTGTAATTATGTTCTTTAGAAATTCGTGCCCGGTTTTGTTACTCTGGTTATGCTTTTCGGACATACATCACGACGTTTAAAAAAAAATCGTAACGTTTTCAAACTTTGATAAATTCACAGATTTATATCTTTTATTTTATTTTGGGATACTTACTTAGAACCTAGGATTGCCTATAACACATACACTTATCTATCCCGTATTTGATACTTGTCGAATTCGGAAAGTCGTGGGTTCATTTTACATTTCGCTACTACCGGCTGCCACGAATGTCAGAACGGTACTGGCACAAATTTTCATCAATTCTGTTAAAAAGAGACCAAGATACTGGCGTTAAGTCCAATTTTAGTAGAGTTATTGAAGTCGGTAATAACTTCAACGTAAACTGTAGATTAATTGTGTGTGATTGCTTCCTCATACCCCGCATCGACTTTAAAGACGTTTTTACTTCAATAAATTTTTTCAGTAGTACCGAAACAAAAAACTTTCCCCCTTCGTTCGCTGATTCTGGTATAATCTGTGCTGAGTTTGTTCATTTTTGCCGACTTTTCGCTTGTTGCTTCTTGGCTTCTTCTAGACAGAATCAAAGAGAGAAGAATGAAATTTTAGGTATGAAAACCATGAGATGTTTCATAAAATAATTTTATAAACTTCGGATTACCGAGTAGTACCACACATTCTTTGTGTTCCTTAAGATCCTTAAAATGAGGACAGGATTATGAGACATTGAACAGAAAATAAATGAAGGAATCATTCCGGCATTCACGTGTAAACCCGGTTAGAGGGAAATGGTAGATGTCCAGTTTTTCTGTTTGAGGGGAGATCTAGATCAATGATTTCGAAAAACCACGTGAAAATCGTGATGAATTTTGTAGGTACACTGACACCAACATCAGTACAAGCACTGACGCTACCTTTTCAAATCCAATCAGGTCGTGTCTAACTGCGAAACTTGTGGGTTAAGAGATTCCTCACTTGTTTATGCGGTAATTGACTCACTCTTCCAAACAGTAAATTCAGTGTCGAGGAAAAAGATAAATAATTGTAAAGGTCCTTAACCCAGTTGATAGGAAAGAATACGACAGACTGCTTTTTATTGAGACATTTCTGAAGCAATGCAATGAATACAGACACGAGGTGGTGTATAAAAATATTATGGGACAGCGTATAGAGTGTTCCAGTAGCGTCGGATTCAGAATCACTGTGGAAAGATCGGAGGCATTAAAAATAACTGAACGAAGCGGTACGAATTTTGTTATTGGCTCTTCTGATTGGATGTTTACGACCAAAGAATTTCCCTGTGACTTTATGATTGATACGATATCTTTGATCTTCATTTGAGACTGCAGTCAAATAGTTCTCACAGAGTTTATCTGGGCCGTAAAAGCGAAAGTAGCGAAATAAATGAAATGATACTAGGAGGAGACGAATGTAAGTATTCTCTTTTATCTCATTCTAAGAGAATATGTAGACTGGGAGTTGGAAGAGGAATGTACTACCTGTATATTCCGCCGTCTGCCATAACCACAGCTGTGAATTGCAGGCTAGCCTCCAGGGTGCCACCTGCTTGTGACAGAAGCTCTGCTAGGGGCGCTTTATGAGGTTTTAATTCCGAGTCCGGCGCGCCGGAAAAATGTGGAGTCTCTTGCATGAAAACTACGTAATCTGGCACCAGCGTCACTAGTGCTTATATAAAAAAAAATACTAACTTTAGATAAGTTGTATGAAGACGTGGAAGTCTTCCTCCTTCAAAGAATTCCTGATAATACGATACTCCGAATAGTTTCGACATGGATATGTCTTCAAAGTTTGGTACTGGTTGACACCCGAGAATTACGAGCGATGTGAGAACTGTTCAGATATAAATGGCTAGTACGCAAAGACTACTGAACGGATGACCGCTGGGTGAAAAGCGTTCTACAAAGAAAGGGTCAAGTATACTAGCAGGCATGTCTCCAGCCCATCGGACGTCAAAAAGGACACGGTTGGTCGGTTAAGCACTGTACACCGAATGGTTCTGCAAACTTCACGCTATACGTAAATTGAGGTAATTAATATCATTTGGTATGAAATACGCTATAGTGAACTATATAGTCTATTTAAATATTGTTAAAAGTAAATTTCTGTAAGTTATGATGCTTTGAAAGTGAAAATGATCGCAACTAGAGTTAAAGCAAATCCTCCTGGTAACGAGATGTAGACTACAGATTAGAAAGAAAGAAAGTCGAACGAAAGAAAGCCATGTGAGGCCACGACCTCGTCTGTACCCAGTGAAGCCGACCTCGATTGGACCCAGTGGTGCGGGGAAGGGAGTTACGGCAGCAGACCTGCCACCGAAATAAGTGGGCTACACAGAGGAACAAAATGATACTATAGTCTATCAGCCAGGGTTTTTATTTCTGAAAACCTCCTATGAGGTACGAGTTGCAGAAGCTAATTACTAAGCAAAAGTTTCACACGTGTATCTAATTAAAAGTACCTGGTAGTTGTTTATTCCGTGTACCTAAATAAAATGTTAAATTGTAAACAGTATTTCTTCTTTCCCTGGTTTGGCAAAAGAGAGACGTATTCATATTAACACTTGCGGTAGTAGCTCTTGACGAGACTTAGTCTACGGACTCAACAAATGGATTTTGTCTTTAAAACCGTAACTACATTACGGGAAATTTGTTTTTGCTGTCATCAGTCTCTCGACTGGTTTGATGCAATCCTCCATCCTTTCCAATCTTGAGCTAGCCTTTTCATCTCAACACATCCCCTACAACCCACGTTCTCAATTATCTGCTTCATATATTCTAATCTCTGTCTTCCTCTGCAGTTCTTACCTTCGACTGTTCCCTCCATTAACTAATTAACCAATCCTGCATGTCTCAAAATATGTCCTACCATCCTGTCTCTTCTTTCTGTGACTCTTCCACAAACTTCTTTCCTCGCCCCTTGTTCGTTTCGTACTTTATCCGTCCACTTAATTTTTAGCATCCTTCTATGGTACCACATTTCAAAAGCTTCAATTTTCCTTCTATCTGATATTCATAAAGTCCATTCTTCGCTGCCATAAAGTGCTGTGCTCCACACACAGACTTTTAAAAAGTTCTTTCTGGGTTCTAGATCAATATTTGAAACTAAAATACTTCTGTTTTCCATGAAGGATCTTTTTCCGACTGCTATTTGCTTTTAACGTTATTCTTGGTTCGACCATCAGTTTTAAATTTACTTCCTAAGTAGCAAAATTCACTTACTTCTGCTATCGCATCTGATTCTATTTTTATATTTACTCTACTAATATAAGTATCATTTCTACTACATTTCATCACTTTTGTCTTGCTTCGGTTTATATTTAGTCAAAGATCTTACTTCAGTATTTTGTTCATGATATTCAATAACTTCTCAATATCCACACCCTGTTCTGCTAACAAGACAATGTCATCAGAAAATCTTAGCACACTGATTTTTTCTCCAAGAACATTTATGCCACCTTCAAATTTTTCTTTCACTTCATTTATTGCTTCTTCTACATACAAGTTGAATATTAATGGGGATAGACTACAACCTTGTCTCACACCCTATCTTATTCATTAAGCGACCACCACCGGGAAACCAAAGACTAAGGTATGCAGGATAGTTCACATAAACATTTTCAAGCTGATGTATCTCTTTTTTCCCCCTCTTTTAGTTTTATTCGGAAACCGCAAGATGTTTACTCAACTAAATGTACACGAAGCTAAGTTTGTTTATTCTCTGTATCTAACCGAGACTGTGGAATGCTGGTTATGCATTACACTTTCTTGTCCTTCCTGGTCACACGCGCTTGGTGAAATCCTATATTCCTGACAGCATTTATCTCCCTCATACCGTTTTTTTTTTTTTTTCTGTCATCAGTCTTTCGACTGGTTTGATGCAGACCTCCATCTCTCCCTATCCTGTGCTAACCTTTCCATCTCTACTTATCCCATACAACCCACATCCTCAATTATCTTCTTCATATATTCTAATCTCTGTCTTTCTCTACAGTTCTCACCTTCGACTGTTCCCTCCACTAACAAATTAACCAATCCAGAATGTCTCAAAATATGACCTTCCAGCCTGTCTCTTCTTGCTGTAAGCTTCTCCCACAAACTTCTTTCTTCACCCATCATTTCCAAACCTCGTTTATTTCTTACTATGTCTGTCCTCTTAATTTTCAGTATTCTTCTGTAGCACCACATTACAAATGCTTCCATTTTCTTTCATTCCGGTATTCCTAAAGTCCATGTTTCGCTACCATGAAGTACTGTGCTCCACACATAGTGTTTTAAAAATTTCTCTCTAATTCTTAGATCAATATTTGAAACTAAAAGGTTTCTCTTTTTCATGAAGGCTCTTTTTGCTAGTGCTAATCGGCTTTTAACATCATTCTTGCTTCGGCCATCGGTTGTAATTTTACTTCCCAAGTAACAAAATTCACTTACTTCTCCTATTTCATCCGATCCTATTTTTATATTTAATCTACTAGTATTGGTATCATTTCTGCTACATTTCATCACTTTTGTCTTGCTTTGATATATATTGAGTCCAATCCTTCAGTATTGTGTTCATGCCATTCAGTAAATCCTCAGCCCGTTCTACTAACAAGACAATGTCATCAGCAAATCGTAGCATTCTAATTTTTCTCCCTGAACACTTATGCCACATGGAAATTTTTCTTCGACATTCATTATTGTTTCCTCTACATACAAGTTGAATATTAACGGGGATAGACTACAACCTTGTCTCACACTCTTTTTAACTGATGCATGTCTCTCGTGATTCTCTACTTTTATTACAGCCATTTGATGTATAGAGTATTCTTCGATCTCGATACTTTAGACCTGACTTCTTTAAAATTTTGAACATCTTATCCCACCTAATATTATCAAAAGCTTTTTCTAAACCAACAAACGCCATAAGAGCATCTTTGTTTTTCTTGATTCGCCCTTCAAGTATTAATCTTAAAGACAGAATTGCTTCCCTTGTACCGCGATTTTTCCTAAACCCAAACTGATCTTCACCTACTATCTCTTCTACTACCCATTCCATTCTTCTGTATATTATTCTGGCCAGTAATTTTGAAGCATGTGATGTTAGACTAATGGTGCGATAATTCTCACATTTGTCGGCTTGTGCTTTCTTTGGAAGTGTGAAGATGATATTTTTATTAAAATCAGTTGGAATTTCTCCTGTTTCATAACTTTTTGATATCAACTTGAATAATCTTTCGATTCCTTCCTTTCCTAGGGATTCAAGAAGTTCTGCAGGGATCTCATCAATTCCAACTGCCTTATTTGCTTTCAAGTCATTCAGAGCTTTATTAAATTCGGTTCTCAAAACAGGATCTCCTAAGTCATCAATGTCGACATCGCATTCCTTTTCCATTACACTGTTGTTCAAGTCGGCCTAATCATACAGTCTCTCAATGTATTCCTTCCATCGGTTAGCTCTATCGTCTGAGCTTAAAAGAGGTGTTCAATTGGCAGCTTTAATGTTCACACTTCTTTTCTTCATTTCTCCACAATTCTGTTTGATCTTTCTATATGCAACATCTACTTTACCTACTACCATTTCCTTTTCTGCTTCTTCACACTTTTCTTCTACCCATTTTTCTTTTGCTTTTTTGCATTTTCTATATATTTGATTTCTAAATTGCCTCTATTGTTCTCTTCCTGCTTCATCTTGAGCATTTTTGTACTTTCTCCTCTGATCCATCAGCTCCAAAATTTCTTCCTTGATCCAAGGTTTTGGGGCAGCTTGTTCCCTAAGGGCTAATATTTCTTTACCAGCTTTGATTATCTCGGTCTTTATTGTGATCCATTCGTCCTCGGTTGAGCTCCGTTGAGAGTTACTTCTTAGACCTAAGTCTACCATTTCTGCAAATTTTTCTCTCATACTAGATTGTTTCAGTTTATTCACTTCTAGTCTGTTCTGCTTATACTTCTTCCTTAATATACTGCTTCATTAATATCAAATTAAGGTCAGAGTCTATGTCTGCTCCTGGGTATGCTGTACAGTCTAGAACTTGATTCCTGAATCTCTGTTTGACCATGATATAATCTAGCTGATATCTGCCTGTATCCCCAGGACGTTTCCTGGTGAATATCCTTCTTGCATGGTTCTTAAACAGTGTGTTTGCCACTACTAGCTTATATCTTTCACAAAATTCTAGCAACCTGCTTCCTCACTCATTTCTTTCTCCTTGACCAAAACTCCCTACAGTATTCCCCTTTCTTCCTTCTCGTACTATCGCATTCCAATCACCCATGATTATTAGATTTTCTTCCCCCTTCACATATTGGATTAATTCTTCAATTTCAGCGTATATTTTCTCTATTTATTCGTCATCTTCCTGTGACGTTGGCATATACACTTGTACTAATGTGGTTGGAACGGGCTTAGTTTCCAACCTCATCAAAATAATTCTGTCACTAAACTGTTCATAATAACTCACCCGTTTCCCTACTTTCTTATTCATTACAAATCCTACACCAGTGACTACATTGATAGCTTGTGTGCTAATTATCCTGTGTTCCCCATACCAGAAATCCTGTGCGTCCTTCCATTTAATCTCACTAATCCCAACAACATCTAACTTAAGTTGTTCCATCTCCCTTTTTAAGTTTTCTAACCTACTTGCCCTATTCAGACTTCTAACATTCCACGCTCCGACTAGTAGAATGTTGATATCCATTCTGATGACTCCTCCCTGAGCAGTCCCCACCCGGAGATCTGATTGGGGGACTATTTTACCTCCGGAATATTTTACCGAAGAAGAAGCCATCATGATATATTTAATTTGAGGGGATACATGTCCTCGGGATACCCTTTGGGTCTTTAATGCAGTGGTTTCCCGTTGCCTTCTGCATCCCCATACCATTGATTATTTCTGATCCATCCGCCTTTAGGGGTCGTTTCCAACCCCAAGGGCAAGAGGGTGCCCTGAACCGCTCCCCGCTTTTACGCCCTCCTTTCGTAGGCCGTTGGCAAGCAGTGGGTGACTTCTTATACCGGGAATCTTTCAGTCGCCAGAGCCTCGTCCGTGCAATCAGGGTGCACCACGTGAAGGAGAGGTTGACATTTGGTTGGAAAAGGCTAGTATAGTCTCTCCAAAACCCTTACACCCCCCGTTGATCTTATGAGCTGCAATAATACTGATAGTGGTATCCAAACATGAGCTTTCCCGTTAAGTATCATGGATGATTACTTGCCGACCATCACCAGGTTAGCTCCCGAAAATATCAGGCAGATTAATAGTAACTAGTGATCGCGCAGGGGCCGAAATTCGACCGTAATTCATTAAGTTATGCAGTTTCTTTCATTAAAGAGTAGTAATCAATTCTCGAATTTGTTCTATTGCGTTTGCATCGATATTTTATACATATTGTATACATTGTTGTAATTGGTTGCGAGCCTGTGTACCAATACATCATTAGTTTGTGTTCTTTGCCTTAATTCCCTGAAATATCTATAAAATTATAATGATATACTCCACACATGACTGTATCCTAAATTTTAGCTTCTGAACTATCCATAGCAAATGATAAAATGTCTTTATGAACGATTTCAAAATAATTTTTGACTATCCATTTATCAATGATTTATTTGAATTTAGTCCATCCTACAATGAGTTAAAAAATTCATTTTGACTTGAAGCCGATAAAACTGCTTTATGACAACATGAAGTAAATGCAGTCCTTTCACGTGAAGTGACTTCTGATTCGAAAAGTTTTGCATTTCAAAACCTGCATTGTAAATTCGAAACTATCAAAATTTCTTGGAATCACATTTAGTGCGCATTTAAATGCATCCATCAAAATAATTTCATCATTTTGTGGGTTCAGTATTTAAATTTGGTCTATTATCATTTTGAATATCACGGAAATAGGTATTCCTTCTTTTTTGTAACCCTCTCTCTCTCATTTCGACCTGTGAATGTACTACATGGTATATACCAAAAGTAGTAGGACTGATGTTTTTTAAAAAAAAATATTGAAGATATCTTTACAATTCCTTAATCCTCTCCGAAATAGCACCCTTAGGCAGCTACACGCCAAAAATTACGCTGCTGCCATTGCCCATACGCCTTCTGGAAGTCAGTTTCGGGGACGCTGTTGAGAGCCCTCGTCGATGCTGCTTCAACGTCCTGGATTGAGTCAAACCGCTGTTCCTTCAGCTGATTTTTCATCCATGTGAGTAAGAAAAGTCAGATGGAGCCAAATCAGGACTGTAGCCGGGGTGCAGCAACGCGGCAATGTCAATTCGGGCCAACAGTTGTCTTATGACGGCGCGCCTTGGCACGGCGCATTGTCGTGATGCAGAGTCCAGTAGGCGGAGATGACTTGTCGGACGCGATTCACTCGGTCTCGCAGGCGGTTTAGCACTTGCACTTAAAAGTTCGAATTGACAGTTTCCCCAGGGGAAACGAACTCCTTATGAATCACCCCGCAACGGTAAAAAAAAAAAACACGATCAGCATTGTCTTGATCTTTGATTTGCTCATGCGAGCCTTCATTGGACGGAAGGATGAAGAAGGCAACTGTTGGCCCGATTCAGCGTTGCCACGTTGCTGCACCCCGCCTACATTCCCAATCTGGCTCCAACTGACTTTTTTTTTTATTCCCACGGATGAAAAGGCAGCTAAAGGAACAGCGGTTTGACTCAATCCAGGACGTTGAAGCAGCATCGACGAGGGCTCTCAACAGCGTCCGCGAAACTGACTTCCAGAAGGCGTATGGCCAATGGCAGCAGCGTAATTTTTGGCGTGTATCTGCCTAAGGGTGCTATTTCGAAGAGGATTAAGGAATTGTAAAGATATCTTCAATATTTTTTTTAAAAAAAAATCAGTCCTACTACTTTTGGTATAGACCTGTAGGTGCAAATATGTGATTGAAAAAAAAATCCGTAACGAAATTACTGAAATTCAAAAATCAAAAGACCGCTAAGCAAAGTTTAAACTTTTAAATATAAATTTTAAAAAACCATATAGTATCTGGCAGAATAGCTACATTCCTTTCCGAAATATTCCTTTTATAACTTCAAATATTATTCTCTACTTTATGCGTCTCTTTTGTTTCACCCACAAAGTATCTCAATGCTGGGAATACACTTCAAATAGTTGGCTCAGATCCGATTTCACGCATACACACGTTTGCGAATTTTTCTTTAATAATGTATTTGCAACATGTATTAACTAGCTTATTATATTTTTGTATTTACTTTTGACCGTAGACATTGGCAGAATCGCTAAGTGTCGTTGCCACGAAAAAAACAATTGAATGTAAACAACTAATGATTTATTTAATTTAATGTATTTGTAACACATATTATATATAGATTTTAGCTTTCTGCACTTCTTCTCCATATAAACTTTAACTATACCAAATCTCATAATTCTCTGTGCGTGCAATATTCTTAAAAAGGGATCCGAAATTTTTGCTTAGCGTACTAATATACACAGACGGAAAAAAAAAATCCCAACACCAAGAAAGACTTGTGTTAGATAAACGAAATTTGGTAGGCGTGTTTATACATCTGAAAGATGACATCGATTCAAATTTCGCGCTTCGCGCATAAGTGTGGCGCTAGTAGCGCTACTCAGAGCTTGCAAATCAGGTTTGCTTTAAATACGCGCTGTAAAGTTTGTGAACGTTATTTACCGCTGAGATTTGACATAGTGAGTTGATGTTAGCCAAGAATGCCTTTAAGAAGACGAAGAAGCCATTATCAACAGCTCACCGAGTTTGAACGAGGTCGTGTAATAGGGCTACGAGAAGGTGGATTTTCTTTTCGCGATATTGCAGAAAGACTTGGCCGGAATGTATCCACTGTGCATGATTGTTGGGTGCAGTGGTCAAGGGATGGTACTGCCTCAAGAAGACCGGGTTCCGGGAGGCCACGTGGCACTACTGAGAGGGAAGACCGCCGTATTCGGCGTACAGCTGTGGCGCATCGTACTGCGTCTGCGGCAGAAATTCGAGCTGCAGTTGGTACCACAGTGACACAACGAACTGTTAGAAATCGGTTACTTCAAGGACAGCTCCGAGCCAGGCGCCCTGAAGCGTGCATTCCACTGACTACAAGCCATCGCCGTTTGCGACTCCAGTGGTGTCAAGCCAGAGCTCATTGGAGGACGGAGTGGAGATCTGTTGTGTTTTCTGATGAAAGCAGGTTCTGCCTTGGTGCCAGTGATGGCCGAGTGTTGGTCAGAAGGAGGCCAGGGGAACGCCTGCAACCAAACTGTCTGCGGCCTAGACACACTGGACCTACACCTGGAGTCATGGTCTGGGGAGCAATTTCCTATGACAGCAGGAGCACTCTTGTGGTTATACCAAACACACTGACTGCAAATTTGTACGTCAGTCTGGTAATTCAACCTGTAGTGCTGCCATTCATGAACAGCATTCAAGGGGGAGTTTTTCAACAGGATAACGCTCGCCCTCATACCGCTGTTGTCTCGCAACGTGCTCTACAGAGTGTCGACATGTTACCTTGGCCTGCGAGATCACCAGATCTGTCTCCAATTGAACACGTATGGGATATCATTGGACGACAACTCCAACATCATCCACAGCCAGCACTGACCGTCCCAGTATTGACAGCACAAGTACAACAAGCATGGAACTCCATACCACAAAGTGACATTCGAAACCTGTATGACACAATGCATTCACGTTTGCAGGCTTGCATTCAAAATTCTGGAGGTTACACCGGCTATTAATTTAACAGTATTTCACATTTGAAATGCATTTTCTTGAGCTTAAATTAACCTGTGATCTTGAAAATTTAATCAATTAAACATGTTAACTTGACAAATGCATTGTCCAAATTTCATTACTCTACAATAATTTTTTCTTGGTGTTGGGATTTTTTTTTCCGTCTGTGTACATATTCCACACTACAGGGAACACAGCGTGTTATGGACGGGAGGGCCATCTCAGCACGAACACATTCAAACTGCTGATCGTTTAGTTTTAAATCAGAATGCAACTAATTAATTTAGATCTGCTAAAATTACAGTAAAATCACTGTTTCGAAAGAAAGAATTATTCGATTTATTTAACACCCTTACTCAAAACAAACATTTAAGTACTCTTTATAGCAGTTCATACAATAACTGCAGGCATCAAAATTAAACAATCCACTCTCTACATTACACACTGTCTGGCTGTCCATGTCTCCCTATAATGCAAGTGTGCGTCTTTTTGTCCAGCTATTACCGTCCAAAGACTCTTACACTTATTGCTACCCAACGACTATACAGCTTGTGGAAATCGTATTATATACAAATTGATTTACATATATCAATATAATAATCGATAAACCCTTATAATTGATCAAAGAAAATAGTAACAAGATGTAATAAAAATGATTGGCGAGATATGGTATTGTCACAATCTCTGGTGAAACGCTCTTTCCAACTGTATATTATTTATGTAATTCTACTCGGTTTTATGACAACTATAAGCCCTTCTTTCCCGATTTGACGTTGTTCAACTTAAGCGCGATAACCATGTACCAGTAATATTTTAATCACGAACTCAGTAGCTCGTGAAGAGCTCTGACAACTGAGAGTATAGCGAAGATCGTTTCTTCACCTCATCAGAAGTAATACAGGTCGAAATTTTCCAGACGTGGTGAAAATAATTAAAAATGATGGTGCGACATTATGCACCATGGAAAAATCTCACAGTCCACCTTCGACATAGAAAATTGTTTGATCATTATGCTATCGACTATTACAATTATTTTTTGAATATACAAGGTAAATACTTTTATACTCTGCAAACTCTACGTAACAATTTCATCATCACCTTTGTATCTAGAATGTCCCCTGATATGGAAGTGATTTTACAGACGCTTTGGCGCCAAAATAAATCTAGATATGTCGATATATGTCTTCACTGGCACAGCAATAGTTTCGCTCCGTTTCTCGTTTGATTCGACGCTGGTCCGTATGTGTTATATCCTGACAGGAGCTCGGTGACTGACGAGAAGTTATGTGCGAGCGTAGGCGCGCTCCCAGATTTATACCCTGCTGGTTGCCAGGCCCGTGTTCACCGCTCCCCGGAGCAGACAGGCTTACGCATTCTGCAGGAGCCTGCCTCTCAGCGTAACCAAGCTATTATTCAACTAACACAACACCTGCAGACATATGCGGATTGGCTCCCTCGTTTTGTTTCGCGTCATAAATTGCTCATCTTTATTCCATAGCTTAATATTAGTCACGATTGATGAAGAGTAATTTTCGTGCATCTGCAATATCGAGAAAATCAGTTCGATTCCTGGTTCGATCATGCTGATTTTGGCGTCTCATGGCTCTCATAGATCACTTGAAACGAATCCCGATATATATATGGGAAAATCTGGTAGCCCCCGACGGCGGGTAGCTCCGGGTATATAAAGTTCTAACAAACCAAACACGCTGTGTCGCTAAAATTTTATTGTAAATATGTGCCCTGTACTGTAAAAACAAATGCTTGGGCGCCCAATGAGTTCCACACTAGTGTGTGTTTTGTTCCTGGCAGAAGTTTTCCGTTGCTCCTGTCAAAATTCATTGCAGATTGAATATGCTGAGTCAAATAAACGCATAGTAACGCGTGCTCGAAACATCCAAAAGGGCGAGACTTTAACATATTCGCCATACAAAAATGTGGAGAGGACGGGTACAAATGCAAAAGTAGTAAAAAGGGCGAGGAGAAAAAACGAAAAGGTAAAGGCGCCATAAAGACGTTGAATACAAAGAAAATTCACTTTCCAATGAAAATCTAGTAAAACAGACCGAATGCATTGCACGTGGAGAAATTTTTGAAGAATACTGGATTCAGTGATATGAAGGAAAGACAGGGCCCATAAAGATTATGTTTATATAGGTTTTTCAGATATCCATTATTACTGTGATTTTTTAAGGCCAAAAAACGATTAGGCCACCATTTATTACTTTGTCTGCGGCCACACTACAACTTTTGTTTAAAAAATTGCCAAAAAATTAAGGCGAAAGTGTTTCAATTTAATTAGTGGTAAAAATGTTATTATTACTAAATTCCCAGTTTAATTTTAAGATTAAAATAAAACAGAAAATGTGTTTCTTTTATTTTTATTCACAATTAATTTTATGTGTCCGTGGATACCCGAATTTCCCCTATCCTCTCATTAGAGCTTTAACCGATTTGCTTGCGCTCGTCACAGTAATATCCTGCTGCCTCTAATCTGTTGCCGGCGACTAATAGAGCTTATAAATTTTAAAATCAACTAAAATTGTGTGTCGAGCTCTCATATCAAATGGTTCCGACATTTCATCAGTTTGGTTCTCTTTAGTTATAAAATTTTATATTTTATCAACATTTTCAATCTTTTTAATCTTTTTATATAAATAAATTAAATTTGTGTAGCTTTAAGACATGGTGACAGAGTTTAAATTTGCGCCCATTTCGTCGCTGGACCTACAGGACAGTTTAACGAACCACGGAGCATGCCCCATAGCGTGCATCGCATGCATGAAGCAGCGCTTTGCTAGAACTGAAGCCCAGGTTAAGCACCCAGAAAAATTCCTCAATGGAGTAAGATTTGAAGTAAGATGCCTCTTATGCCAAGGCGATCGCTTTAACCACTGACATTTACAAACCTTACTGCTTCCGCGCCGCAAAATTAGATTAATTGCTAACAGAATACGGTAAATTTAAAAAAAAAAAATCGTCAACGTTTTTTGTCCAAAACAATCACTCAGATCCATATGGTTGGCAAATTAGGGGAGACACATTTTTAACGAATTTAATACTTTATATCTGGCGAATTAAACAACTAAAAAAATATCCCAAAAACATTTATCTGATTTTTTTAATACATATCAAATCAATGGAATACGCGTAAAACATTTTTTGATTATTTTCTATTTTTAGGGATGAGGTGTGGGGAAATACTATTTGACTATTTCTGTACCGACATTTTTTGCACTCAGTAAAATCCATCTTCCTGTGAAATTTCATCACAATCAGTGGGATTACGAGGCTGCGACAAACTGACGGACGGACATGGCGCAATTACATTGGCTACAGAATCGTAAAAAAGTGACTGGCAGAAGTTAATACCAGTTACTAGCGAAAATGTATTGCATCATTTTACTGCATCTTCTTTCCTTCTGATTTGAATCAGCTGATGATTGAAAATCCTCACGCAAAATGTTCGTGTCTATAAATTTTACACATGCAGCCCTGAATATAGCGAATAGCCGATTCAATGTAACATTACCGTTATCATCTTACGCTTCGATCCTTTCCATCTTGTCACTAAATGTTCTTGTGTGTGTGTGTGTGTGTGTGTGATTCAAGTAAGTATTGCGTGTGGTTAAGTGCACTACATTGCTTTGTATATGAAAGTTGTAGAAACGAAAGACCCTTTTAGACCCGCTCTTACCAAAACCAGTATCGAAGCCATAAAGACGGACGAATCATAATCCAAAATATGGTTCGAGATTTTCGAGACCAGAAAAATCTTGAAGGCAGTATGAACATGAGGGTGGTGTTGCACTTTCTTCCTGTTAGCAAGCTGGAGGTCAAAGTTCAGATGTGTGTTTTAACATTATATACAATAAATCAATATATATATATATACACACATAATAAATGTAAGTATGGTTTTTCCGAGTGTCCAGCTATATCTCTGCAACCAATCCCGCAGCCCCATTGGGAGGAGGTGGTTACATTGTATGGAAGCCCTTCATACCCCATCCATGACGAAGGATTAGACCGAGCGTGGTGCGTGAGTGGTTAACGCTCTGCCCTCGCATTCTGGAGGACGCGGGTTCGAATCCCCATCCGGCCACCCAGGTTTATGTTTTCCATGGTTTCACCAAATCACAACAGGCGACTGCCGGAAGGTTTCCTTTGAAACCATGGCCGAATTCCTTCCCGTTACGTGCCCCCCGCCCCATTCTTTCCCTCCTCTAACGACCTCGGCGTTGACGAGGCGTATATCCCTAAGCAAAAAAAAAAAAAAAAAAAAAAAAAAAAAACCAATCGACTTCTTATGTGAAGTCGGTGAAGCATCCAGAGACTGGACATAATGTTCCTGAATGTTCTATGATAGTCCAGAATGTTGGTGAATGTTTAGGAGTGTTGTAGAATGTTCAGGAATGTCACCAGAATGTTCTAGAAACCGAAGACCGATGTCCAGAATCTTCTAGAACATTCTTGAATTTTCCACTATCCTTTCGTGATGGAGATACGTTCCAGGGAATATATGGACCATTCGGTGTACTTCTGGAAATAGATTAGAGCGATTCAAGGAAAAGTGAAAGTTGTAGAAAGTAAATAAATTTGATTGGAAACTTCATATCTAATAAGTGAAAGAAAATTGCTTGGAAGAGTATGATAAGTGGAATTTAAGTGTGTTAAGTAATATTTTCATTTAACAGTATGATGAAATATAAAAGAGGAAGAGACAGGAAGAAAGGAAACAAAAACAGTGAAGAAATTAAACAGATGGGGAAGGAGAAGCACGTTTATTTTCCAAATTGAAAAGAACAATTATATTGAGAGGAAAAATTAACAGATTAGCAATGAGAAGAACATCGAGCGAGATATTCAGCAGGCAGGCAGAAAGAAACTCGTGAAGAAACAGGAATACCAAATGAATTTAGTAGAGTTACAATGAGTGAAATTGGTGAAACAACGATCGCAAGCGCATGAACAAAACATTAGAAGTGCGAAGGAGAAGAAGTAGATATTATAGTCTGGCGGGTGAGGCATTCCGTTATGATCCTACTAAACAGTAAAAAAAAAAAAAACACGTTGTCATTGACATAATGGATCAATGATGTCAGTTCTGCAGTGCCGAGAAATTCTGTAGAGAAACACCCCAATGTTTTTCATATATGGAAAAATTCTGTTAGTTCCAATGGAAGAAGTTCACCAGAATTATTTCGTTAAATAACTATAGAAACTCCTACCAGTTGATAATAAAAGTGACAACCCTACTGTAAACAAAGAGTTTCATTCGTAGAGATGGCATTACAATAATAGGACGTCTGGTGCTAGTCGCGCCGTTTTGTCGTAAGGATGGGCGACATTGTAAAACGTTATGACAAAACGGTGCGAGTTCTTTCATGATTTTCATTTATTAGCGATCGAACCTCACTCCTCCCCATCTGTCCTGTATTCGCCATAAATTTGTTTTTTCGTTGTATAGCATACGTCCGAACTTGAATAGTTTTTTTTAAAAAAAGTTCCCGTGTAGATCTTGATAGTTGTTCACCGTGATATTTTACTGCTAATCAAGGTTTCACCTGACCAACTGTTACCGGTTTTAACACACGATTGACTTCTTTATTATTTTCATAGAACACAATACCTTCGAATATTTGCAAAATTTCTGATTAACTCAAAATAAAAACCCTTATTTTTATACTAATACCTGCACTTATTATTTCTCTGGCGATGACAGGATCATCAACTAGCTTACCTGAGGTAAATCATGAATTCTCCTAAACGCCATTTATGAAGAGTGGTGGGAAAACAATAATCCTTTTATTCCACAGCATAAATATTCAAATGTAACATTTGCAATCACACAAACTTCCCTATTCAGAAAGCTGAACCCTAATTCTTTGTTATCAGCGCAAGAGTATGTACAGTGTCTAGGAACTTTGCACCAACACGTGAGTTCTCACTTCGATTACTTAAAATTGCCAAAAATAAGAACTATTTGTTTTATGATAAAGCAACAGATTCTAAAATTATGGTGGCTTACAATAAGTGACGCTTTTAAAAACAGATGATTTTGCATACCACTTTGTACATGATCTGACTATGATATGATAACTTGTATAGAATCGAACTATAATAGCAATTTTTAGAGTAATTTTTATAGAAAGAAGATCTTCCATGCAGCTTAAAGTACAAACACACAATTTAGTTAAGAATGCAAAGACGTAGAATTGCGGCTCGAATACTCGATGACACAGCGCATATTTTAAAGGGCTCAGATGCAGAGAGAAATGAAGTTTGGTGAACAGATAATAACCTGAGAGAATTAAATCTCTAAAGGGAAACGGTTGAATGAACACACGAGTCGATTTCGGTCCACAAATTTCTGTTCAAATATTAGCTCAGTCCCGCTGAATATTCTCCCACCACCTACTGAAAGAGATGCCGAATGTCCAGCAATTCTCAGTATATATATCTTGCTATGTTGCCAGATTGTAATCCACGTAAAAATTACCTTGATGGATGAATAACAGTTGTTTTCCTATATGGGTAAAAATCAGTATTATTACATCGGGTTTCGCAGATGAATGACGCACCTAAATACCTACCACATATTTCATTATACGAAAATTGCTGTTTCTATAATTATAATGGCTCCAAAAAAAGGAGCGTCGGGGGAAAAAATTTGTTTTAACGTAATTTTTTTTAAAAAATTCTCATTACCTATTTTTGGTAAAAAAAAAAAAAAATAACTGCGGCTTGTAGTGGATACGAAATACTCGCCTGAGTCACGATCTTGAATACCAAAATAATGATGATTAATTAATCCTATAATTCGACCTTTTGTTGCCACTACCAGGAACAAAACAATCCGTGTAGTCCATTTTACAAAGTGTATCTATATAGATGCAAATAATTTATAGCACTTTTACACAATAATTCTATGTATCATCCTCGTACTGTCTTCAATTTTAACTGTTATTCTGCCATTCATGGTCATTTGTAGGTCACAGTCTTGGCAGATGTATTTTACCAAATCATATAAATTTCAGATTCCGTAAAAAGAAAGTGGTGACCTTGAGAAAATTTGAAAAATAAGATTATAACAAAACAAATTCTTACACTACACTGCTTCTTTACAACCATTCAATTTATAGCAGAAGCTGTTCCCATTTAAAAAACCATAAGATGGAATTTATGTGGTCTCCTTCAGCTATATAGATCACCTGAGTTAGATGTTGCAACATAACTGAGGACTATAGTGGAGATGGAAGGCGAAATGAAGACTCACGTGACTGGGAACGTCCTCAAGTGGTTTGGCCTATGTTAAACACAGCGTGCACAGTTGGGGTTTGCCTAGGAGCTGCTCATTCAGGGAAACGCTATTCACAGCGCCTCAGATAGCCCGAGGCCGTCCTGGAGTTCGCCGTGTAGTTGAGCCTCCGTGTAACCATACAGTAAGCCAGTGCGAGCCAAAACTTTCTCCCAGTTCGTTCACTACTTTCTCATTCAAAAGTTGGTGTTCCCAGAAGTTTCCCTCATTATCACAGTACTCCTCTTACGTACTGTCGTAACAACGCTTGGCTTTCATTGCCTCTACCTGTCGACATTTTCATTTCTAGTTCAAAAAATTGCGATACAGTAGTCCTATTTCACGATTCATCCTGCCGCGGTAAATAATTAAAGGAACTAAAAATATATTTCTCAAAAATCAGTTTTCGTGATTCGTAATTTATCAAGGAGATTATACTGCAACCAAAATCTACCTATATAACTATTAATGCAAAATACGCATTTTTACTTTGATTCTTTTACAGTTTGAGATGCACCAGTCAGGGCAACAAGGAACCCTGGTTTCACTGACTGTAGTGTTATTGATAGTGACTTTTATAGCATAGTAACAAAATCCAAGGATCGACTGTTTAGGGAGCTTCCAAAAACTTCGTGGCTTGGTCCAGGGGGGGGGGGGGGGTAGGGGTTGGGAAGTTACGTGGGCTACATGGTGGGGGGGAGGTAAGGATCCTAGACAAACTATGTACTTTTTTAAAATTGCTTTTCATTTGTCACAATGAAAATAAGGTACAAAACATACAGCAGCATTTCCGTCGTTTGATTATCTCGTTATTTTATATAACAGTGCCAGGCAAGCTTGGAACGTATAGTGTTTGGATAGCACGGGGCCAGGGCATTTGAACTAACCGACAAGCGACGGCGCCTTACGTCAGGCTTGCGGTAATTGGACTCAAATTCAGTTCCAGATGTCAAATGGGATTATCCACACCAATGACAGTGTTATTTCAATATTTTGGGAAAAAATCTGTTTAGAACTGCAGTAAAAGGAAACAAACAATGTAGCTCTTCTTAGCTTTATTTTACGCGGCATATGTAGTTTGCTCTATTTTATCAGTTAATAATTAGTGACGAATGAGATTAGGAGAATATTTTTAGTAACACCCCTAGAAGAAAAGGATCCCTAGCAGTACCTGAGGAAGAGTGGTTCGCAGTAATTGTTCATTTCCAGGATTGGCTAGTATCATAATTTCATATAGAATATTTATAATTATAGAGAAGTATATAAAGCAAATATTAGTCGTGTTCATTATATACGCAATCATTTTAACGAGAAGACAGATGAAAAAAAACAGTTTTGTAAGGTTTTCTCTGTTTTCTCGTTAAAATTCAGTAGGCCTAATTACTGGGGAAAAAGCTACGTTCCATACCGTGATGGAGGAAGGGATGTCAAAGCAAAAGCCACGTCAGGGGAGGGGCCAGTTAAAAAGGGGTTTAAATGAGCCACGTAGTTTATGGATGCTCCCGTAGTTGTCCTTTCTCGCGCCGCCGCGTCAACGATAACTGTTATATGTTCATTCAGTTAATTATTTTCATGCGTCTCTCTTTCCGCGTCTTTTTCACACTACAGCCTCATTTGACAACGAGTGCCTTTATTAAAAAATTATTGTAATAAGTTTTACTAAATGAATGACGTAGTTCAACTCATTTAGTTCCTTTTATTTATGCCGAGTTCGTAATAAGGAAGCCCACTATAGCTATGAGAAAGATCTTTCTCCCGTTTTATCCAGACTGTTACCTATCTCTCTCTCGAACGATCAAAGAGCTACGTTCTGAGCTCATTACGAAGTCTCTCCGAACTGCGGTCGGCTTAGCTCCTTCCAGTGCTATCTGCAGCCCTCTGTATTTGTGCAAAGCCCGACACTAATTTATTCATCAGTAAAAAACAGGCCTCACCTCTGTGCCACTGACCGCCTCCCAAAAAACCTGGTGGCTCTCGAGAATACTTAAAAACATTGCCTCCTCAGGGTGATCACAGCGCCTTGTCGCCTCTCACCAAAACATTCGTCTTAACGAGGTGGCCGCGGGGCCCTCGACCACTGCCTTTCTCTGATACAAACAGATCGTCTATGCGCAGTAAATAAACCATTTTGTTTTGCCAAGTAGTTGAATACTTTTAATAGCGCTCTTGCCTAGTAAAGTACTCATATATCATTGGTTTTGCTATAAATTTAAATCATCATTCAATTTATGTGCTTTATGCATCTCAATGGACACATGAAACTTCGAATGGCTTCAACACTTCGTACGGCACATCTGCACTAACAGCACAGTTATATAGTAGTAAGTAATTTCCTTATAAAGTATAGCTTATTTGAACACCTTTTTGTTCAGTAACACCGGTAGGGTTAATAGATGATTATGTTTCTTTGACTAGAAACAGAGTGAAGCCGAAAAAGAATTACAATACGTATCATTTTCACTGCAAAAACAGTTTAACTATAAATTCTTTTATTTTCAGGATTTTTAAACTGCGCGAGGTTTGAAAGATAACACATTGGTTCTCGTGCACAGTTTCCTTTTTTAAAAAAATAACTTTCGTTTATCACTGAAGCTACTATTTTTTGTAGCTTCTTCATTTCGAAAAACAGAAACAGGTCGTTTTATGGAGACAAAATATGGCGGAATTCGTCTCACTTAGCTCTCTCTCCTTGATTGCATCCTGGCCTTTTCTTAAGGAGCTTCCTCTCCTGATAACGGTGCCACTGGCAATTACGATTCAAGTACTTTTATCTTTTTTTGATCCCGTCTCACCTTTACTCTCTTGTATCTCCATCTACAATATACCGAGCGTGGTGGGTGAACGGTTAACGTTCTGGCCTCGCATTCGGGAGGACGCGGGTTCGAATCCCCTTCCGGGCATCCAGATTTGGGTTTTCCATGGTTTCCCCAAATCACTCCAGGCGAATGCCGGGATACTTCCTTCAAAAATTCCATGGTCGAATTTCTTCCCGTTCCTTGTCCCCAATCCCATCCCGGCTCTAATGACCTTAGCCGTCGACGAGGCGTAAAGCAATAAGGAAAACTTTTGTAAATGAGACATTTTTTTGTTAGTATAAAATCAAAATTTTTTGACTCATTGCGGTGTAGCTTCCAAGAGCGAATAGCCCGTAGGTCTTCTTCATATTGGTTGATTAGACAGTTATTCGAACTTATTAAAATATTTCAGATTCGTGCAACGAAAAATAGTTGCAAGGTGCAAATGCGATGACCTAAGGACAGTTGATAACGCATAATTTTTGGGATAAAAGCTTAACGTTTGCTCCACGTCCTTGCCCTGGTGGCGTACACAACTTTTTGTCATTCTTAGCATTACAGTGAGAACACACTTACTAGGGACTGCAATCCAGCAAAGCGGGATCCCGCAATCCCGCGGGATCCCGCATCATTAGACAGTCTGGCGGATCTCGCACAAAATTAAGCGGATCCGCAATCCGCAAAATGCGGCGAAAACACGTGTCAGTCTGCGTGACTCGCTGCCCCACTCGGTCTCTATCGGTTTTTTTTTTTTTTTTTTTTTTTATAATGGCATTTGGCAACGGAGGCCATACAGCCAGCTCAAGGTGATTTAATTGCGTTCAGTGTATAGACGCCACAGGACGGACAGGACATTCACACAGACATACAACACTTAACATCCATGCCCGCGGCCGGATTCGAACCGTGGACCACGTGGAGCTAGCACTCTAGCCCCTACGCTACCGAGGCCGGCGTCTCTATCGGTTGTACACTGTTTACCTGTACCCTTGCAGTTGGCATTCGACTCGTGTGAACAAACGTTTGTTTGTTTGTTTTTGTCAACCTTCGTCATTCGTAAGTAAATAAAGCCAATTTCACTTATTCAATAAAACCTACATTTGTTTTGAGTGCACATTTCTATAATTTGAGTTACGTTGTGTATCTAGTACGATTTTCTTACTATATAATAAGTATTTTTTGTGTCGCACACGTCATATGTATTTGCAGATAAAGTAATTGTGTCAGCTTCTTGTATTTGCGGCTGAAAATTTGATTATTCGTTGATACGAAATTTTAACGATTGCATACCTATTTATTTAGCAGTTATCAAAAGGCAATTGTATATCCTTTTACTTATTGTTGAGTCGACCGCTGCCTCAATGCGTTGGAAACACATGTTCTTTGACGAAAGCCACCTGCTCACATGCCCCGCTTTGGCTTTCGATTAATCCCTCTTTTGATGATTTGGTCAATCGCCACAGTAAATTATTTTTGAATGAATAGCAAGCGGCGTTTCAACTCCTTGTTTCTTATTTCGACTAATGGCAACAAAAGTTATAATGTCTATCGGTCATGAGGGGCCGGTCTGTTTCGTTGGCAAGCGGCAATCAAATCGAGAACACCAGCTGGCAGAGCACATTGGGGAGCGGGCTATCAGGGCTCTGGATATCGTGTCGTCAGCCCTATGGCCTACACAGAGACAAGGCTTGTTGAGGAGCATTTGGCGCAATTTATGAGCCAATGGAAACAGAATCAGATCTGATGGGATAATGTCAGCCGAAGAGTTTGATAACTTATTATCTGGAGGGAGACGAGGAATCTTCATGCACACTGCCAAACGGGGTTCGAAGTCTGTTGTTAGCGAGATACGATACTGAGCGCATCAGAAGGTTTTGGGTGAGCAAAATTCTTGGGAACAGATCTTGAAACTCCTCCGTTATTGGAGCTATGTTGTCTGTATTGCGTTTAGTGCACATTAAAATAAATCAATAGATATAAAAATGTTATTTTTTTTGCCGTCTTTCATGGATGAATTCGTACCTGAACAAATTGAATTTAGAGACTGCCTCATTTAGAAAGCTGTCCTCATTGGAAACACTCTATAGTTAAGATGGCTTATGAACAGAAGGCGATTCAATTCAGCAGTAGTCGGGAAGAGGCAACGATCACTGCAACGGAGTGAGTTCCTTGAATTTACTGTATGTCAGTGCGGAGGACTATTGTTTATGCAGAGGTAAACGAAAATCTTTTCCGTATTTTTATAATATATATAATCACTAAAACATTTTCTTTAAAGATGCAGATCAATACAATTTGCTGGTTTTGTTCGCTGTTTTACTCGCGTCTGTATCGTGGTTGAGCGGCATTAGCATTTTTTCTTATGGCTTCGTCCACGTCGAGGTTACTATAGGCAGAAAAGCGGAAGGGACAGGTAGGAATTCTGTTATGGCCTTCTGAAGGAACGTTCCCGCCATTCGTCTTGTGCATTTCCTTTGATCAAGCAAACAACCGTGAAATTTAATTCCGACTTTTCGAGTCCTGTAATATTAAGGCAGCTTTCCTCAGACTCATTTCATTACAATAAAGGTGCTTAACACTTTGTAACCAAATCTTAAATGAGAGAATTTAATTACTATGGAGTTTTAGAAGAAAGAGAAAGTTTAACCGCACTTATCACCCCGCATAATTCAGATTTCTGTACAAACGATGCGACTGTTTTAACTTACAACTAAATTCAGAAACGCAGAACTGTTTTGCAAAAGAAACTTTTATTAGTTATCTCGAAACCTGAATAAGTGTTTAATGTTCGCAGTTTTGATGAGGGGGATTTTAACTTCGGTTTTAAGACTTATTCAGTTGTTGTGACTGGGCGTGGTAAATTAGCGGTAACGCTCTGGCTTCGCATTCATGAGAACGCGGGTTCGAATCCCCGTCCGGCCATCCAGGTTTGTGTTTTCCATGGTTTCCCAAATCACTTAAGGAGAATGAAGGGATCGTTCCTTCAAAAAAGCCACGGCCGAATCCCTTTCCATTCCTTGCGCTTAGTCCTTTCCAGCCTTTAATCACCTCTACGTAGACGAAGCGTAAAGGCGGAAACAAAAAAAGTTGTTGTATACCTACGAGCTTTACTCATAAGGTTGACAAAATTTTTTAATTGCATTGCGTATTCATATAAAAAGTTTTTTTTCGTGATGCTGATTTGCATATTCATTCGATTAGCCGCATCATACCGACTTTCCTAAGAGGAAGGAATTTATAACTTCTGCGAATGCCGGCCTCGGTAGCGTAGGGGCTAGAGCACTGGCCCAACGTACCGAAGGTCGCCGGTTCGGGTCCGGCCAAGGGCATGGGTGTTTAAGTGTTGTGTGTTGGTGTGCTTGTCGTGTCCGTCCTGTGGTGTGTCAAAGATATATATACACATGGAGAAGCTGAAAAGCAATGGATGAAAATAAACACATACTTGAGCTGGCTATATGGCCCAAGGAAACCAAATGCCATTAAAATAAAATAATAATAAAAAAAGCCTGCGAAATATTTTGAGGTTTTTTTCTTTCCTAGTTTACATGTTATAGCAATTTTAACAAAAAAATGCAAATAGATGGTTAAAATACAGCAATTTTTTTTGGTATGTCAAAACATCTGTATATCGAAACTCTACCGAGAGTGGTGGTGTAACGGTTAGCGTTCTGGCCTCGCATTCGGGAGGACGGCGGTTCGAATCCCCGTCCGGGCATCCAGATTTGGGTTTTCCATGGTTTCCCAAATCACTCCAGGCAAATGCCGGGATGCTTCCTTCAAAAGGCCATGGCCGAATTCCTTCCCATTCCTTGCCCCCCCCCCAATCCTTTCCCGTCTCTAAACGGATGTTAGAGAGACGTTAAGCAGATAAAAAAATCGAAACTCTGCAACCTGTGGCCAAAGTCTCTGCCAACAATGCCATACGCCATTTTCCATTAGTCGTACAAACGTTTTGATCATTGCTGTCAGAACCATGGACATAAGGTATTTGTACCCTCTAGAACACGAAAAACAAAACCCGAAAATTCTTGCAGATGGTCACTATTAAGGAGATTCTTATTTCACACTGCTCATTGGAAGAACATTTTACTGGTATTTCGACAGTGGAGATGAGGCAACAGAAATGCGGAAACAGAAAACAAAATCTTAAAAGAAATTGATGAGCTGTGTTAATGGCGACGGTGAATTTGTGTGTACGGTTATGAGGTTGACGGATAGAATACGTTGTCCCAATGGAATCGTTATGAAGAGTCAAGGTACTGAAGAAAGTAAATGATTGATGTGTACCTGATTGGCTTATCTACTGTAATTATATAATCCCCAACCATTTCTAGACTTTTGGTCACAAGATGATAGATGAAATTCCGTAAGGCCATTTGTGTTTTTCAGTCTCATGAAACGATCAAAATTATTGCAAAACAGATAATAGAAACTGACCCAAGAAAATGAATCTTCTCACACGGTTATACCACTTTTTAAATATTAAGCAAAAAAAAATATTTGTTCCTTAGGCAGCGTATATGACAGAAATATTTTATCAGGAGTCTTATTTATTTAATTTTTATTCGGGGTTTACGGGTGTTAGACATCGAGGTAATTAAAATCGGAAGAAATTGAGGGGGGGGGGGGAGAAGAGCAAGGAACAAGTAGGCATGAGGCAATGACCTGTTAAAGCAACCATCCCGGAATTCAACTACAATCATTTCGGTAAACTATTGAAAATCGAAATCTGAATACCCGGACGTGGATTTGAATGGCAGGCCTAAGCGTGATCGCTCACCAACTAGGCTTGGTGAAGTGTTGTCTGTCAGATTACTTTTGCACAACGCACTATCATACATTTAAGTCAGTTTCTCAAACGTGATTTCAAGTTAGGTGGAGAAATGAAACAAAAATAACTGATCTGAAACAGGGACAGTAAACCATAATACATTTATTTCTATAAAATTTTAAATTATCAGTTCTTTACTTCATTCGTTTAGATTAGTTTTGATATATTCGCTTATATTTAATGAGGGAATTGTGAAGTGACAGATGAGAACCTTCAAAATGAGCATGTAATAACGTCTTTAATAGTAACAAATTTTTAGAATGTCCTGATGTTTATCGACGCGGAGGGTCACTGGTGAATGAGCAATAGAAATGTATCGTTGACGAATGACCTCGATGTCGTAAGCCATAAGGAAAAGAAACAAAACGTTGTTTTATTAATTAAGAAATCAATTATAAAGTGTCAGTTCCAATCAAACTAATGAAGTTGTGGTTTATTTTAAAACAATTGTGTTAAAGTAAGTACGTGTAAGCACAAGTTAGTACAATTGCTTAACAAATTTTAGGAGAAAATTTTTTACTTAGTATTATTCACCAGGAACAAACGTCTTAGCATCGCTGAACTTGGCTGTAAAGTATTACGCCGGAGGTGACATCTGTGCCTTAATCTTAGGTAATCTGTGGCTTTCCGTTGTGCTCTGAGTTATCACAGTAATATTCAGCCCTGTAGCTTAATGAATATGAATTTCAGAGTCATAACTGAATTATAACCGGAGTTCGTAACTAACCGTAATTGGAAGAGTAACCGGAGGAGGGGATGGGCCGTGCTGCTTGGTTAATGCTGGCTGGAGCTTGGCATTTACAACGCTTGTTTACGATCAGGATCCGGCCAACCAGATATTGGTTTTCCGTGGTGTCTCGATAGACCATAAGGTTTCATGCTGCGAAAACCCACCAAAATGGGATTTTGCAGTGATGCTAGACAAAAGAAAGACCGATGCAGCCTGCTTACCGATTTGTAATTGCATTGTTAGAAGAGTTGGTGGTACGATTACAAAGTGTAGAATTAGGTGCTTTGTGCTCAAAATGAAAATGGACAGCAGAAGATTCAGGCGACTTTACAAGAAGACGGGATCAAACAGTCAAGTCGATAGTTATTTATGTGGCAGAGATGGAAATAACAGATGCCATAACACTAGGTTTCATAGTGTTGACACAAAATTGCAGTGGTATCTTAGAAAAGAAAAATTAGTAACATGTGGAGAAGAGTAATCAAAGTGAATAAGTGGAGAGCTGCTAAAATCACTACAACAAGAAAGAAGAACAATGACTTAGTGTAATCGTAGGCAGAGTCAGTTGATTCTTGGCTGTCCGGGTGGCGCCGCGTCGTGTTCATTGTAGCCGACGTTTCTACCCTCATTCTGGGGTCTTCTTCCAGGAAGAATTATGAACACGACGCGGCGCCACCTGGACAGTCAAGAATCAACTCACAATGACTTAGGTTATCTCACGAGACCATTCAGTAGGAAAATATTGGGAGAAGAAATCAAGTAAGGGAATTTTTCAACCTGATTAGTTTGTCTGAAAATGGTCAGCCGTTACATCTGTCAGTAGAACGGCTGAATAAACACCCGATGATCGATATTCAAATCCGAACCAGGATGAAATATTTTCTGTGAACTGCGGAAGGCTGCTACTAATCCGTCAAGATGCAATAATGCGTGAGACAAGTGGGGTATCATAAAGGACAACCTCCAACACTTTACTGCTTAGGTCGTTAAGGGGAACCTCATTCAGTGTTACTCTGTAGGACTCAACGGCCTGTAAACAGACAAACGTATCCTTTACTTCCCACACGTAAACATGTCGGTATGGTCGAAACGCAATCAGTAGGGAGATGCTAACATAAGCAAGCAATAAATCTTGGTGAATCTATCAAGTGAGCGAGAGGGCTGCCACAACAAGACTTTGGTGCAACTCGTAGAGCAAAGTACACATTTTTGAGAGTCCTCTAATAGAAATTCCTACAAGCGAGTGAATGCTACCTACATATATAATAAGAAAATCTATTCCTTCAAGATTTTTTTTTTCTAAAATTAGCCTGGGGCAGTGTTTATGACGTATAAAAAATAAATCAAGTGTTATAAAAATTTGTGTCTGTCTGCTCGGATGAACGAATTTGAAGCAAATCCCACTGATGGGGTTTTGAATAGTGCACATCCCCTGGCACAGGGGGCGAAATAGCCTATATTTCATTTTAATGTTAAGTGGAATGCTGTGAATTTTAATATAAAACGGTCCACAAATTAGACTCCAGTTTTGGTTTAACTCGTTTGACACAAGTATTACTGGTTTTATTTGGTTAATTCCGTGCTAATCGCAGTGTACGAATGACATGGTGTTATTGGGAGGGATTAAGTCTTTTTTCTGTTGTTAAATGTGGCATGATCGCGTTAATCCTTATATTAACAGCCCACGGAAACAAAGTTGGGACAACAGAAAATGAGAAGGAAGGTCAAATGATGACTGCGTAACGTTGAGATGGTGTAACGGGGGTAAGGCGTAAATCGAACAGTTAGTCCAACAAAGATATCTCGATAGGCGTCGATAAGCGTATCTCGTTTTGGTAGTATGCACATCAACCGCTCCTTGGGAACAGAGATTTAATAAGCATCGGTATGATAGGAAGCGATACATTTATCTACGATAATGTTATCAGAAATACTAATAATATTTATAAAAAGACTCTTCCTCCACACTCAAAAAGTTTATTTAGGCGTCATTGCAGAACTGAATTTGCAACAACGAGATGTGATAAGTTTTTATAAAGGCATTGTTAGGTTCGTAGGAACGAAACGGTCGGTTAAATTCAGCTTTACATTTCTGGAAGATACTACAGGAGTTTAAATTAATTTCAAATGTTTCACAATATTTCGTGCGTCGACGGAATGCAACTAACACTTTTTTTTTTTTTTTAATGGCTTTCGGCGACTAAGCCATTCAGCCAGCTCAATGTGTTTATGATATCTCTTCATGTGAATTTTTTTAGTTTCTCCAGTGCGTTTATGCTTCCTATGTATAGACACCACAGGACGGACAGGACATTCACACAGACACACAACACTTAAACATCCATGCCCGCGGCCGGATTCGAACCGGCGACCTTCGGCACGTGGAGCTAGTGCTCTAGCCCCTACGCTACCGAGGCCGGCACAACTAACTTCAAGAGTGAGGAAACGTAGACAGCGCTTTTGCATATCTTGCCACTAAAATTAGTTTTAAAACAATTTTATGTTATGATTACATGACATTTTACCCAAGTCAGTTAATCGTCAACTCAGTCACACATGCGTTAAATACGTCGACCACATTAAGCCAGATTGTTTTTAATTACCTCTGGTCTCAGATTATCTTTTTATACCTATGCTGTAGGTGCAATCTGATGTTCCAGCGATGAGTACATTTTTTTAATAAAAATATAAACTTCTGGTTATTACAAGGTGAAAGGTAATTTTACCGAGCAACGACTATCAAACACAGAAAACTGTACTACAAGAAACAACGGAGCGTTGCTGATCTACGAAAATTTGTTAAAAACAACTAAATACTGTCAAAGTTATCTTCCACGCAAAAGTTGCGACAGCCCTCAATTTCCGCCGGTAAAATGAGGTTTTATAGAGGGGAACAAATAGTAACTCAATCGTAAAATTGAAAGTGAAATGCAGATAATATAGAATCTTATTTATGAATTACTGATAACGAATATTGCCAGACTGCAACTTATGTTGTGCCAACCATTACTTCTCTTACACAATTACGTTACCGCGAGAGCGATATTAAACTTAACGAACTACAGCACTCAGTACTCAGACTAGAATGCATGTAAGAATGCTGTAAAAACGTCTCTTAGAATTTGCGTAAATTTAAACGAAATGCTGTCACGTAGAGAATACAGAAATTTGGGAAGTGTTAAAATGTTAAATTTGTTCAAGGCCGTAGTAATTACCAATGCTATGGTCTGAAGAAAAGGAGGTACTGTGTTAGCAATGGCGAGGTTATAAACAAGGCGCGGTGATATAAAACCAAACCCAGCGGTAGGGGAATAGACAGCAATATATTGACAGCTGGCGACCGTCAGATAACGTAAATATCTGTCTGACACGACCCAAAGCTATATGAAATAAGAGTCACAGAGAAAAGTAAATACCAGAACTCAGTTTATACATCACTGAACAGGAGACACTTGGAGCGTCGACTCAAATTAATTTGCAATCGCACAAAAATTCAGCAATGCAAGGTTGTACACTTTATCAGCTAATGTTAGAGGCGACACAGAAGTGGAAAATAGTTGAAAAAATAGCATCATCAACAGAGATTGCGTAATGCAGCAGAGTACTGCTGTTAATTACCAATGCAGGACTAATTGAACGAAACCATATGTTACACTCATTCGCCTTCTATTGTTCACATGCGTAGTCCCATCCCCAGATGTTGAACATCATTATACGAAAAACATTGTTTGTTACCTAGAAAAAAACACCTGCTAGACAACATGAATCCCAGTTCATTCTTTATTGTCATCTAAGTCGAGTTTCTTCATGCCATTAATTCCAAAGATGATTACCTATGCCCGCCCCTGCAGTAAGGAGATTATCGTATTGGCCTCGCGTTGGAAGTTCGAGTCTTGCCTCGGGCATGGGAGGTTTTAATTAACTGTTGCGTCCGTCGTATACTGCAAGCAACGTAGTAATACAAAACTTAGAACTAAAATATATTTAGAGAATTAGTATGCATTCTAAGTATTAATATGAAACTTATGAAACATACGTTGACTTTTGGGAAGAAAGGTTACAATAAGCACTTCATTACGACTTAAGAACACATTGAGGTAAGCCATTTCAAAAATTAAAGTTTATTCCACATCTTTACTGTCAGATTATGTATTGGAACTAAACGATTGGTCGTTATTTATTCTGTTATGTTCTTTTGTGAGGTAAAATGCTATCTTTTAAAAGAAACATCCAGACATCCGCCATGGAGAATTGAAATCAGGATGGTCAGCCTGAGATTTGAACCCACGGGCTCCCGGCTGGCAGGTTCGAGCGAAAAACTGAAACTGGTAAATCCGTAAACATAAGGTATGCCAAGTTCACATTGTAGGAAGGTCGATTTTATTCGTACGATTCAAGCATGGCAGTAGAAAGTAATAGCATTCCAACAAAGTAGAATGGAATGTACTACACAGCAACACACCGAAATCTTCCTCAACCATCTCGGGCTCTTAAATTCCAAGAAGTATATATGCGCCGCAGAAAGATTGGAGTTTACCAAAAAAATAGTTTCATATAATAAACATCGTTGAGTGTCCACTTAGTGGTTTCAAATAAGAGGGGACGAATTATTTTATTTTTTAATGGTCTGGAAGCTGTTAACATTGCATTACCTTAATAGAGAAAAGATTATGATAGGCGAACACTGACAGCAAACAAATGTCGCGACACTGCACCGAATAGCAGGTTATTGTCACAGCCGGTAACCATCTGTGATGGTGTCATGGAGGTAAGGAAATCGTAGTATGCATAGCAGGGAGAATACACAATGAATGAGATAATTGTCGACGGACGTGTGAGGGTTGCCGGGGCTGCCGGCGCTTACCTCGGTCAGCTGGTGTCGGCTGCGGGACGCTGTGGACGCGACTGACGCCGGCGACGCTGGCGGCGGTGGGGGCGGCACCTCTCCGGCCGGGGTGGGGGCGGCCCGCCTCCACCCGCCCTCCGTCCCGGCGGCAGATCGATTATTTCGCCGCCTCCCCCGGTCAGGTGGGCGGTGGAGACAAGGTCGCTGCTGCCAGATGGTCACCAGACAGTCCCCGGCTATGCTCTCTCTTTCCACCATCCTCTCCTGCAAACTGCTTCACTGCTTGGCTCAATCCACTAGAAGAAAGCTGCCTCTCCGTAGCTGAAGAGATTGCTTTATCAGCTAATTCAACCGAAGACAGTCGTAACTCGGGTAAGAAAGAGTATTTAAGGATTTCCACAAAGAAGGTCTCCTTGCTGGAAGAAGCAGGGAACTCTTGCTGCAGGAATCACAGTATTTAATTGTTTAAACTAAAATGAAGGGCAATCAGTCCAGGTTAACTCACGCACCCAGCATCCCACAGGCCACATCAATATTACGTATTAAAATTCACGAAAAATAATTATATAGAAGTTAACTATTTTATTTTGTGAAATTATCTTTTAAATAGTATACATGAAACAAAAAAAAAAAAATTTCGTTCAGAAAAATTATAATTGGTCTTCGAAAATTTCTTCAAGAAAAGTACTGTCGTGACTGTATCTTTGAATTGCAGCTACAGGTGACGACGATTTTTAAATATGACTACTGTGGATCATAGTGAAGGAAAAGGAATTTAAATACTTGAATGAAAATGTTTTTATGGAATGGAAAAACAAAATTAATATTTAACTAATTTTGTATTAAAAAAAAAGTAATGAGACAATAAATTAATAAAAGCAACAAAATACAGAATTTTTTTTAAATTCCGAGCGGAAATCGAATTTAAAACGAGCGCAGCAGTTCTTATTTAATCAGTTTTTTTATGGTAGTTATGGGAAGTTTTTAATTTACTTTATTTTAACTCTCGACTTCACATAAACGAAGACTATTCCAAATGAACGTTATTAGTATGAGGTGCACTTGCCCACAATTATGACGTGTTCTTGACAACGAAATATGGGCTAAAATTTTAACAACAAATTCTCATTTCATATTCCGGCGTCATGCATATTTCAAGTCGGGTCTTAGGATTTCAAAAGTGAAATACCCATCAAAAGCTGCTCAGTAGTTATTGTGTGATGTGGGGACATTAGGACACAACCCACTTCAGATTTATTTCTATATACTGCATAAAGTATTGCATATTTTTTTGTAGAAAAAAGTATCTACTAGAGAATCATTTCTTTCTTTTTTTTTTAAAAAAAAATAGTGATTTAGTTTTTCCGAAAATCATAAATTCCAGGATGGTCGATATAGTTTCCCTGTAATCTGTAGTAGACATTCTACTGTAAACAACGGAAGAATTTTCGGAACAGTTGCTTCGGAGAAAACTGAAAAGAAGAATTGCATTTTCTTAAAATATTTTATGTGAATAAATTGTAATAACCTTTCATTCGATACCAATGAAGATAAGTTTTTAAAATCTAGCTTGGTAGGTAAACGGTAACGCTCTGGCCTCGCATTCGGAGGACGTGGGTTCGAATTACCGTCCGGCCATCCTGATTTGGGTTTTCCCTGGTTTCCCCAAATCACTCCAGGTGAATGTCGGTATGGTTCCTTCAAAAGGCCATGGCCGAACTCATTCCCGTTTCTTGCCCATTGCCCACAATCCTTTCCTGCGTCTCATAATGAGGCGTAAAGCCAGAGCTAAAGAATTAAAATAAGCTTTTAAAAAGTTTAAAAATTAATCTTCCTGTAATTATTTATACTGTTATGATTCTAACAAATTTTGCGTTATTATCATGCTAGGTATAGAAAGAACAAATATAATGCACAGTTGAAATTTTCTAAGGTAAAGAATTAACAAGTTATGGTGGTTGTTACAGCAACAATTTTGGAAACACTCCTCGTCCGTGAATTCGTCCACAAGGGGTTGCTACTCGTGCGTCTCTGTTTTCTCTACTTCCTTTCTTTCGAAGTATTGTACGTGACAATATGTTCGTACGCAGCCTCAAGTATCCTTTTTTATTTTCCTTTCTTCCTTCTACATATTTACAAGATATTTACCGTTATTCAAAATGCTTCCTGATGCCTTTAAATATCTGGTTCAATCCGACACCTTAGCATCTTAAAAATCTTCAGTTTAATGTCAATGATTTTTTTATTCACTTATTTACTTTCTAGAATAATTCATTCAGTTTCCTTAGACAATTAAACATAAAATTTATTGTTTTAATTCATACTAACAAGGTAATATATAATTAATACTTATCCTCGGTTATTTTCATGATACTTTCTTTCCTATTATCACACAATGTCTTGCAAACCATACATTAATTCTCTTTGATTACTCCCTCGTGCTGTATACTTTACGTTTAACATTTACACTTCGTTGAAAGTTTTTTCTTTGAAACTTCCTCTCGCATTTAATTCACTGTCCGTTCATGCTTTCATCAAAACTATTTCTTTTTCGTCTCTTCTCTTCATCTATTTTTCAAAGATGGGTGTCTTTGACTTTTAAACTAAATTATCAACGTTAAAAATACATACTCAGTAACCTCGCTACATTTCTAAATATATTTACAACACAACCTATAATTTGCGGTAAGCACTATGTACTGTACCTTACAATGTGAACTACTGACACTAAGAAAAAACAAAAATAATTATTATCTATTTATTTTTAGTAAAAAATTAAAAATTATTTTTCTCTAGACTACATGTATAAACCTGCAATCAGCCGTATCGTGAGTTTCCTTTGTCCGCACATCACACAGAAACAACCGAAACGATTTGGATGGAATTTTCACAGTTTTCAAACTTAAATTCTGACAAATAGGTATCAGACATCACCCAAAATCAAAAATTAATAGACCTTTTGTAACCTGAACAGATAAGCGCCAAATATAACACTATATCAATGATAAAAAATGACACTCTTTGGATTCTTGTAATATTCACTGTTTAACTTTGGTTATTTAGTAACGTGCCAATCGTGAACACAAATTATTAAAAAATAAATTCATTGTGTGTTAGGCGGACAGCACTTCACGAAATTATGGGTTTTTCTTTAAGTCTGCGAAATGTGACGTCCACGTGTTCGAAGATGTCGGATAAATTTATGATATATAAATATGTGTTTCAGACTTCTATAATTAATAGAAAACTGAGGTTATTAAACAATTACTGAAACAGAAAACTTATTATTACTGACTCTATTTTGAGGTTTTTTCATATCTCATAGTAAATTACATTTTAAAGAATTTCTGAACAAAGATAGAAAACATTGGGCTAGCGATGAATAATCTGTGGTAATAACATCCTTTATGACAGGAATTAAACACACCCAAAAGCAGTTACCGAAATAATGCTGTTTCACGAAACTGTATGCCGCAGTTGTTGGATATATGTTTGCTCAAATGGAGATATTTGAGATTCATCTCTATTTAATAATTTATGTTGTTTTCGTTGATGTTGCTTCCCCTGCTGTTTGTGGTACTTAAGCGCACATCGATATTTAGATGCAGTGGCGGCCGAAGTGATTTGCTCAGGTAGTGACAACACTGAAATTTTTCGACGGTTTACTGATCTTCGTTACTAAAGTGAAAGGTGCCTAAAAAAACAGCTCAGAGTTGACTAAGAATCTCGCAACATAAAGATTTATAACGTTTGAAAGTCTCATTCCCTGCATGTACTGCCGCATTAAAGAAATGATTTTTAAATTAATCAATGATAAATGTTTTAAAACTGACCAGTTGGTAAACGCTGGACGAGTAATATGAAAAACATGCAAATTAAATTTTTTGTTTTCATTGTAGTGTACGATAGCTAAAAGTAATTTTCAAAATATCATAAATTGTAAAATTCGTTTGTTTAATTGAATAAAAATATAATAAATTCAATTAGTCGTCTACAAAAACTTTTCTTTGTACGTTAAAATACAAATAATTATTTTCAAAAACAAAGGGGCCAAATATTTTTCTGTGCCTAGGGCCCAATACTTTCTTAATCCGGCACTGCCTTCGATGACCACAACGCGAGTGGAACACATTTCGCTTGAGAATCGTTTCCTGTTACGTTGTTATGTACAGTCGTAATCTTATGTAGTTCTCCTTCAAAGAAACTAAGAAACAGGAACAATATTGGCTCCTAGCATTGACAAAGCTTATAAGGCAGCGTTTCTAAACCTTTTTCAAGCTGAGGACCAGTAAATTGTTAAAAATGTTGCAGACCACTAACTTGGACAGGCCTAATTTTACTATCCATATTATTGTTAACATCTGGCACATGTACCACTCTAACATAATAAATCTAAAACCATGTTTTGAATTCGTACGAAAACACAGTTATGAAACTGGAAGTGAACTATTAAAAGTTAATTACGTATTAATCAGAGTCTTAATATTTACCAAATCCAATAAATAATAATGTTACTACATGCTGAACGCTACACTACACCATCGGCCTATATGCACAAAATAAAAGACGCTAGTCGGTACACCTTTTATTTTTGTTTACTTCATCACTCTTATGTTACCAATCCTGCCACGTACCGCGACGCGGTTGCTCATAATTGTTTAAAACCCTAAGGAAACCGTCATTTACTCAATCTTAAGAAGAATGGCGCTCTTTCTGACGCCATCTGGAAATGACCATTGTAGAAACAATCTGTTCTATCCTCATCCTGGAAATGTCACATTTTGGCACGGTAATTGAAATATTCAAGGCTTTTAAAAAGTTGGGCTTATGGCCTCATACAGTACGAATATGGTATCAAAATTTATGATATTCTGCTTGTGCACCATCTGAACTATCTTCACAGACCACCAGTTGTCCGCGAACCACAGGTTGAGAAGCAATGTTCCAGAGGATATTATTCGAATGTCACAAAAATGGCAGCTGTGCTGCGCTCTACCGACAGTGTTGCTAACTTTTTCGAGCTCCGCAGTGCTCCACAACCCACGTGTCTGCCCACTGCCCGGGGCAGAGTGTGACAGAACAAAGTTGTCTCCATGCGTCATTAACAAAGCGTAACTCCTCCCTCGAAAATTTCTGCGAAAACGCTAGAGCACATGCGCAATTTGTGACACCCGGCGACTGTCTCCAAGACAGCGAAACAGTTCACTGATGTGGCCAACAGATGGCGTTCAATACTTCATTTAAGGTAGAGTAGAGTAGATAATTTCGCACTTTTAAATATTTATTTTTCTTTCACTACATTTTATTTTTATTGTTTATTCTTGATTTGAAGGTGGTGCCATGTCACAGTGTCACTACGTCTAGAGCCGTCACTATTTAGATGCATATTTTATCAGAAGCTACAACAGTGACGAATGGAAGTGAAGTATCTGATACTACACTCCCATTAGAAGGGAAAAAGGCCATGATCATCAACTAGCGCTTGATTTCAGGGGCAAGGGAGTGGGAAATTTTGTGCGTCCTTTGAAGCTGAGATTGATCAAATATTTCAGTTTGATGGGAGAATATTTCATTTTTGCAAATCTGTTATTAAAGCTTCAATCTATCATTTATATTCCGTAAAGAAAGAAAAATTAATTTTCAGTTAATATTTTGATATTAAACACACACAGAATTAACATAAAACGTGAGAAATTTCCAGGATTGATCATTTACATCTGACTACAGAAAACGTTACACCTAACAAAATCATTTTTAAAACCGTACATTGAAATTCCAACCTTTATGATATTTGCATATAACTTACTCCTACAGACAACTACAACCCGTTATAGTTTCATGGTAAATGTTGCACATACTCGTACAGCTAGCTCATGTTCAAACAAAGCTGATAATTCCTGGAGCGATTAGTTCTATTAAAATGTCACGGATTTCTACATGCAAGGTGCTTCAGATTCCCCGAAGACAGAATGCAATGACTCGAAGTCTATAATTACTTCACCATCAATGTTACTTGAAGTATGCACAACGATATAGGGGAAACAATTCGTAGTAATTTGTCGTGGAATGAGCATAGCGAGAATGTAATTTGGAAAGCAAATCGTATGCTGCAATTTCTAGGTCGTAATTTAATACAATGCACTCCGGAAGTTAAATCGATTGCATACAAGTCACTAGTGCGTCCTCACTTAGAATATTGTTGTTCTGTATGGGGTTCCCACCAAAAGGGGTTAATGGAGGCATTAGAGAAGGTCCAAAGAAGAGCCGCCCGATTCGTGACAGGTACATATAGTTGGAGGGAAAGCGTAAGTGCGATGTTGAAGGAGTTAGGTTGGAAAGACCTGGAACACCGAAGGCGTTGCTCTCGACGGAAGCTAATTGAAAAATTCACGACTGACAGCAAACAAATATTGCTACCAGCAACATTCGTATCTCGGAATGGCCGTGAAAATAAGATAAGAGAAATCAGGGCCAGAACCGTTTCCTTTCTGTATTAATTTTTTCCACGACCGATTAGGGAATGGAATAGAAAGGATTTACCGGGCGAGTAAACTTAAAATCCGACAGGACTAGCTTTCGATAAAGCTCTCCGGCCATCCTGATCTGGGTTTTCCTAGATCACTCCACGCGAATGCTGGGACGGTTCCTCACAATAGCCCATGGGCGCCTCCTGTCATATCCCGTATATCCCTTCCAAACTATTACCCTTTCGGACGGGTGCAATGCACCCTCCGCCATACACTTTTAGTGAATCGCGCAGTAATAATAATAATAATAATAATAATAAAATAATATGATCACAATAACCACATCATTGATTTTTAAAAAGACTTAACTGACACTACGTGAATTCACCATTACATTATTGCTTGCTCTCAGCGTTCTGAGTTCCGGAACAAACTTAACAACCAAGTCCGCCAGCACCGTTGAAGTCCCTAATGTTTCAGTGTCTCTCTCGTCTACCGTACTCGCTGCTTGCCATTCCCCCACAGTCTCCATGGCACCAAATTGTTACCTCAGCATTGTTATGTACATGTAAGGAAAAAATCGAGCATTACACCTACGTCAGTTTCTTTCCTTCTCCAGTTGGGTACATTCAATCTTCTTACCATCCCACCCGTTAAAATACTATGCATTAGCCCGGGTCACGGTCGGGGTTTTACGTCTTGCAAGAATGTTTTGCAATGGTTGTCAACCTCTGTGTACATTGTTCGCAGACACGCTCTTCTTTCCAGCAGCGTACCTGACTCATAGTATTCCGACCAGAGACACTTGTTTCCGCACATTCTTCGCGTGTCGAGGAAATACAAAATTATTGCGCTGCACTGTAATATTTACAATTTTATATACGTCGCAGATAAATATTGCATGATCGCTATTGCCCTGCTTGGTTGTGGCCAAAATTTGAATATTTCTTACATGTTATGCATATTCACTGTTTGATACTTGATAGAAACATGCGCACAATACAAGTTCATTCGGACGTAATTTCTGTGAAGACTAAGACTCGTTCAAACAGAGTAAATAATTCTTCATATTTAAAAGAAAGGTTCATTGATTCAAATGACTCTTCAACCAATAATATTCATAACATAGCAGTTACCATAAAAAAGGCATGTTTAGAAATCAATTTAATCTGTTACGTTGACTGAAAAGTCTAGTAACTACATTTACATCGTAAGTAATGGAGACAGAGATTGAAATGAAATACCGACGATATACCGAATGATTTATTTCAAACTATGAAACAATATAAAGAAAAATTCCTCAAATACAAAAACAATTGTTTCTGGAAATTTCTACCGCGAGATGCGCTCAGTCGCAATTAATCAGCCATTAAATTACATTCTGGATGTTTTTCCGTTCTATGATTTAGCTTGCACTCATACTTTCAGGTAAATTGGAAGCAATTAATGGTGCTAAATAATCAATAATTCGTTTGTTAATTACTACGCTATTTGTATCTAAGTGATAGACTGACACCACGCTGTAACTAACCTTAGGCTGCGACCATGCCTGATGCTTGCCTGTACTTTTCTTATGGAACGTTCAATTTCCTGGCAGTATAAACAACAGCAGTAGTCAGTGGAGCGACGATCATGGCAGTTGACGCTGTGTGCTGCGGATAAATTTGACGTTGCATATTTGCGGATTTCATGTGTCACGCTTTAAACACTGCTTCGAGGTTCAGTTACCAATCTAATTGTATGAAGTCTTCACGGGTTCTCCGCCGTATGGTGTTGAACTTTTCAGGGGCGGCCAAATTTATTGTCAAAGTGTGTACATGATTTTTAGTTATTCTGCTTGTAGTTCCAGCATTATACGTTAAAACAGATCTTAGCATTAATATCAGTTAGTTTCATTTCTATCATTCGGTAATTGGTATTTTGAAATGAAGCGAGCAGTTTGAAAATTCAGGGAATTGTAATAAAAAACGCAGATCATGTATCATACTGTAACCACCATATTGTTTACAACACCGTTGGGTTAATTTCGAAACCTCTTTGCAGTACGTATGGAATGGGGACAAACGACATTGCTGACCGAGTTTCGTTCGTGGGACGCGGAGGGTAAACTTTGCGATTCCTTAGAGGCCTTTTCGAAGAGTAGATCTGAATGGGCCGTCTCTCCCTTCTACTCGTATCATCCGTCACTCACCATAAAATGACATACAGTTCATATAAAAAATACAGATACGTCACAGTGACCTACACAACAATAACGCTATACAACACTAACCACACTCGGAAACGCACAAGGAAATCATACAACTTAAAATTTCGCCTTTGTGTGGCGGTAATATATGCTTGGAGCACTCATATGGTATGGTACATTAGTACCGAATTTCCGTAATAGCTCATGCATTGTAAATATGATTACAACTATGATGCTTTAGAATTAGGTTAAAAACAAAATGTACAGTTTAATTGCGAAAAGTGTTCCGTAAATTCAGTTGGAAGAAAAAGATTTAGTCTAAAAGTGCCACTGCAATGAAACGCATGATATTTGTCTTGGGAAAAATTGCATAAGACAAATAACTAAGAAAATAGGTTATAATAACAATAATTGATAAAATTGCGATGCAGCGCACACTCCGGGGGCACTCTCCCTACACCCATCCTTCTCCGTCCCTCCTCCAACCCACCTTTGCCATCAACCAAATTTTACTTTAAATTCTTTCAGTGTTTTCGGTAAATTATTCATCACTTCTCTTGGCAATTAATTCCAATCCCTTCCACCCTTTCCTATGAAAGAAAATTTTCCCACAACCTTATGCCTGAAATCAAGTGCCGACTTGTGGTCATGGTCATCTTTATTCTTTATCCTTCCATGCATCTCTGATAATATCCATGCTTCATCACCAATGTAGACCTTGTACACTCACATGACTCTTCACCCTCCTTCTACCCTCCAATGAATCCCACTCATGCTCCTTTATTATATATTAGTTACCGATTGTGTTTTGTGGTATTTTCCAAAGACAAATTTGTCAGACCTTAGCACTCCCTCCAACTGCAGTATTTGAAACCAAAAATGTGGGTCCCATACTACGCCACCATATTCCAGCAGTGGTCTGACCAGAGTTTTGTACCTCAAGTGTCTTATTTCTCTAGTACATCCCCTCATCGCTTTGCCCAACAGATGAAGGATTTTGAACCCTTTCCATACTACCTGTTGTAGCAGTACAGCAGCAATGGTACATGAGGGTGGTAAATGTTTGTATGTACAAAGATTACTATAGTTTGCTCTACGAAGTCGTGAAATGACAGTTGAACGTTGTTGGTTCGTTATAGACATTCAAGTGATGACCTTACTCAAGAATCGAGTGAATGCTTCTCTTCCCCAGATTCTGCAATCTACAGTACATGTGAAGTCTGTTACAAAATTTTGGTTGGTGACCCCGAAGAGGGAATGTTTTAACTTGAAAGTGGTAAAATAAATCGTGTTTTACCTTAATTGTGGATGCCCAGTTATTAACTTACACAGTCCAATGTGTCTTGCCTAGTTAGGTTTGCTATCAAATGTTATGCCGAGTTATTTACATTCCGAGTCTTCAATAAGTAACTCCTTCCCTACTTTATAATCATAATCGTTTGCTTTTTATCTGTGTACCTAATAAGCTGGCTCTTCTTTGCATTTATATTCATCCCATGTTGCCTCGCCCAGCTAGTAATCCTATCCTGGGTTGTAATGAGTATCCTCAACCGAAGAGATTAGCGCTGGGTAGGAAAAGACGGATGATTGTATTAAAACAGTCTATAAACTAATGTCGGAGAAAGTAATCTAGATACTTTCGAAGAACAGTTTATTGTAATTATTTGGTGTTAGTAGAAAATGAGCCCTTTTAAATAACTGATGTAGCTGATGAATTAGTTTCAACGATTAGTTAGGTGACTGGGCGTTAGTTTAATATAAACTTTATCGTGTGGCTAACATGAGTGTGAAATGAATGCGGGTGTAACAGTCAGGTTATCTCTCGCAGCTAAATGTTGTAAAGTTTTGTATAAATAACTTAAGAAAGTGGTAAAGTTTGTCACCGAGATGGGAGGAGGCCAATATTGGCCTCCTACCTATCATTCGGGAGGACCGGGGTTAAACTCGGTTCGGCCATCCTGTCTGAGGTTTTCCGTGGTTTCCCTCAGACAATTAGGCGAATGCTGGGATGGTTCCCTAGAAGGCCACGGCCGACCTTCCATCCCCCTTCCCTCCCCGTAGTAGTAGATTGGCTGAAAAGAGTCCCCTATGACTCTCCAGCAGCCTGCCTCCCAGCCTTCTGCTGGGAGGAATGAAATGGTAAAAAAAAAATAAAAAAAAAAAAAAAAAAAAAAAAAAAAAAAAAAAAGTAAAGTTTGTCACCGAGATGGGAGGAGGCCAATAATGGCCTCCTACCTATCATTCGGGAGGACCGGGGTTAAACTCGGTTCGGCCATCCTGTCTGAGGTTTTCCGTGGTTTCCCTCAGACACTTAGGCGAATGCTGGGATGGTTCCCTGCAAGGCCACGGCCGACCTTCCCTCCCCGTAGTAGTAGATTGGCTGAAAAGAGTCCCCTATGACTCTCCAGCAGCCCGCCTCCCAGCCTTCTGCTGGGAGGAATGAAATCGTTAAAAAAAAAAAAAAAAGGTAAAGTGTGTAAGAAGTGTATTATAGTCATCAAAAATGCGATCTGACATTTTGTAAAGGAACGATACGCATGGAGTCTCAGATCGCCGAAATATCGTAAGGAAGCACATTAATTACTCTGCTAGTTTCTCGAGAAGACTACATCCAAGTCAAATACTAACTCTAGGATTCCAGTTCTGCATGTGAAATGACTTGACAGATTTTATTTTAATCCAACTGTGTAACGCCTATTCCTGAACCATTTAAGACTCATAAATATATATAATATTCCTTACTTACAGAAAGCACCTTCGGACGCAGCTGAAAAATCTCAACAAACTACTTGAACGACTGGGTGTAACTGTATGGGAAGCTGATACAAATGCATTAAGAACAATAGCCTCCGACTTGCTTTACTTCTCAGATTAATATTGCTCAGTAGCTGCCAGACTGGACGTTCAGCTCCTCCAAGCCATGTGCCGCACTATTATAAACATACTCCTGTCTACCCTATCTAGAGTCAGCCGGGACTCAGTAATAATCTACCATCTATATCAGAAGGTTAAATATCCTCAGAATGCTGAAGAACGATCTGCTTCCCATCCACGACATCATTAGGCAATGTAATACAATTAGGCTGAAGTCTCGCCACTCTGTAAAGCTGCTGTGAGTTTAACATACAAATCCTTCAAATCTACAGATAGCTGGATAACAGAATGGGAATCGACAGTACTATAGGACTTTCTGCAAGTTAATGATCCCTGTTTAAAACTTCGAGCATTCAACCAACGCTGACATATACACTGAAAAGATGAAATATTACCACCAGCTGCTTAATAGTTTGTTGGTCCACCTTTGGATCGAAATACAGCAGCGATTTTTGTGCTCCGAACACTTGTGCCTGCATCAACATTGTACTCCGTCGTCAGTCCTATCGGGGAAGCCTACGATTTCAAAGTTCTGTGATAAGGCGTGGGTGTCCACTACAATTTCGTCTACTTATGGTTTCACCGTACTTCTAACACATTCCATAGATGCTCGCTACAGTACCATGAAAACAACCGACCCGCCTCGCCGTTTTCGAGACGCTCGTTTACAGGTGCCGCACCCACAGACTGATGGCTCTTTATTTAAGGGATTGCCTGAACCATGCTTAGACATCTGGTGCCAGACACCTACGGAAACCAGTCAAGGAGTCGAATCTACGCCACGTCGATCCGCTCTGTCAAGATCATTGTTCATCAACCCAGAAAGCTTTCACATAGTCAAAGCAACCTTCGTTAGAGGTTTTTGGAACGGAACAATACAGAGGAAAATAATCACATAGGTATGAAATGTGCACATAGAATGAAACATAAACGCATTGAGCTTGTCTAGTCACATGTTAAAATTAATGCTTAGCTGAAAATCAACTAGGGAAATTATTACACTTATTTGACGCGCCCGCCACACACCATGCTCAAAACTCTGAAAAATCTGGCCGTATAGCTAAACGTCTATGCTGGTCCCTCCAGCGATCGAAAATAGAAGTCTAAATGTTGCCGTCGTGTTTATTCACATAACCAGACTAAATGTTCGGGGGCTCAAAACCGTGTCGTCTCGAATGCATGGGTCCATCAAGTTTCAATATTAGGTATTAAGAACATAAAAAGTTCGTACTACTATAAAAAAAAAAACATACACGTTCTGGACTCGCATATGGGAGGACGTGGGTTCGATGCCCCGTCCGAGCATCCAGATTTTGGTTTTCCATGGTTTCCCCAAATCACTCCAGGCGAATACCGGGATGTGTCCTTCATACCGAGCGTGGTGGTGTAACGGATAGCGTTCTGGCCTCGCATTCGGGAGGACGGCGGTTCGAATCCCCGTCCGGGCATCCAGATTTGGGTTTTCCATGGTTTCCCCAAATCACTCCAGGTGAATGCCGGGATGCTTCCTTCAAAAGGCCATGGCCGAATTCCTTCCCCCCATCCTTTCCCGTCTCTAAAGACCACGTTGTTAAAAAGGGACGTTAAACTGTTTTTTAAAAAAAAAAAAAAAAAAAAAAAAAAAAGCGTCCTTCATAAAGGCCATTGCTGATTTCGTTCCTGTTCCTTGTCCCTATTCCCATCCCGCCTCTAATGACATTATCCGTCGACGAGGCGTAAACATATAATTATAAACAAATGTACAACAGAAATCAACTCTTAGTAATGCAAAGTCTATAACAGCTAGAAAAAAAAATAACCGACATTACTTCAATCAATGTAAGAAAAAAAAATTAAATGAGGCGATTTTGTGTCGTGCAGAATTGCACAGTGCTATTTATCATAAGCGCATTTTCAGTACGAATGAATGAATGCGATTTTAAAATGCCTGGCAAAAGGGATCGTGTTTTCAAGACGACACTTCTAAACTAATGGCGGTCTACGCGTTTTTTCTGCTATCCTGCAGCGGGGCCCAGCGGAGGGATAATACGAGATATTCACACTCTGATCGACGTTCGGGTCGGAGGGTCTAATCGGAAACAACTGTACCGATTATGACTGTCCGGTTCGTAGCTGTTTGTATTGCAGATTAATATGTACTATGGTCGGGGGCAGCAGGCAGCACACGCCAGATGGTAGTGCATATTGTAATAAGACACAATAAGGCTGTTACTTGCTTGAGCAGCATGCGTGAGTTGCCTAAAAGGGGAGGGGGGATTATTATATGTATTAATTCTGAAAAATATGAAAATCGCATATAAATATAATAAAGGTGAGCTAAAAGGAACCAGAACCATGAATATTAGACACAAAATAATATCCCATTTATTGATTCTTATGGCTTATACAAGGCCGGGTAATAATTAACTTTACGTTAAACATAGTTAGACCAACAAAACAAGCAATACCCGACGTTTACAATCCGCCGATGAAAGCAAACAAAAAACTGAATGAAATATTTCAACAAATAAAAACAGCAAAGTTAACATTGAACAACATGGCAACACAGGCCATCAAATTGAAGCTAACATTTTTACTGTAACAAAGGAATATCCCAGGGGCGCCGTATAAAGTTAAAGAAAAGCATCAAAATGAATTTACAATTAGCAAGATGCTTGAAATTTACAGTGAAACATAAAATCAGCTAGCTCAGTGATTTAGTTGCGGGAGCAGAGTCTTATCCCAGTGCCGCTTAAGGGCTCACAAGTCCGTTAAAACCCAATGAATAGTGACCGTCTGTATCCGGTACATTACCATAAAAGCATCGCCGTGATGGAGCGTGACATGCACAATGTCACTGCAGCTGTGGAAGCCAGATAAGCGGGTACGACCGCGTTATTAGAACGACTTCCAGATAATGGCAGGCATGCTATATAACCTCTCGCTTCCCAAAGCAAGAGAGTGATCACAACCAGACAATGATCACCAGACGAGAGCGTGTCGGCTGACACGTCTGTTCATCAACTCGTCCCAGGCAGCAAGTGTCGCTTAAGATGCCTTCTTCCTCGGAAAGTCGTCTCTCCACATGTAACAAACTCCATAGAATTAGTACTGTGGACCCCAATAAACGTTCATGATTGGCTATCTACACATGTCCGTCGTCACGTGTATTATACCGCGCCTCGCATTCGCTGCATCCCTCCGCGCGTTTTCTGCCTGGCCTTCAGTGCGGCAGCGGAGTGGGGTGAGGTCAGCGCCCCTATGTTAACGGAACTATATCCGTGTGGCCCTGGCGCCGATGAGTCGCCGCCTCATCTATTGTCCCTCTCTCAACCGTCCGAAAATGGCAGTTTTCAGCCTCCAATATTCACTACCTTACTGAGCCACGAGTTTTACAGAAAATAAATTTACAACAATTCTACCTCTGGCTGCCATGGTTTAATATATATTTAACTTATCCATACAATCCCCATTATTTACGGTACTTACACGTCACAAGATTGAATATAATTAATAAAATTGAATATAATTAGAAAAATTATGAATATAATTAATAACAATTTAATTATATTCATTGTGGGTGACGCTGTCACACCACAATATGAATTAGGCTGACAAAGAGATTTTAAAAAAGTCTGGCAAAAGGGATCGTATTATTAAGATAACACTTCTAAACTAATGGCATGGATGGATGTTTGTTTGATCCTCGGTCCGACAATCCAGATTTATATATTCCATAGTTTCCTGAAATTACTGAAAAAAGGTCATGATTAAATTCCTTGCCCCCAATTCGAACCATAAGCATTAACGACTGAGAAATGTGCACATTAAATGTACATAAACACATTGAGCTTGCCTGATTACATGTTAAAATTAGTGCTTAGCTGAAAATCTACTAATGAAAATATTACACCTATATGACTCTGGGGCACGCCAAGGAAAAAAGAGATCTTGTTTCTGAGAGGATGCGTATTTTTCTCTCCTTCTCTCTCTCTCACTCTGCGAGCCGACTGCGGTGGAGGATTCCGTTTTATTGTGTGCTGCGGGCAGACACATTAGTATGCGAGACTACCACTGCGCGCGCCCCCTAATGAGATGTAGGACCAAGAGTCGCATAGGCCGATTTAAAAATCTCAGCTAACACTATAATTCGTAACTCCTATACTACTATACCGATTTTACTGTAGTAAACACCATTTTAATTCACAGAAATATACATATTATTTGATAAGTCACAACGCTATTACAAATTGTATTACTTGTTATAAAATATTGAACTCCGGACCCCCGACTAGAGGAAAAAGTGAATATTACACCGCATATCGAGCAATAAATTATTAAAACTTTTAAAAATTATTTAAGTTAAGAGCCAGAAATCTGCGTCCAAGCCCTCATTTTTCACTGGCTTACAAAGTAGTAAAACAAAAACCCATATACACAGAAGTTTCACTTGTTTCTCGTATACACACCGATAAACGCATTAGATTATTCAACTTAAATTACAGCAGTTTAACTTACCCACCCATCCACTTTTGCCCTTTACGAATTTTGATTTTAAATTCTTTGAGTGTTTTTGCCAACTATTTCATCACTTCCGTTAGCAATCTATTACAATACCTGGCCAGTTACCTCTGTAGCAAATGATATGTTTTCTTAATGCCTGAAGTACAGTGCAAAATTGGGGTCATAAATTGGGGTCATTCATTTTATAATACTGTGCTTCCAATCCTTGTTATAAATATACGTCTTGTACACTCCCAGCACTGTCTTCACCCTCCTGCTGTCTTCCAGTGAATCTCAACCCTGCTTCTCTAGCACGTCTCAAACAAATCTAGCTACCCTCCTTCGTAGACCCACCAACTCCTGAATTTCATACTCAAAATGTGGGTGCCATACTACACAATCATATTCAAGTAGCAATCCGACCAAAGATTTGTATGTAACCCAATTCACGCTCGTCTTTGGTAGATCCCATCACCTCCAGTAAATGAAATATATTGTAACATTTTCCTATCTCCTAGCTAATGTTTCCTACACTGTCAAATATGTAATCATAATATGTAGTTTTTTCTGTGTGTACCTAATAAGCTATCTTTTCTTGGTATTTATCTCCATTCGATGTTAACCTATACAATAAGATATCACGCCCAAGACATCTTGCAGAGATCCATACACTTCCCCCGTTTTGATCCAAATATATCACATTAGGTCATAAGAGTAAACAACCTAATATGTAGACCGATAGTTTTTGACACAGTTTTAATTTTTTGGTAAGCAGCAAATATTTAATTTTCAGAGAACATACCAACCTGAATATGAGAGTCCGTGATACAGTGACGATTTCTCTCGCATGCACTTTAAAATATTGTTTTAATATACTGAAACAGAGGCGACGTTTGTAGTGTCTCCAGTATACCGATAGCTCTATGAATTGCAATATTGTTTAATATATTAGCTGCGAGATAAAATGTCACAGTAACAAGGACATTCATATTCAGAAAGTCAAGACATATCAAACGAAAAGAAGGTCGATGAAGGAAATGTCTCAGGACTAGGGATGTTCATCCAGAAAATACATCGATGTTTTTTTCGATGTGATGCATCGAAACGTTGCATCGATGTTTCACAATGCATCGAATAAAAACATCGGTATATATATATCGGTTAATATAAATTAGGAAAGCTTAAAAATGAGACAAAGATTAGGAAACTAACAAAATGAAGTATTTATTTCAATTATATTTTTAATTAGTCTTTTACAAAGGCAATTTGAAATGACTGGGATTTATAAATTAGAAATTCGAATAGAAAGATAGAATAAAAGAAAAGCGAGGAAACGCTGAAAGAGAGGCAGTGTTGGGATTCTAATCTAATTGGAATTTATAAATCCCAATATTTTCTCTCTAAACTTTGCATAAATAAAATTTTATTAACCCGCTTTCCTTGAATTCTGTTTCGTTGTTGATTTAAAACTTTTGCAGCTTTCGAAAAAAATCTTTCTGATGGCACTGAGCTGGCTACTAAAGTTAAATATTTATAAGGTATTTTGTACAATTTTTGAAACTGTTGTTTATAATCGGACCATACTTCTAATAGATTTTCACTAAGCCGGCCACCGGAGTTCTCAAGTAGACAGACAGATCGTCACAAAACACATTCTTCGGTCTTGTTTGATTTCCAATTTCTTTGAACTAGTTTGTGATGATCGGTCCAAAGACTGAAATCTTCCAATGTTTTGCCAGAACTATCTGAATCAGATTCTGTTCGCTTTTCTTCCAGCTCCCTCTTTATCATATCTTTGATCTTTTGAATAGCATTTGCACAAGCCATCGGATCTTCAAAATGTAGTTTTTTGAACCGTGGGTCCAATAAGGTCGCGATAGCTAAAGACGAAACTTGTTCGATAGCACCCATCCGTTTGTTGATTTCTTTTAGTACGAGCTTATGTACTTCCATCACTAAAGGTTCATCAGTCTCAACTGATTTGTGTTTTGAAAGCATGCAGTGCGCTAAAGGGATCACTTTACTGCTGATACAATATTTATCCCCAGATATTTCTTTAGTTGCTCCTTCAAGTGGGCGTAGAGGATAGAGAACTGTAAACAGTTGCAGGGTGATCTGGACAGGATATCTAGTTGGGTTGGTAAACATGGGATGAAGATAAATGCAAAGAAGAGTCAGCTTATTAGATACACAAATAAAAAACAAAAGGTTAATTATGAATATAAGGTGGGGAAAGAATTGCTTGCTGAAGACTTGAAATGTAAATATCTTGGCATTACTTTTGATAACAAGCTTAACTGGGCATGGACACATTGGACAGGTGGTAGGAAAAGGTTTCAAAGTTCTGCACTTGTGGGAGAGAGTGATGAGGGGATGTACGGGAGTAGTAAAGGAATTGGGTTACAAAACTTTGGTGAGACCATTGCTCGAATATGGTAGTGTAGTATGGGACCGTCATTTTGAGTATCAAACTACCGGAGTTGGAGAAGGTGTAAAGAAGAGCTGCTAGATTTGTTTCTGGAAATTATCACAGAATGCAATCAGTGACAGATATGATAAAGGAGCTGGAATGGGATTCATTGCAAAATAGGAGGAGGATGAGGAGTGTGATGGGAGTGTACAGGGCGTATACTGGTGATGAGGCATGGAATGATATTGCAATAGGTATGAAAAGTAGTGCATGGAAGGGAAAAGATGACCATGACCACAAGGTGGCACTCGATTTCAGGCACAAGGGGGTTTGAAGATTTTCTTTTTTAGGTAAGGGTGTCAGGGATTGGAATGAGTTACCAAGGGGAATGATGAATAACTTACCGAAAGCGTTAAAAGAATTTAAAGTTGAAATTTGTAGAGGGCAAATGTAGTTGGGTGCAGGATAGGGGGAAGTTGGATGTGTAAGGAAATTGCCACCGGAGCGTGTGCTCCATTTCAATTAAATTTAAAAAAATTAAATTAAATTAGTATGTTAAGAAGAGATGACGCGATATTTAATTCCAAACCTGTCAGCGCTGGAGGTGCTGTTTTATGGCATATCAATATATCACTTACAACATTTTTAAGCTCCAAAAATCTTTGAATTATATAATATGTGTTATTCCAGCGTGTTGACACGTCTTGTATTAACCTTATTTCAGCACTTACTGACTTTCTAAAATCGTCGCTTGCCAAAAAACTGTGTTTAAAGAAAGTAACAATGGTCTTTATTTTTGACAATATATTTTCTAAGTCAGGTATTTTTAGAATATTTTTAGCAACTAAATTAAGTATGTGAGCGAAACAAGGGATGTGCTTCTTTCCAAATCCTAATTCCACAGCTTTTACCATATTCGGGGCGTTATCAGTAATGACCGCAAAGACTTTGTCCGTATCAAATCCCCAATCATTGCAAGTCTTAAGAAGCATGTCTGCTATATATTCTGATGAATGACTTTCACTGAGTTTATAATGCGCTGTTACACCCAAAAAGCTGCGCATCTGCATGTCTGACCATATATCACTTGTTAAAGTGAGGTGTTCAACATTTGAGAGTTTTGATTTTATTAATGTTGCCAAGACGTCATACTTGTCATCAAGCCACTGTGTCACAGTTGCTCTGCTGGGTATTTTATAATGAGGAGAAGTAACTTTAAGCAAATTTTTGAAGCCTACTAGGTACTTTTAGCCTTGCCCTAAGGTGTGGCTCTGCCCTACACTGTCGGGAAATTTCATGTCAACTGTAATTTTTTGTTGTTTTGTCAAAATTAAATTAAAAGAAAAATGTGATGTGATTTTGTAGGTAACAAAATAAAATATAGCAATACAATTTCCTGTTTTTTGTTTTGCTTTCAAACCAATCATATAACGTAGTTTTTCTTGTTTTATCCAAGTTAAAAGAAAAAAATTTAATGTGATTTTTAGGTGAAAAATAACTTATAGCGATAAAATTTTCCAGTTTTTGTTTTGCCTCAAAACTAATCGTGTTGCATATGTATTTGTTTATTATTATTATTATTCAAGTAAAAAATGTAATTTGATATTTTAGATGACAAAAATAACGTATAGTAATACAATTTTCTGTTTTTGTTTTGCTTTAAATCTGATTCTATCGCGTCGAAGAAACGCATATGTTCTTTCGATGTATCGAATGAAAAACATCGATGCATCGTTAAACATCGAAAGTAAACGATGCATCGGATTGATTCGATGCATCGAATAGTAAAAATCGATGTTTTCGATGCATCGATGAATATCGAGCATCCCTACTCAGGACAATAACCCCCAACCGATCAGCTTTAAAGCTTAGACTGGCGAAGATGAGCTTAGTGTAATATTCGATTTCATTTATCTATAGATCATATGGCGTTGATACTTAGCTACGGGAATGAAAGATTTTAAAAATAAATAAAAGTTAAGCAGATAACCCCGTCCATGAAGTTGCATCGACATCTACGGATCCATTTCGTCAGAACGATGACTGTTATTCGGCCATTATGGCCATACAGCAGTACAACCTGGGGAATTTCGGAGAAATCAGACTTCGAACTCGTATAAATATTACCAATTCGCTGCTGTAGAATAATTCTCAGCACTCATGTATACACATCTATTTGATACGTAGTTCCATCACTACTTAGGAACAAAATTACATCAAGTCTGTAATCAGAGAAATTACGTAATAAAAGTACTAAAGAGAAAAATACAAAGAAATATTGGCATATGTGATCCCAAACCAGTGGTCTGCGCTAGTTGGTTGTGGCTGCAAAGTGAAATATAGGGACACACACGTCTGGTCGAAATTCGAAACTGCCGTATGTCGACCACAACCATTTCTGCCACACTCCCATAGCTACCGACAAGCAACCACCATAGTGTACGATGGGAGACTCGAGACTACTATCACAATCAAACAAGTAGTTTGCACTAGGTAGTTGTGGCTGCAAAGTGAAATGTAGGTCAGACGTCTATTTTTTTATGTACATATGATTAATGATGGAAATGTATTCTCTTGAGTCTGTTCTGCCAATATGAATCAATGAATTTGCGGGCTAATGTGACTGCAGGGTAGAAGAAGGGGTAAAAATTCCCGCTGTTTAGTGTCGGAAGGTGTTATCCCACAAAAAACAATTATTGTAAAAATAGGTCAGTTCAAGTGTTCGTGTGGTGACAAAAAGTTATGATATCCTCTTCTGAGTCACGTCTAGGCTATATGGTGAGCATTCACTTCACTATTTGAAACAAAATGGTTTCTCTCGGGGTTGTAGATCGTTTATTTATACCAATTAAAAAATGTGATGACTCGGCCATTATGCATGCCATGTTTTAGTTAACCTATGTAAATACAGTTAATGTGTTGCTTTATCAAGTCAGAAAGTCAAAAAAGCCAAAATTTCCCTTGCACTTTTTCGAATTTGACAAGTATATACTATGTCTTCCATTTCAGAAAAAAATATGACATGCATAATTTCCTATCGATAACTGCATCATCAGCAAACAATCGCAACCTACTATTAACGTTATGACAGAGATCGTTTAAAAATCAAGAAAAGAAGTGGCCCTATTACACTGTCTAGACGGATGCTTCAAGTAACATCCAGATTGGAAGAGGCTTCCCAGTCAACAGCGACATACTGTGATTGACCAGTTAGAAAATATCGTCTCCATTCAAAAATCTGATCCGATATACCATACACTCTAATTGTCACTAAAAGTCGGTTATGTGGCACGAAGTCAAAAGCTTTCTGAAAATCAAAGAAAATTACATAAACCTGTGAACGTGTATCAATAACATTCATTACGTCATGAGGAAAAAGGGCCAGCCGTGTTTTACTTAATCTGTTCTTCCGAAATCCGTCTTGATTGATTATAATTTATAAGTAACTCGTTTTCATATAGAAACTTCATAATGTTAAAGCATATAACATGCTCCAAAATTCTACTGCAAAACAGATGTTTTAGATTTTCGTCGATAATTCCTAGGATCCCTCAATTTATTTTCTTAAAAATAGGAATTACCTCCGCAGTTTTCCAAATGAGAGGTACTTTTTTTCTCTTCTTAAAATGTACAGAATACCTCAAAAACGGTCCTATTTCCTACCGGTATTCTGAAAATACTCGTACTGATATGCCATCGGGACCCGGCTGTTTGCCTCACATCAGGAGCTTTAATTTCTTTGGTATCTACAATATCAATTAATATCGAAGACATCTCTAATTCAACAAGATGTGTAAAAATTGGTGTTTTCTTCTGTAAATGAATTTTTAAATTCGATGTTAAATACAGTAGCCTCATCGCAGCTGTCGAAACAATTTGATGCATTACGTCGCATAAAAGATTCTACAATTAGTCCTAAGTGACCTGCTACTTTTTATTACCATCCTGTCTAAATGATGTGGGTTTGTCTGATTATTGTGTTATAAGGCATATAAACGTCTCCTGATGTGGAGTGTGGTTAACGTGGGTCAAAAATTACACCCACGCAATTTTCCAAATTAAGAAGTAGAACACTGCACCCACTGATCAGTTCCTACATCAACACAACGCGAAAAATTAAGCGACTTTTGACTCTACGAATAATAAATAATAACATTAGACCCGCAATTGTGGCTTTGCGCATAAAGGCTCCACTACACTGGGTCTGGGAGCAAAGTCAACAGAACATTCCTCCACACTGTGGAAATGCTCCGGATCTGAGTAATGTGGTTCTATCACGTGTTTCCCACTACCATAACCACTGAAGTCTGTGCACAGTCTCGTAGTCAGCCAGGACCGATACGGAAAATATGGATGTTATATGTAATTTGTCTGGGTTTTGAGTGGAATTTTCCACTTCGTGTTCTCATTGATGAAAGGACTGATGCGCTTTCGTAACATGGAAGTTTTATTGGATACAACCTCAGTCATTTCTGCATATTTATTTGTGTAAAAATATCATATTTTATATCCGGCGGGATTGGCGTTAACAGTTTTTCAATGCATATTTTAAAAACAATTTAAAGATTTAAAGTGTTAACAAATTAAATAATAGACGTCTGTTACTTAAATTAATATATCAATGTTAATGTTAAATTATAAAAATTAATGGTTAATTTTTTAATTGGTAAAATGACATTAATATTTTTAGTCTGTCTTAAGGATATTTCGAGCTTTACGTTTTTTGAAAATATAAACCATCTAAACCTATTTTTAAATAAATAATCAATAATGCAAAATATACAGCCTTAGGTCATATTTTGTACCTTATAATAAATCACATCAGTCTGAAAACATGGTATGCATAATGGCCAAGTCACTAATGTTTTTATTATTATTCTAAACCGAGAGAAAAGATTCTATTTCACAAAATGAATTATCTATTTTTAAGAGATTTGTTTTTATGGGAATCATTATTATGTCTCCTGATTTCTTGATTGATTTTATAGTTGATTCATTGTTATTAAAAGAAATTACTCACCAAAACATAAACCGTCAAGTATTTCAGTTTTACTTTAACTGGCATAATGACTTTCTTTAGAGTGTAAATTACTTTTTACGCAAAAAAGGAGAATTTCTAGGCGCATAATTGCAATAATCTTCACGGTTTTGTTGCCAGATTGCGTTGTAAAAACACGAAATTTCACACGTGAGGAAGACTGCGGAGAAAGCCGTCGAAGTATGGTGTTTGTACATTCAATTCGGTGATACACCCGTGAAGACCTCATTATAACTTTTTTTTGCCTTTAATTAAAATAATAACAAGGAGTTGAAAGGACACATGCTATTCACTCAAAAATATGTATTGAGGCGATCGACCAAATCATCCCAAGAGGGATTAATCGAAAGCCAGAGGGGCACATGGAAACAGGCGATTTTGGTCAAATCACGTGTGTTTCAAACGCATTGTGGCGGTGTCCAAAGTAACAATAAATCAAAGGATACACACCTGTATTTTTATAGCTTTTAAATAATTAGGTTTGCGATCGTTAAAATTACTATAAATTCAGTTTCGTATCAACGAATAATCAAATTTTCAGCCGCAAATACAGGAAGTTGTCACAATTACTTTAACTGGAAATACAAATGTCGTATGAGACACATAAAAAATATTTATTATATAGTAATAAAATGGTCCTGACACGCAACATAACACAAATTATAAAAATTTGTATTCATAATAAACGTAAGTTTTAATAAATACGTAAAAGTTGTTCTATTTGCTTACGAATGACGAAGGCCGAGTTGATCCAGAAAAAAAACGACGGGACGGCGAGTCACCCAGAGTGACACACGATTTCGTCATATTTTGCGGATCCACTTAATTTTGTGTGGAATCTGCCAGGCTCTCTAAAGATGGTATTACTGGATTGCAATGCCTAACTGCAACCCCCCCCCCCCCCCCAAAGTGTTTTCCGCTCAAATTTACAGGCAATAACAAGGAACTGACGACCGAATGCAAATTCGTCTGAAAAAAGTACTCCAGCGCTCTGAAATAAACTACCGGCAATATTTTCTCGTCCACCTTGTTTCGGTGCTAGTGATTTTTACCTATTTTCTCGGTTAGTAGAAGACCGTTTGTGGTTATAACCACAATAGCACGTGCCTTCTTTAGTCTTGTCTCCTATTGGCAGAAAAGAAATTCTAGTAAACTAGCTGGTACCCACGACTTCGTTCGTCTTTGTAAAGAATTTGTATTGACAGCTACCGACGTCTAACAACCATAATGCACGAAGGGAGACGCGATACTATTACCACACATAAATGCCAGTCATCTGCGCTATGTACTTCAGTAGTTCAGGCAGCAAAGTGAAATTTACGGACACACATGTCTATGGATGAAATGCGAAAATATTCTTGATCGACCACTTTCAACCACCATACCTCCCACTCCCACAGTTACCGAAATTCGGCCAATGTTGTGATCGATGGGTGACTCTGTGTTACTACAACACGATAGATAGTTTTGGCTGAAAAATGATACACCATGACACATGCGTCTTTGGCAGAAATATTAAATTGCCGTAGGTCGACCACTTTCAACCCCCATATCTCCCACACCCCCATAGCTACCGACATCTAACAACCATAGTGCACGACAGGAGATACGATTCTACTACCAAACACAAACACCAATGCTCTATGCTATGTAGTTGTGGCAGAAAAGTGACATATGCGGAGACACATGTCATTCGTCGAAAAACGAAAATATCCTTCCTCGGACAATTTCAACCACCATATCTCCCACACTCCCACAGTTACTGAAATTCGACCAACGTTGTGATCGAAAGATGACTCTGTGTTACTACCACACATTAACGCCAGTGATCTGCGATAGATAGTTTTCGCTGAAAGTGATACACCATGACACATGCGTCTTTGGCAGAAAAATGAAATTGCCGCAGTTCGACCACTTTCAACCCCCATATGTCCCACACCCCCATAGCTACAGACATCTAACAACCATAGTTCACGATTGGAGACACGACTCTACTACCACACACAAACACCAATAGTCTATGCTATGTAGTTGTGGCAGGAAAGAGAAGTATAAGGAGACACAAATTTTTGGTCGAAATATGAAAACGCCGTCCATTGGCCAACTTTAATCATCATATCTCCCACATTCCCACAGCTATCGGCATTCGGACAACGTTGTGCACGACAGGAAACTCCATGCTACTTCCACACACAAACACTAGTGATCTGTGCTAGGTAGTGGTGGCTGAAAAGTGAAATATAGGAAAACACACGTCTATATATATATATATATATATATATACTAGGGATTGTAATCCAGCAATTCGGGATCCCGCATCATTAGCAGCCTGGTGCACCCAGCAAAAAATTAAGCGGATATGCAGTCCTTAAACTGGGGCGAAAACGAGTTTGAGTCACCCTGCCCTTGCCTCCCCTTTCGTCACTTTCCTGCCGGAATCGGTGTCAACCGCTTTATTGCCTCGTTTGCCTGTTCTTTCAAGTTGACAAATTTACTTGCAGCAACAAATGTGTGAATTTGTCATCTTTCTTTCATAAGTAATTAGATTCACTTCTATGTTTTTATAAAAACTCCAGTTTGTTTTGTTGTAATCTATACTATTATAAATCTGTAAGCAAGCTGCGTTTGTAGTGAGGCTTGATATCTAATAACGCAAAAACTACCGCATCAATTTCCATGGTGTTTCCAAATTTTTAAAGCTAATGTTGCTGATCAACATCTGCAGAAGTAGCTAACGACTAATATGTACCATGGGAAGAAGCAAGTCAGTAAAAAAACTTCAGAAATGTGAAACTGTAGACCACAGATAATTATACACATTCAGACGGTCACTCCTTTCATAAAGAGACCTGACAAAATTTAGGATTTCCCTTTTCTTTTTTTTTTTTTTTACTTCTGCGATTCATTTTTCTGGACCGCAGTACTTCAAAATAAAAAGAATACGTGAATCAAGTATAATCAGCATTTACTTGAATCGTAACAGGTCTGTTGAATTACGAAAAAGTTATATTACTAATATTGAAGACATGTATTGTCTCTGGTAGACTGTTATACAGTTTGTCTCTGGAACAAAATTGCTACGTGAACGCTGTACAATACAGCCCCAATAAGCCAATACTTAATACGAAATTCAGTTTTTTCTCGAAGAGCGATGTCTGAAAAACAGCTATTATAAATATCAGCAAGTAATAAAACATACTTCTTTCATAATGACTTGTGCGGAATTGCACATATTTGGAAGTACTTTATTCGATTAATATGTCTCGTGGCTATAACGTGCAAATATAACTAGGCATCCGAAAATTCAGGTACATGCGACTCAAATAATTACATAGAAAATACGGATATATTGAAAGAAACTCAAATTAAAAAAATTTCATATCCTAATGCTACACCGCGTAAATCATAAAGCTAAAAGCATAGTCCCTTTGGCCTATAACAAAGCATATCAGCTGTCATCACTGTCCAGGTTGCATTTCAATCGATTTACAACTTGCGGTTATTTTTTCACTCAGAAATAATTGCTTGAGTTACATGCACATTAGTACATATACTGTACCGTGATCCATTTTGACATTTTTTGAATTAATTATATCTGACTGAAATAATGACAATAATGATACGACGATTTGAAACCAAGATTAACTCCAATTCACGTAAATTTCTATTTTAAAGCAGTAATAATTGATGGTGTATCAACACATGGGCGTATCCAGCAAGGGGCAGAGGGGGGCTGCTGCCCCCCCCCCTAGAAGAAAAATTAAGTTGCCTTCAGTACGCTTCGACGAGTGAAGAACTAGTTCAGGAGCACTTTGGGAGAGAAAGATTGACAGGATTATGTCTGACGAGTGTGCATCGAAATTAAGTGAAAGAACACCATGAGATATTGACAAACAAAATTATTGAAATTAAAAATCCGAGACAATTAATGTTTACATAAAAAACAAACTGACTTGCGATCTTAATTAACTACATAGTAGGTCCTTAGATTAAGTAATTGGGTTACTGTATTAATCAATGATAAAAATAGTTTCCTGAATAGGTTTGAGTTTGATTTTGTAATGTCATGTTTCAGTCCCCCACCCCACTTCCTCGAAACCAAAATGAGTTGCCCCCCCCCCTAGTTCAAATCCTGCCCCTCTCTAGTTCTGATCCTGGATACGCCCTTGTATCAACATAAAATAAAAACCAATATCCAAACAGCAAAAAATAAATAAATCAGAAAAAATTGAGATGCTGTGATTATTGGTAACGAATTTTTATTTCAAATATAACTAGGCATCCTAAAATTCTATTCTACACCGCGTAAATTTTAAAACTAAACCCGTTATGCCTGATGCTAAACAAAACGAGTCAATTGTCATCTGGTCCAGGCTGTTGTTTCGCCAGGTACTTACATGCGACTGAAATAATTACATAGAAAATACGGCTATATTGAAAGAAACTTAAATTAAAAATGTTTCATATCCTAATGCTACACCGCGTAGATTATAAAGCTGCAGGCATCGTCTTTTAGGCCTATAACAAAGCATCATATCAGCTGTCAGGTTGCATTTCAAGCGATTCACAACTTACCATAATGTTGCCACTCAGAAATAATTGCTTCAGTTACATGCACGTTACTACATAAACTGTACCATGATCACATCTCGACATTTTTGGATTAATTATATCTGACTGAAATAATGACAGTAATGATACGACAATTTGAAATCAAGAGTAGCTCCAATTCACGTAAATTTCTATTTTAAAGCAGGAATAATTGATGGTGTATCAACATAAAATAAAACCAATATCCAAACAACAAATAAATAAATCAGAAAAATTGAGATGCTGTGATTATTGGTAACGAATTTTTATATTTCAGCACACTTCCAAGAGGACTAAGTCGTAGATTACTGCTATATTTACATAAATTTATGGCACCGCGGTTATGTTGCAATCCTCGGTATCAATTTCTAAAAAATAAACTTTTTTTTAGTTAAGTATCATGGAAACAATATTTTTCATTATATCCACAGATACATCCTTAACAAAGCTTATACCTAGCTATATAATCCCAGGCAAAGTTTACACATAAAATCGCCAAAAAAAATTACACATAATGATTATAATATCAGCTTTCTTAACGTTACAACTGTTATATATCCATTTAAATTTTCGGTACCACGGTTAACGTGGAATCCTCCATACCAGCATTTAAAAATATTATGTTTTAGCTGAGTTAAATATTGCTTTCAGAAATAATATTATTTATTACTACCACAGATATTCTATATTGTAACCAAGTTTATGCTCATCTATATACTCGCAGCCAAAGTTCACGTATAGTGATAATTGCAGCTGTGAAAACGTTTTAATTGTTAGTGCTGTGAGTTGGGTAAGTTTATGATATGCCCTTGCGAAAGAGATCTAATCTGTCGGGGTCAACTTCTGCAGCTAAAAGAAGTCGCCGAAATCGGCTAAATGAGAGTGAAATAGACCGACAACATCGTCTGCAACGTCAAAGAGAACGAGATGAAATAGCTAGAGCAAATGAAAGTAACCTGCACCGAGAAAAGCGATTGACCTATAACCGGGTTCTATACGCTAAATCCATAGCTTCTGAAAGGGCACAGAAAAAAGAATGTCGTTTGAACCGTGAAAGGGGTTTCTCAGGCTTTGGCTAGAGCAACTGAAACTAGCAATAACCGAACAAAGCGTTAATGTCTGATAAGAGAATAAAATCGGTAAATAATTTCTACACCTGGCAAGGCACACGCGCGTGAAACAGCGGGCAAATGCTAGTCATTACTATAATTTCAATCACGAGGACCTATTGCAAAATTACATTCCAGATCATAAACACACAATATCAGGTCCAATACAGTCGAAATTGATTCTCAGCAGGAAGTAGAAATAATACAGAAATAAGGTTAATACTATCGACAGCTATGTCAAAAAACGGAAATATCTATGGAATAAATGGTTTTGCCATAAATTGTTCCTATACTTCATCAGATTTGAGAAATCTAAAACGAGCATTTCAACTTTCTAATTCTGCTAATTCAATGAGATCTATGGCAATACAGTTTTCAAAAACCGAAAAAGTAGAAGTGGTTGTTGAGTATGAATTTCTCTTGAAACATTGACAAACATTTTTGTTGAGTTTTCGACGTTTAAGTTTAAAGCAATGAAACACATTTTAATCTTGGCTTGCTTAAAATACACTGTTCGTTCAGTTTAGTAAAAGAACGGCTGACGGTCTTTAGTCTCGACCACTAAACGGATGTTACCGGCTAAGGATCTGACGGAACAAGCGTCATTGCAAAAGTTAGGGAAATTCTGCCTTGGCACTTGAAATTGTGCTTTTTCACACAGCACACAATTGGCATATAACGTATTATGCAAAAAAGCTCTACTTAAATTGAAGTCGAACGCATAGAAACAACTATGACTCGGAGGTAGACAACGAAGAGCTGGATGGGACAATCGAAGCACAAAGCGTGTCTGAACATTGGATCATCTACGTAACGAAGTCACCCCAGATATGATGAACTAAGAAAAGTGCGCGAAGTCGCGAAGCTTTCAAAAATTCTTTTATTTAAGATCATTTCAATCAAACCAACAATCGTGGAGATACAAATTACATTTTCGGCCACTGGCTTTACTAGTAAATCTTTCCAAACAAACTAACAGTTTGACTGCTTAGTAGATGGATATGTTATTTTTCACACTGATGCTTGGCATGTAATGTGATCTGAATACTTACCACATTTGATTATTTATTAAATAAACAGTATCAGATTTAAAACTGAAGAACAAAAGCGCAAAGTATATTTGAGGGAGACTACAAATTTATAAATTAATATGCTAATTAATTTGCTAAGTAAGCTAAAATATTTTTATTTATTTATTTCGGTTATTTAATATCAAAGTTGATTTATTAATTGAATACAAAGTCGTTTATTACTTAATATGTTAACACTTTAAACACTGAGCTGGATACTGTGGGATTGACCAATCCGCTAATGCGGGATTGAAAACACTGCGGGATTGCAATCCTTAACCGCAACTAAAATTACATTACGGTGGCACAACGGATGAACGAAAGCTACTTTTGTTCTCTTGAAACTTTTCTAACAACCAAGTCCTACCTGTCAATCCTGGACTAAATCACGAGCTGTAGGTTTAGTTTTCTGCAGAAATGATTCAGATACTCTTTCTCCGCTGGTGAACCAGTGTTTTTTTTTTTTTTCGCTCGCAATTATTTGTGCAGTTTATGATCCCAACTAGTAATTGTCGAAGTCTTATATCGGTTTTATCACACTGATTTATTATCATTTTGTAACATATCAAAATTAGTTGAAATACAAAAAGTACTGAAAACCCATAAATCTAGTCTTATTAAACAAATCCGACAAGCCAGGTTTATTCCCAGCTGTTTAGGTTTATGCACAAATTCAGTGATAGTTGATGTTAAAATTATACGTTTTGCGAAGCAACGTATCATTTTGTATATAAAACCAAAATTAAAAATAAAATTTACTTTTAAAAAAATTGCGGAGAATCTTTTTCAGAAAAAAGAAATATTTCTACCGCTGATTTATTATTAGATTCCTTATTCATTAATACATACTCCTTTTCAATTTTGCTACATTCTCACACTTAGTCATTTTATGAAAAGCTCAAACTCCAGAAAAATCGCTATGGTTTTCCTGTGGAATGTAGGAGGCAGATCAAGGGCGTATCCGCGATCAGAACTAGAGGGCAACAAGATTTGAATTGGGAGGGGTAACTCATATTGGTTTCGATGAGGTTGGGTGTGGGGACTGAAACATGACGATTTCTTACAAAATGAAACTCAACCCTGTAGAGGAAAATATTTTTATTATCGATTAATACATTAATCCATCCACTTAATCTAAGGACCTACTATGTAAATAATAAAGATCGTAACTATGTTATAGTTTTTCATGTAAACATTAACCGTCTCGGATTCTCAGAAAATTTTTCAACCACTTTGTTTGTCAATATCTCACGGTGTTCTTTCACGAAATTTCGATGCACACTCATCAGGCATAATTCAGTCCATCTTTCCTCTCCTAAAGTGCTCCTGTCCAGTTATTTAATCTTCGAAACGTACTGAAGCAAATTTAATATTTCTTCTAGAGGGTGGAGGGGGGGGGGGGGGAGGATGCAGCAGCCCACTTCGCTGACCCTAGCAGCATACGCCCATGAGACAGATGTAACTCTACATTTTAAAAGATTTAGTTGGATTACTAAACTAGGAGAACAATGTTTTTAGTGGTTATTCTCCAAAAGTCGAATGAAAAGGAAAATGTGAACATTATGAGAGTCGGTGGGTTGGCATTTTCCGTTCGCTACCCATGAAGTTTATCTACAAGAAATTTTTTCTTCGGCCCCCATAAGCCGCTAACAATTACTATTTTCATCGCCCGTGGATTTTTCGAAGTCTCATGTTTCGTGTTGCTCGTCATTTCAATTGTCTAAACTTAATGTTCTAGGCGTAATATAATATCAGCTGATATTATCTGTCAGAGACAAATAAACGACCGTGCCAGGCGGGTGAGTGGAAAGGCTTAGACCTTCAAGGACCAGGGTTCAAATTCCCGTCCGGCCATCAAGAATCTTCAATGATTACCCGAAATCACTGCAGGCGAATGCTAGTATGGTTCCTTCAAATGGCCATGGCAGAAATCCTTTCAGATCACTGTACACTACTGTCTCCCCACTCTTATGACCTCAACGCTAAGAACTGGTAAAACCCAAAGCAAAAAAAAAAAAATCAAGTAATATATCTGTAATTGAAACATAGTGATTTGTGGAAAAAATTCAACCGGTTCAAAGATTACAAAAGAAAATGCTGGCAGTCAAAAATGAATTTTCATTTACAAAAGAAATGTTTGATATTGGAAATTAAAAATAATTATGGAAATTGCATTACCAGATTATTCGAACAGTGCCTCGCAGTCTGAAACTTGTTGAACCAGACATTCGCCGACAAGTGGTCAGAGTATCAAGTTCCCACTGAAAGATGCATACAAGGAAGTCGACGATTTGAATTTGGTCAGAGGTGAACTAAAGACATAAACTAGAATTGACGACATATGCGAGGAAAACAATAGGAAATATGCATTAAATTCAAATATACGTCTAGTATTATTATTTGGAAGCTTTATTACTGTAGAATTACCGCTACAACGTTTTTCCTATTTATTTATTGATTTTAATTAATCAAAAGTGTAAAAAATACAAGGAAAATTTCAGTTCGCGGAACGCAACGTTTTTTATCTAATCGAATCGTGACGTCGAAGTACACGTTCATATTGCAAACTAATGGTAGTTAGTGATCGTTTATATAATATTATGGTTGTTTTTAATTTTTATGGTAATTTATCCGCATAACTGGTGAACTATTGCATTCTTGTGAGAAAACTCATATAATGAATAGTGAATGGAAGCGATTTTGTAAAATAATCTCTCATAAACGAAGTTTTCATGAAGAAAACGTATTTTGCATGAAATCTAGATTCTACAGTCGCTTACGTCGGAGGAGTGACAGCTGCAAGGTTTCATGAAGAAAACGTATTTTGCATGAAATCTAGATTCTACAGTCGCTTACGTCGGAGGAGTGACAGCTGCAAGGTAATTAAGTGTTAGATATTTGAATTACTAATTTCTTCGCTTTTAGAGCTTTAGCTACGTATTAGATACACCCAACGTGAATCGAGGGACACGGTGGAGTAATCGACAATGAAATATAGGTCTAATCTATTAGCGGAGTTTGTGGTATAGTTTAAATGCAGCCCGGACCAGAGTGACGACTGTTACTTTTTTTACTGGTAGGAAACAAGGAATTACATTTCGAGTTATTTTATAACAATTTTATTAAATTAATCAATTGTAAAGAAATGACTTGCGAGAACTAACCGTTGAGCCCGTCAGTTTTGATGTAATTTGAAGGTAGTAACATAATACAGTATCAGAAAAGCATTTTTTCCATAAATTCTGTTTTCCCAACACAATCCAGAGGGACACACGTGAGGACTTCTCTGCAAACATACGTCAGGAAAGTCCACATTCTTACATAATTTTTTAATGTTTTACTAATATGTATCATTTTTTACTTTATTTCATTTAATCTTTTATGGGGTTTTATATCATCAATACGTAACATCGAGAAGAGCGATTTTTTCATTTTTCGTCCATCCTGGAAATGGCTGGGTGTAAATGTTGAAAATAAAATAATGTACGTGACGAAAACAGAGTCGGTTCCTAAGCAAAATTCAATGGCTATTAGACAGATATATTAGGAAGAAATTGCCCGAAATTGCTTTTGTTGTATCTGTTAGAAATAATGAGATTTGTTTTAAAGTTGAAATAAAATAAAATAAAAACTTTTTACAGCCAAAATTATTAGAAATATCTGATATTCCAGGGATTTAAAACTGGTTTGGAAAATTAAAGAGCGGACCCCTTACCGTCTACACCACGCTGACTATGTAATATATACCAAATATTGCAATTAAGAGACCTTGAGATTTTTTTAAAAATTCCGCATTTGAAGAAACGGCGGTACCACAAACATATAATTATGAGCCAGTTCAGTCATTAAAGGATGTGGCCTCTTATAAAGTCATGAGTTCAAGGTAGACATATACCCTCCAAAATATATTCAGGAGATTGAAGTCTGTTTTAAAAAGTCTGATGGTATCCTTTGAGGGCTTTCAAGGATTCATAGTTGCTTTGGAATTAACTTGAATAAGAAATTATTTGAAAAATAAATCTTTTAAACTTTTGTAAACTCAATTATGATTAGAGTTTGAATAGGTAACAAATTGTTAGGTATTATAACAAATATAACATTAAACATTATATAATTACATTAAAAAGACCTGTACTACAATGTAAACAACTAGTAGAAGATTATAGACGTGTTCTCATAGCTATACGCTTATCGCGGGACATAAAAATGCACTTTATCAGCTACATTTCTTACTGCATTTTTGCGCATAGGTACAATAGAGTATTTATAAAATGGTTTTCGACCTCCTTCCATATCTGAATCAGTTATAAAACATAATAACTTTTGAGATATAACACCCCACGATATGCAATACGCCAATGTAGTCGTGTACAATGACGTCACGGTATAACTCCCTAAACTGGTGGCGTTTAAATCGTCTAAACTGGATTGCAGTTTTATTTTCTTAATGTTAAAATTTAATATTTTCATCAATATTATATTTTTACGGTTATATAACAGAGTAAATCACTGATTTTTTAAATATAAAAATCATACATGCATAACCCCTACACAGACACGTTTAAAACTGAGGACAAATTAATTTATAATGTTGGTAATAAATATGAATATTGCAATACATTGATGCAACAGAAACAACTTCCAATTTTTTAAATGCAGAGAAAGGTTTTGATTTGCAATCTTGTGAACAATTATAACACGGAAAAGATCATTTTTTTGCCTAGTATAACATTGAATGTCTATGGGAAAAATTCCCATTGAAGATGGGTTCTTAGATGATCAGTATATAGTCAAAAGATCAAGCATCCTATAAATTTAAATTAAAACTAGATAAGATCTACTGTTTCTCAGACGGTTAGTAACACCATGCAGTTTATTGGTTGTCAAGATAAGAATGCCTGAAACTTCAGCTGTAAACCGAAATTGACACAAAAACTAAAAACAACGTGTACGGTTAAGTCCTTTCAAGTGACTATGTTTCAACGATAATTTCTGTTAGATTCAACTTTTTTTGCTTACGACGATTAATTTGGCATCAGAAATTAAATAAGTATCAGACATTCTGTCTAAGCACTTGTCCTGTGGTTCTTAAGGCTCTTAATGCACCAGTGGGAGAGGGGGTGAGCGGAACCAACATCCCCGTGTTCCGAAGCCGGTAACGCGTCTTTATAGCTTTATCAGCTTATTTACAACATTTATTTTAATAATTTAAAAAAATTCTCAACATTTAGAACAATTTAAATTATAAATATTTCACAAATGTGTCTACATAAATTGTTTTAAATTTTTAGTCCGGTGTGTATGACCAATACTTGCTACGGACTGTGTTTTACAAAGTTGCAACAGAGTAATAGAACGTATAATATCTGTGCAGACTCGTTGGTTAAACAAAACAAAAAAACACAACAAAGAGACAGTGCGACGTATATAATTTCTTACAATCGCAATTCTGAAACTGTTATATAACAGCAGTAGTAGGGCTTATTGTACACAGTCAGTAGGCGAAAATCTATCACAATGGTGGCTGTGGCCTTCTAGCTGGACTGCATTCTCCAGATAAGTTGAACGTCTCAAAAATGTATGTTACGACTCACTAGCGGGTGAAATTGAGAGTTATCTAAAACTGCTACACAATGCGAAAGAATGGATCAGTATCAAGCCGCTTGTAGTTTTCTGACAGAATATAAACATGCATTTCTCCGCTAAACAGCAGATGAAAGAGGCTGAACAGTGAAGAGAGGCTGTGTTGAAGTGAGGAGTTAACATTTTGTTGAATTTTGTGGTGAATGAGATATTCCAGCAGACGTTCTATAGAAAAGTAAATGTTGCGGATAGTGTCAAGAAATCTTCACTATTGCTCTAAAGATTATCACAACAATATATCCGGTAAGAGAAATATGGTCAAAGAATGCATATGGCCTGCCGCCGTATGTCATATCACTCCTTCTGTATCCACTAAAGCAAAAAACTATTCCACTGTTTACATATTAAGATGATATAATTCTACAAAGTAATTTATAGTCTCAGATATAATATTTTAATCTTGTACACGGTTGACTCGAAAGGTTAATATTTCCTTGAACATTAATTTATCAGGGGCAAATAATACTATTTGGCGCTATTAATGCACATGCAAGTGTGATGTTTTTCTCGCAGGCAGTTTATGTAATAATTGCAATAAATAAAGGAATGATTTTTTTTTTACTAAATCATAGTACTTACGTGATCAGTTGCAGTGGTCTAAGTGTGTCGTTTAATTTGCCCTGTGACTTGGAATTTTGATTGTGTGAAATCAATTGTAGTGATTGTGCGTGGTTTAGAATTCCGCGTATCGCTAATTCATTTTGTAGATTGCAGTCGAGTGCTTTCTATAGTGTATTTACGACGAAGATGAAAAACGCGTCGCGCTGCACGGGCAGCACCGTCGGTCCGCCGTCGCGTTCGTTCGCGATCGTCGGCTTCCGCGACGCGCTGTTCCGTGCCGTTCTCGTCCTCGACATCGGTAACGAAAATGACGTCTAAGCATGCTGCGGTTGTTACTGTTACTCGACTGGGTAGCGACAATTACAACATGGAGATAGAAGCAACTCACGCCCCACCAGAGGATCAGCCAAATCAACTTCCTGTGACAACAAAGGGCCAGCACAACACACCCATGTCATCATCAGCGACGCCCATGCCAACCTCTAGCGACGCTATGGCCTTGGTAGAGATTGCAGACCTGGACTCAGTGCCTACTACGGAATGTGTAGTGGACTACACAGTGATGGAACACGAGCAAGAGGCAACCGTCTCGCGTAAGCGGTCTGCAGAAAACACTTCAAATGATAAAATGACACACAGTCCAAGCGGGCTGCAAACATTTCTGTGAAGACCAAAACCAGAATTCCGACTCCTCAGCTCAAATCCGACCGGAGAAGAGCAACCACAGACGCAGAACAAGACGCAGACAAGTGGCGTAAGCCGCGTCGACCCGCTCAGCTGAGCTCCAGTGCTGCCAATGCTCCGAGCACGAGTAACTCTTTCTCGCGTCTCCACGTAGAAGCTGAGCAGGTTATGGAAACAGTGGAAGCTGAACAGACAAAGCCTGTTAGGGAGTCGAAGCCGGTACCCCTGATAGTATCCTTCAAAGAGGATTATAGAAACCTCGAAATGACACTAAAGAAGCTTTGTAAGTACGGATATCGCGTCAAACCTGCGGGACGCGAGTTATACAAAACTAAGGCCGACTATCAAGCCGTCTTAGGCTATGCGTCACAAAACAGCATACCTTTCTACACCTTCCCAACTGAAGCTGATAAAAACCTGAAAGTCGTGTTGCGAGGACTCCCATTCAATTTCTGCACGGAGTACATCAAAGAAGAACTGAAAGTGCGCGGCATAGTTGCGAGGACAATCGTTCGTCTGCGTTCACCAAAAACGTGACAGGAAGTACCACTGTTCCTGGTAGTCCTCTTGGATACCACCGAGAATAGAGCAATTTGCTCAGTGATGATCACCACCGAAAAATTACGTAGCACTCGAGGTCCTCCTCAGTGTTACAATTGTCAGGGGATATGGACACGTATCCAGGCACTGTGTTATGCCGCCCAAATGCGTCAAGTGTACAGGGGAACACCCAACTCGCCAATGCGCTCTCAAAAAGGGAGAAACCTCTCCCAAATGTGTCAACTGTGGCGGTGATCATGTGGCAAGCTACCGGAAAATCACCGCTTTCAATAGATTTAATGACAAACAGAAGGCAAACAATGCCTCCTACGTTGCCATTCTTAAGAAGAGACAACAACAGAAAATTAAGAAGGAAGAGAACGAGGCAGCAGCCTCCAACAAGGGCCTGCCCAACCCTGAGCTGATACCGGGTACATCCTACGCAGAAGCGTCAGTTGGTGCTCATGACACCAAAGAGACTTCTCCGCCCAGGCAAAACCTCCGAGGAGGGTGACGAAAAGTGAAGAATTGAAGAACCGCCCACCGGATGAGAACACCCGGAAGTATGACGGCTCCATTCTCTTAAACATGGTGCAGTCACTATTGCAGACGGTGACAGCATTAATTCAAGACCTGCCGCGTCAGATAGCGGAGGCTGTAAGGATGGCAATATGTGCCGTGCAACAAGGTAACCAAGAACGTCATGGCTAATGTCATTGAAGACTTAACCATTTGTATATGGAATACTAATGGCCTCTAGCACCAGATGGGCGAATTTAAGGAATTCCTGAGTGACGAAGGCATTGATGTGTTCCTCGTGAATGAGACTCATCTTAAGCAGGGGATCAAAGCTGCTGCCCCCAACTATTCCTGCTATAGGTGTGACCGGCCAACCACCGGAGGTGGTACCGCGGTCTTCGTTAGGAATGCCATTAAGCACTACCAAATAGTATTACCCCGCATGGAGACCATAGAAGCAACCGGTGTCGCTGTCGAGACATGTCGGGGGAGACTTGTGTTTGTTGCTGTATACCGACCACCAGGACGCCTACAAGAAGGGGACATTTCTGCGCTTCTCAGTCTGCGCGGCAATCTGTTTATTGCGGGTGACCTGAACGCCAAGCACGTCGCCTGGAATTCACGAGTCACCAACAATCACGGAAGGAAACTCCTACGAGTGATCGAGAATCACGATGCGGTAGTTTGGGGATCCACCGAATCTACCATCTATGGACGTGGCGTCCCTGATGTTCTTGACATCACCATAACCAAGGGCCTAAGACACAACATAGAAGTCACCACTAAAACGGTCCTTGTCATCCGATCATGTCCCCGGTGCTTTATTATATGGCGGCGGACGTATCATCACGCAGGAACAGACTAGCCAGAAACTTACGTGAGATTAACTGTGAATTCTTTAAGAACCTCATCACACAGCGGATCGAATCTGAAGCGCCACCGTCTGCTACTGGCCCCTCTGCTGCCGTTGCTGTAATGGCTGACTAGATACACGAGGCAGCATATGCGGCTACCCGGCCTCGCGTAACCAGCCTCCACGATCTCGACATTGCATCCCACCTCCGAGAGCAATAGCAATCAAACACCAACTAAATAGGGAGTGGCATATCACTAGGGATCCGGCTACAAAGAGAGCGGTAAATCGCATGCAGCGGGAGATCAAAGCGGAGGTAGAACAGTACAGAATTTCTGACTGTCTAATTTCATTTCCACCTTGAATATAGAAGACAGGTCTGCAATGCGAGCCACGAAGGGCCGACTCCGGCAGAGGTTAAAGATCCCACCTCTGGTTGTTGGAAATAACCATATCTGCTTCCAGAAGAAAAAGGGCTGAAGCTCTTCTGAGACCTTTGGGGTAAACTTTAAACCAATCGACGTCCCTAGAGACGATGAGCACATAGACTTCGTGGGGCGACGCCTGAGTCGCTTCCTAGTAGCTGTTCCTTCGGAGGAAGACCTCATAGAGGAAATCACGGTGCAGGAGGTGACATCGGCCCTCGCGAACCTGAAAATCAAGAAAGCTGCCGGACACGACGGGATTGGTGGAGGGATTCTCCGACAAATGCCCCTACGGCAATCCTATACATCACGGAGTCTTTCAATGAAATTCTCCGTACAGGGAAACATGCCCACATTATACCCATTCCCAAAGCGGGCAAGGACAGGAGGTCACCCAAGTCTTACCGACCGATCAGCCTGCTGCCTACACTTTCCAAAGTGTTTGAAAGGATATACCTTAAGAGACTGCGCAGAATCATAGACAACGAGAGGCTGCTGCCGGATGAACAGTTCGGCTTCCGACAAGGGCATTCCACCCCTCAGCAGCTCCTTCGTCTTGCTGAAGAAGCCTTTGCCGTTTTTGAACGTCGCGAGTACTTCGGTGCGGTCCTGATGGATGTCAGCCGAGCCTTCGACTCAGTGTGGCACCAAGGACTCTTATATAAACTTCTCACGCAAGGAGTACCTCTTTCTCATGTTAAACTACTCAAGAGCTACCTGGAGGGACGAACCTTTCGAGTAGTCATCCTCAATCAAGAACATCGCTGCAGGCGTCCCACAAGGCTCGGTCTTAGGCCCGGTGCTATACAGCCTCTACACTGCTGATACACCTACTACAGCACGTGTTAAAAAAGCCCTGTATGCCGATGACACGGCCATGTTTGCCAGAAGCCTGAACATCAACAATCTGCGACGTCGACTACAACAAGCGTGCGACAATATTCAGGAATGGGCAACGAAATGGCGGCTAGCCTTTAATGCGCCAAAGAGCCAAGCGATTGTATTAACTAGGAAGAAGGTTCCACAAAACCTGACTCCTCTAACCCTCTTCGGCGAAGATATCAACTGGACAAGTACTGCCACCTACCTAGGTGTGAAAATGGACAAGAGAATGACGTGGAAGCCTCACGTCACCAACGTCCGCGCAAAGGCATCTGGGAGAATGAGAATTCTATACCCGATTCTCAACCACTCTTCAGCACTGAGGCCGCAGCTGGGAATCCGCCTCTATGTTGCGCTAGTCAGGCCAATACTGGAGTACGCAGCAGTTGTCTGGGGGAACACTGCTGCCTCCAACTTACAGCAACTGCAAGTTGTACAAAACAGGGCCATAAGACAGGCATATCATCTACCGCGTGAGACGAGGACACATGTGCTGCACCAAATAAGTGGCCTACCCAAGCTTCGCGAGAGGTTTGAACAGCTGGCAAGACAATTTTACGCCAATAATAAAAAATCTACCAATCCGCTGATAACCGCTCTAGGTGCGGATCCAATATATGACAACTCTCTCAGGTGGCCAAAGAAACTACTGGACCACTAATTATGCACTAAAATATAAGAACAATGACAAAAGCACCGGATACGACAAATCCAGATAGAGACGAACCGTTTGATAATGACAACCAATAACATAAACTGGAAGGAGATGCGCTATAGCGCAAAAACTTCCCCTCAACCTGGGACTTAAGTTTTCCTAGTAAGGAATGTCACTGCTAGACAATACCGTGAAGCCCTTCGATTTTTCCCGTTTGTTCTCCCCAATTCTCAACCGGCTCTAATTACGTCGATGAGTCTTAAAGCCGCAGAATAAATTTAAAAAGGTGACAATCATAGCCATAACCCGCAATTTTCATAATAATTTTCATATTTTTTACTATTGTATCTTTGGAATACATGAAACACGCGTGCCAGGGCAGACGAATATCCGAATCTCATTCATGGAATCATACATCACCAAGTATGGAACACTACAGTACACATACAAATACGACACTTCTTGAAACTCTATCAGTTTATTTATTTATTTACAATATTCATTAAAATCCCTCAAACAAACATAGAGAACAGATGCGGCGCTAATAAGAGCGGAAATAAACAGATGAAAAAGTAAAAATGAAGCAATGATATTACCTTTATTGTAAAGTTTTTGGAATCACTATATGCATCTCCAGGAATTTCATGTCTTGTAAGTCTTCCGGTATGGAATAAAGTAGTAGAATGTATTCTGTGACACAGGGAATTATTCACTGTGTTGTTTTCGGCTTAGTAACACAAATCACAAGTCACTGTAGTGGCGAGACGAGTGCCGACAGATGGCTAAGAAGTGTAGGGCAGCTGTTCCATGTCTTCTGCTTGCCTACCAGAGTCGCTTAACGTCAAGCCAAGAGATTCTGTATTTCATACCGACCCCTTAGACTTAAATGGAGAACACTGAGTGCAATGGTACAACTATAACCAAGAAATATTCGAAAAAGTGGACTAAACATGATCACGAATCAACTTAGAAGTTTTATGTAACTACTTGGACGCTCTCTGATCGCAATAAACGGGCGGAGATCAGGCGACAGAATAAATACCATCAAATTGTTTGAGGTAGGTTAACAAACCCAAAATGAGGAAATACAGATCTTTTGTCAGCTTCAGAAAAAAAGAAACAAAGTCTTAGCAGAATTTAATTTTTTGTTGTTGTTTTTCGAACAAGCCCAGTCTCTAATGACTTCGACATCGACGAGCCGTAATGCCCGAAATATAAAAAAGAAACTGTGTATAAGGTCTATTTTTGGAGTAGAAATTTTAAATTAACCCAGAATTAAGCAAGATGTTCATGAAAAAGTGAAAACAAAATCATAACAGCCACAACGTCATTCTATCTTTAACCACGATTAATACATCTTGACAAATCTGTAATGAATCCGCTTATTCATACAGCTATGCGGATTCGATTGTACATAGGTGATAATTTCAACGACAAAAATGTTTCTTCGGTCTGTTAAAGCACTCATTTTTCAACATTTTTCTATATATTTTTCTAAAGAACTACAGAGTTAAATTCAAATGATAAAAGATATATAAAATAAAAATATCTGGAAATTATATGTTAGATCTGGAATATGTCAAATAGGTTTTGTTCATCAGGTAATTGTATTACAAGGTGGGGGAGAAGTAATGAAAACAACAAGCATTGAAAAAAATAATTATCATAGAAATGGCAAACATTTCATTGCAAAATATTGACTTCAGATTGCGTGTTTTATAAATCTGGACAGTGATTCATCAAAATGAAAGTTCGGCATCAGTAAATTCATGAAAGAATAAAAAATAAATGATTGCAATCTTGTGCTACTGCAGGATGCCTAAATTAGGAAAACCACTGAGGAAAATGATGTTAACGTTTTGTAAATCTTTTGTTTACTAAAACGATTTATGGAAGTAGTGACACTTGAGAGGGTCACGGGTTGTATTGGCTGCGTGTAAATAAGGAGGATACGAAGAAGTTGAGGAATTCATTGAACAACGACGGACTTATCATTGTTAAAAAATCTCTACTTTATTTATTATAAGTGTCATAATGCTCTTTTTCAAGAAAGTATACTATCTTCTTGTGTTCTTTCAACGTGATTTCTACCTGTATACTCCAAGAATCATTACAGGTCGGTCTGCAATGGAACTTTAATACTGTAAAGATATTTAAGCACCAGTAGCACATCCAACAATTTCCTTCTTAAATCGGCTGTTTTTATTCACGTTTGTGCAGTTCGATACTCATCATATTTTTTTAATATTGTGTTACAATATTTTACACTCTCATAAAACAATAGAGATGGAATGATGTCAGTTTCCTACCTACACCTTTTTTATTTCAGTTCTTTCATTGTTTTTGATACAGGATTCAGGATATGCTCCAATATATTTTCCACTGATTTCCCTAAAAAAAATAAAAACCTCTAAATTTTTATGCCTGAAGTCAAGTGTTATTTTTTGGTCCTATTTTACTTTGGAGTGTCATAACTAAACGAGTATTGTTTTCTGGATTATCTGTACAGGCATAGTACATACTCGCCTCCTATCTGTTAAATTCTTCCAACCCTGCTCCATTAGTCAGACCTTTATCAAATTGCTTCCGGTAATTTCTACAGAATCTTCCACCACCCCCTGCTATAGTTGCCCGCAACACGCTCTTATAACATGCCACCAAAGTCAAACAGATGTGACCAGGGTTTTTATATTCGCAGGAGTAGCCAGTATCAACCCATGACATATTTCATCACCCAATTCCTGTCCTGCAGTATATTGCTGATGTATTTCAAATTCAAGGGTTCCGAACTTTCGACAACTTGCCCACCACTCACTAGTGAGTTAAACCAATCGGCTGAACACCTCGGCATTATATTTTCCCTCCTTAATGAATTACTTCTACTTCGAAAATTTCTATTCCCCATGTATGTGGCTTATCTCCAAACCACTTGTAAATAATACTTCCGCTAATATTTAACATTACGTAGCCCAGCGAAGTGTGGAATGACCAATGCTCGGGTTTACAAGAAGAGACAGGAAAAGGGCCGTCTACATTCGTTAGATAACCAAAGTGACTGACATCTTAGAAAGAGTCACGACCCAACAATGGCAATGGGCTGATCATATTGCTGGAAGAAGATACGACATATGGACTACGGCAGTTCTGGATTGGACACCAAGGAACCTGAAAAGAGCAAGAGGAAGATCTACGTATCATTGGTCATTGGATAAGAATATACGATGAGTAACAGGCGTGAACTGGAAGAGAGTTGCTCAAGATCCATCAACCTGGAAGGAATTAGAACAAAATTATGTAACATTAAATTGTATATAGCTCATCTGGCTTAAAGAGGCTGCATCCTGAAACAAGGATTGACAAAGCTGTAAAAATAACAAATAATAATAAATACTAATTATCTCGTGATGCACTCAGAAAAGTCGATTTCCTAGTCTCTTCATAAGATGCTGCTCTGATGTATTTCTTGCGATCACTTGATATATTTACTAATAATTTCGCCAAACTGTTGCTTAAAATCTGTGCTTTTTTTAAAATTATTTGTCCTTACAGCATTATATAAACAGGAATGGATTGTTTAGAGCAAGACTAGCATCTTCTATATTTCAGTTTCAATGTTCTGTGGTGCTTTCACGCAGTGGTTTCAAATTACTCTTTCTTTTGTAACAGTCGCTCATCTGTACCAGCGCAGAAGAAACCCGTTCACTTTTTTATTCTCAATAGCGACCTGATCGCAGGAAGCGCAGTCTAAATCGTCTAACTGAGATCTTTATTAGTCCCAATAAAAGATCGAACTCCATTTAATGGTTCTTCTGACACTTTTTCCTGTTAACTCACAGCGTAACAGCCCGTAATTCGCCGATTCAGATGTAACCGCTAGCCACTTGTCCCTTCGCTTCTGTTCGATTAGTCACTGCTCGCACCACACAATGGCCGATATCTGCGTCTTCCGCGTGCCGCAAACGGACCACGCTTCACTGCCCACAAACAACGCCGACACGCAGCAAACGGAGAAAAAATGTACAATTTGAGACTCTACCAAAGCATGACCCACATTTCTTTCTCCCCCCCCCCCTGTCATCAGTCTCTCGACTGGTTTAATGCAAGCCTCTATCTTGCGCTAACCTTTTCATCTCAACACACCCCTAAAAAACCTACATCTTTAATTATCTGCTCCATGTCTTCTAACTTTTTCTTCCTCTGCAGTCCTTACCTTCGACTGTTCCCTCCACTAACAAGTTAACCAATCCTGCCTACCAGCCTGTCTCTTCTTTCTGTAGGGCGCTAATGACCTCGCTGTCGACGCGCCCTAAATCTAAAAATCAACAACAACATCTTATTTTTGTAATACTCTTCCACAAACATCTTTCCTCACCAATCGTTTCGTACTTTATCCATCCTCTTAATTTTCAGCAGCCTTTTATGGCACCACATTTCAAATGCTTCAATTTTCCTTCTTTCAGGCATTCCTGAAGTCCATGCTTCGCAGCCATAAAGTGCCGTGGCCCACACATAGAGTTTTAAAAAGTTATTTCTAATTCCTAGACCAATGTTTGAAACTAAATCATTTCTCTTTTTCATGAAGGCTCGTTTTGAAACTGCTATTCTGCTTTTAACATCATTCCTGTTTCGGCCACAGGTTGTAATTTTACTTCCTAAGTAGCAAAATTCACTAACTTCTTCTATCGCATCCGATCCTATTTTTATATTTAGTCTACTATTATTCAATTTTATGTAAAGGTTAATAACACGCCAATGCAATTGAATTTTGTTTTATTCTTTGTGTCGCAGGCGTTTCACTATATTTCCAGAGCATCATCCGCGACAACTGTTTGGTATTTGTACATTCAGTTAGTTACATTCATTTTAAAAACAATATAAAGTTCAGTTGATATTAATTTTACTTACATGTACTTTCTCATTTTGTTCTCGTATCAGGT